>CM026893.1:23027964-23060964 GCA_015227895.2 Colaptes auratus | reverse complement strand
GGGGGGGGGGCAGGAGGGGCTGCTGGGGGTGGGGGCAGGAGGGGCTGCTGGGGGGGGAGGGGCAGGAGGGGCTGCTGGGGGGGGCAGGAGGGGCTGCTGGGGGTGGGGGCAGGAGGGGCTGCTGGGGGGGGCAGGAGGGGCTGCTCCCGGCCGTGGATCTGGAGCAAGCGGCTGCGCACTGGCGCCACCTGGCGGCCCCTGGAGGGTCTGTGGCATCCGGGGGCAGGAGAGAAGCTTTGGAAAGCAGAAGGCTGGAAGGTGCTGCTCTCTGATGGCTTCTTCGCGCTGAGAACCTGTCTGAGCCGTGCCTCCAGCAAAGCCTTCTTGGTGCATTCCCTCCCTCTTCTCCCTGCAGGGCTGCCTTGGAGCCGGCCAGCAGCAGGTGCTGAAGGTCTCCTACCTGCCAGAAGTGCCTGGGCTCTTCTGCAAGGCTTTCCAGCTTCAAGTTGGTCCCCTGGAACCAGAAGAGATCTGCTTGAGAGGAGAGGGAAGCTTCCCCAGGATCTGCCTGGACCTGCCCAGGAACATCCAAGGCAAGCACTGCCTGTCTGCTCCTCAGGATGCCTCTTCCCCCATCTCTCACAGCCAAGCCTGGAGGCTGCAGGGCTCTCAGGGCAGCACTGGCTGCCTCCCAAGTCTCTGGCAGTCCCTGGGGGCTGTGTCCCGGCAGCCTCCCTGCAGAGCCTGCAGCGGCCCTGCTGCAGCCCTGCCAAGACGCTGGGCTTGTGGCAGGCTTGGCTTGGCATCAGCTGGCAGGGGCTGAGCTGCTGCTCTGGGGGAGGAAGCTGGGCAGGGCTGAAGCTCAGGCTGCAGGCAGGAGGAGCAGCTCCCACTGCCCAGAGCTGCTGGAGGAGCGTTTCTGGGAGAGGCGGTGTGGGGAGGGGGCTGCCCAGCTGAGATGCCCACGCTGCCACCTGAGGGGGGGTTTCTGCCCTCAGGAAACAAGAAGTATGAGCAGGTCCTCAGGGAGCTGAGAGGAGAGACCAGCCAGGACAGTGAGAGTGACAGAGCAGATGTCCTGGGGGAGGCTGCAGCCACAGAACCAGCCCCAGATGACTTGGATGCCATGGTGAGAACAGCTGCTGCCCCGTGTGGCACCTGCCAGCCTCTCCCCCTTGTGCCAGTGGATCCCCTTGTACCCCACAGCAGGCTTCTGGGTGCCCTGCTAAGAGGGGGGCCCTCCCTGCCACACTTAGCTGTGCCCTCATCAGCTCAGCTGTCCAGCTCTGTCCCTGCTGGAGCTGGAGGAGCTTCCTGGCAGCTGGGTGGGACCCTGCAGGCCCTGCTCCTGGGGATGAATTGCTGGGGCCCCAGCTCTAGGCTGTTGGTTGCCCCCCAGCCAAGCTCTGCCAGGTTTGCAGAGCTGGAGAGCAGCAGCCTGAGCCAGCCCTGGGACTGTGATCTCAGTGCTCCTCTCCAAGAGGCAGCAGCAGCTTCCTCCTGGCCTCCTTTGCAAGAGGGCTTTTGTCCAGGCTGCTTTGGCACTGCTTGGGGGCAGGCCAGTTCCTGCAGCTCTGGGAAGCTCCTGGCTTGTCCCTCTGTGTCTGGCCAGATAGCTTTGAGTGCAGTGCCTGGGCAGGGGAAGGTGCTGGAGGTGGTGGCTCTGGAGACAAGGTGCTGCCCAAGAGAGCTGGAGGTGCCCCAGGCAGTGGGGCAGGAGGACTCCCTCAGCCCTCCCAGCAAGAGCAGGCTGGCAGCCTCTTGGAGAGCTGAGCCCACGCCCTGGGCAGGACCCTTGCTAAGCAGCCCCTGTCTTTCCTTGCCTCAGCTGGACACTGGGCTGCAGCTGCAGCTGGAGGAGATCCTGGTCAGGGAGCACATCCTGGAGCAGCAGGAAGCTGCGGCCTGCAGCGCCCCGGGGGAAGCTGCCGCTGAGCAGTGTGCTCGCCGCAGGCTGCTCAAGTGAGTAGGGACATCCATGGCCGTCTGCAGGTGCTCTGGGGGGGACAGCCAGCAGTGCAGCCCTGCTGCTGGGGTCTGCTGGGGTCTGCAGAGCCGGGAGCAGCTGTGGGCAGCAGGAAGGGTTTGCTCCTGAGAGCTGTGCCGTGCTGCCTGGCAGCAGCTGCGTGTCCGCACTTCCCTGCGCTTTGGGGGTGCTCAGCTCCCCACAGCTGCTGGGCTCTGCTCATGGAGCCAGTGCAGACCAGCAGGCCCCTGCAGGCAGCCCAGACACCATCCCTGCTGAGCAGGCCTGAAAGAGGCAGCTCAGAGCTGGCTTCCTGGCCCCAGCAGACCACACCTGACCCAAGGAGCAGGTTGGCAAAGTCTCAGCCAGGGAACGTGGGTGCTGCTGGGACTGCAGGCTCCTTCCCTCTGCTCCTTCCTGCTGAGGAGTGGGAGCAGCAGGCTCCAGCCCAGGCAGAAGATGCTGTGCAGAACAGATCCTTGCTGTGTTTTCCCAGGGGGATGGCTCTGGACAGGACCTTCCTGTGGACCTCACAGGCCCCTGAGGCTCTGGGGCCAGAGCTGGGTGCAGAGTGGTGAAGGTTTCCTGGGGGGGGCAAATCTTCTGACAAGGTCCTGAAGCAGTTTCAGGGGTGGGCTGTAGGCCAGGCTCAGCAGTTGCACTGAGAGCAGGGGAGCTGCAGTGGGCCAGGAGCTGTGGGCAGTGTCCACTGGAAACCAGCTGTGCTGGAAGGTGCCCCTGGGAGCTGATGGAACCTGGGCCCTGCCTTCCCTGGGACCGGCCAGAGTCTTGTCACCAGCTGCTCAGGTGTTGGGTTTCAGCAGCTTGAGCTGAGTTTTCCCAGTTGATTGGCACCTCCCATGCCATGGCAACGTGGCCAGGCTGTGGTTTCAGGAGTCCCCTCCCTCCTCCCTGCAGAGCTGAGCTGCCCGAGTACATCCTGGACTTCGGCTGCGTGGCTCTGGGGGGCAGCCACAGGCGCACTGTGACAGTCACCAACCCGGGGCACTTCCCTGTGTCCTTCCAAGTCTGTGGGCAGGTCCTGTGTGGCACAGGTAAGCAGTGCTGGGGACACTTCCTGTGGCCTTGCAAGAGCTGCCTGGGACAGCTCAGCCTGAGCCACTGCCGTGGGGAGAACAGAATAGAATAGAATTCTCCAGGATGGAAGAGACCTTTGAGAGCACTGAGTCCAACCTCTCACCCAGCACCATCTGATCCACTCAACCATGGCCCCAAGCACCCCATCCAGGCTCTTCCTAAACACCTCCAGGGGTGGGGACTCCACCACCTCCCTGGGCAGCACATTCCCATGGCCAATCTCTCTTGATGGGAAGAACTTCTTCCTAACATCCAGGCTAAACCTCCCCTGGTGCAGCTTGAGACTGTGTCCTCTTGTTCTGGTGCTGGGTGCCTGGGAGAAGAGACCAACCCCCACCTGGCTACAGCCTCCCTTCAGGGAGTTGGAGAGAGCAAGAAGGTCTCCCCTGAGCCTCCTCTTCTCCAGGCTAAGCAAGCCCAGCTCCCTCAGCCTCTCCTCACAGGGCTGTGCTCCAGACCCCTCCCCAGCTTTGCTGCCCTTCTCTGGACACCTTCCAGCATCTCAATATCTTTCCTAACCTGAGGGGCCCAGAACTGAGCTCTTTGGGAGCTTTGTCCTGCTTGGGACCTGCTGCATTGGAGCCTGAGTTCTCCTGGCCAGCAGTGCCCAGAGGCCTGGCCTGCCTATGGCTGCCCTAACTCTTCCCTGCAGGGGCTGGAGAGGCTGCTCCCCTTGGCCACCTCTCGGCACCTTCTGCTTTTGGTTGCCATCAGCATCATCTGAGCTTCTCTGTGTGCTCTCTGGCCTTGTGCTCCAAGGAGCTGGAGCCCTGGTGCTGCTGAGTTGCTGTGTGTGAGGCTCCTGAGGTGGTGGCACTTGTGCTCAGCCCTGGCTGAGGAAAGAGCCTGGGAGGGTCTGTGGTGTAGCCAAAGAGGCCTCTGAGACAGCCCCTGAGGCAAGGCTGCAGCAGCACCAGGCAGTGCCCTGCTGTGTCTGGAGGCTGCTCAGGGGCCTCCCTCAGTTGTTTCCAGGGAGCAGCAGGGCACGGGGGAAGCTTAGCTGGAAATTCTCCTTTGAAGAGGTCTGAGTGTCCTTCCCTGGCCTTGCTGGAGCTCCTCAGCTGAAACCTTTTCCTTTCCCCCCTTGGGGCCTGGGCTGTGGCTGTGCAAAGCTTTTGTCCTGGAGCGCTGCCAGGGGAGAAGGAGCAGCAGCAGCTCCTCTGGAGAGGCAGAGCCCTCGCCAGGGCTGCCAGCCAGGACACTCAGGTGCCCCATCTCATGTCCCTTGTGCCTCACCTGCCTCATTTCCCTCTCTTGAAGGCTTCAGTGTGGACCTGGAGTGTGTGGAGCAGCTGCCCTGCTCCCAGAGCAGGACCTTCAGCGTGTGCCTGGAGCCCCAGAGTGCCACCCTGCCGCTGGGCGAGGCGGCCCTGCTGCTGCCCATCCAGGTGCCCTGCGCCTCCTCCCCTCCCCGTGCCCTCACGCCCCCTGGGGGCAGGCTGGGGCCAGCAGCAGCTGTCAGCTGGATCTCACCTGGATGCTCTGCCCCTCACTAGGTAGCAGGAGGCCCCACATTTGGTGTCCTCCTCCGTGCCAAGGTGACTGTGCCAGCCCTCAGCCTCTCCAGCCTGGAGTCCTCGGCTGTCCAGTGCCAGGAGGAGACCCCCCAGCTGCACAATGGGCTCTCAGTGCCCTGTCAGCAGTTGCTCAGCAGGGAGGAGCCTGCTCAGAAGGTAAAGCACTGACACTGTGTGACTTGGAGCCTCTTGGCTGCCTTTCCTGCCTCTCTCTTGCCTTCTCTGCTCCCCTGGCTGCTTGAGCACTTGGGCTCCAGCTTGTCGGAGGAGGCTTTGGAGGGTGCCCTGGGCTGCCACCAGAGGAGGCCCCTGACTGGGATGACAGCCTGCATGCCAGCAGGGGTGTGGATGCCACCAGGGCCCCAAGTGCCAGCTGGCCTCTCAAGAGGAAGGTGAGAAGCACAGCAGCAGAAGCTGCCTGAGCTGCCACAAGGAGGTCTGCTGATGGCAGCAGATCTCCCTCTCTGCTGGCTGAGCTGCTCCTCCTCACAGTGAGTCCAGCCCTGAAGGGGAGCCAGCAGGATGTGCTAGAGGAGAGGAGGCTGCTCAGGCACCTGAGGGCTCACCCAAGATGGGGAAGGCTCTTGGACAAGAGGGGCAAAGCCTAAGCCAAGAGCTGAAGTGTTGCAGTCTGTGTCGGATGGGAGCTCACAGCTTTGAACACCTTTGCACAGCGTGCTGGGGCTTGGAAGGGACCTCTGGAGGTCATCCAGTCCCAACCCCCTGCTATAGTACAGTGACTGGGGGGAGGGGGGAGTGTGAGCTCTCTGCAGAGAAGGAGACTCCACAGCCTCTCTGGGCAGCCTGCTCCAGGGCTCCAGCAGCCTCACAGCAAAGAGTTGTCTCCTCCTGGTCAGATGGAACCTCCTGGGCTCCAGTTTGTGCCCCTTGCCCCTTGTCCTGTCCCTGGGCCCGACTGAGAAAAGAGTCTGGTCTCATCCTCTTGCCCCCCACGCCCCTGCCCCCTGCTTTAGCTGTTGGTCAGCACTGAGCAGATCTCCATTCCCTGGAGTCCAGAGCTCTGGTTTGGATCCAGTGCCTTTGCACTCCCAAGGAGTTCAAGCCCCTGCTGCTTGTTTTGGGTGCAGAGCAGCAGCAGCAGCACTCTGCTGTGTGTGCTGAGGAGTCCCCCAGCACCTTGGGGCTGAGCTCTGAGCATTGCCTGCACTGGGCAGGGCAGCAGAGCTGGCCAGGGCTCTGGAGAGCAGGGCTGCTGCTTGGACTCCAGCAGCACCCAGGTCTTTTCCAACCCAACCCTCCTCTGCTGCTGGCTGTGGGGGTCTCAGCAGCAGCTCCTGCTTTGACTTCCCTTGCCCAACACACTTCTCTTGGCTGCTGGCTCTGCCCCAGCTGCTGAACCACTGTCAGCCCTGGAACCCAACTCCTTTTGCCCAGCAGAGGCACAGCAGGCAGAGACTTTCCAAAGGAGTTCCCTCCCACCCCCAAATGCCCCTTCCCAGCCCCCAGCAGGGAGGTGGCTGCCCCACCCCAGGTGTCTCTCTGGGAAGTCCTTTCTCCTGAGACAGGAAGGAAAAGGAGTTTGTAGAGCTCTTCATCCTTGGGCTTCTCCAGCCACAGCCCCCAGGAGGGAAACTGGGGGCTGCTGGCTTTCTAGGGGCCAGGACAAGCAAGGTCGGGCCCTGGGAGCCAGGGGCACTCCCCAGCTGTGTACTGGCAGTGCTGGTGCTGAGGCCTTTGGCCAGCAGGTGACACACAGCCTCCAGCACACAGCCTCCCTTCGGTCTCCTGCTGCCATCTTCATGGGATGAGCCCTGGGGATGTCCCTCCCAGCCCCCCTGGGTGGCTGCTGCTGGAGGCTCCCTGCTCAGCCTGGCACTCAGGGCCCTGCTCATTGACTCTTCCCTCTTCTCATTGCAGCTGCTGGAGGCAGAGGCAGGGCCAGAGGCAGCTCAGTGCCCTGGAGAGCAGTAGCCAGGAGGTGCAGCTCCACCTCAGTGCTGTTGGCATCAGCTCTGAGCTCCTCCTCCACTGAAATATTCCCTGGACTTAAACCTCCTTCCCCATCCCCCCCTCCTCCCCTCCCATTTGCTGCTCTTCTCCCCCTGCCCCCCATTTGTGTTGGAAAGTGAAGGTTTTGTTCTTTGGCTCTTTGCAGCACGGTTCCCCCTCCCCCCTTTTTCCCCCCCTCCCCCCCTTTTCCCCCCCTTTTCCCCCCCTTTTTTCCCCCCTTTTTTCCCCCTCCCCCCCCTTTTTCCCCCCCCCCCCCTTTTTTCCCCCTCCCCCCCTTTGTGTTCTTCAGTAAAGTTTTGCTTCTTTGGCTCTTCAGAGCTGCTCTGGCTGCTTCTTGCCTCCCTTTGGGTCACCCTGGCCCTGGGGCTCCTTCTGGAGGGGCCTGGGCCAGGCCCTTCCTCCTGGGCTGGGCTCCAGTCTGCTTTCCCCTCCTGTGCCATCACTGCAGGGCCCTGGGCTTGTCTCCTGCCCCCTTTGCTGTGCCTGCGGGGGCTCTGGCTTGCTGCCTGCTGTGCCAGATGGCTGCTGGAGGCTGCCTGCCCCCCAGCTTCTCAGCTCTGCCCTTTGCCCCTGGCTCTAACCCCATCTGTGCCCCCTGGCTCCTTGTGCCCCTTTGCCCCAGCTGCCTGTGGCACTCCAGTCCTGGGGCAGAGAGCTCTGAGCATCCCTACCCAGTGGCTGCTGGGCACAGAGGGCTGAGCTGCTTGTGCCAGTGGGGAACAGGGCAGAGGGGGGGTGAGGGTGAGGGAGGGGGGTGAGTGAGTGCACTGGCGGGGGGAGCAGCCCCTGGGCTGCTCATCCACCCCCACCGGGTGCCACTGGGGCTGCCTGTCCCTGCCCTGCTGCCCTCTGGCTCCTGGCTGGGGGGCAGGGCAGGGCTGTGCTTCCCGAGCTCCACAGGGCCCCAGGGCAGGCAGGCTGTGCCCAGCCCCCAGCACGGAGCCAGCAGCTGCCCCACGGCCACTGTTCCAGGCTCTCCCTGCTGCCTCCTCTGCAGCCCCCTGCTCCTTTCCAATCCCTTCTCAGCGGGCTCAGAGGAACCCCCTGTGAGGGGGTTCAGCTGTGCCTCAAGAAAGGGACAGCTGCTGGAAGGCTCTGGCTGAATGTGTTGATATCAAAATGAAAACATGCCGATATTCTGACCGAATTTCATTGGCAGATGGGTGGAATGCAACTTCTGAGTTCAGTTTGAGTCTCAGGCTCAGTCTGTCCAGCCTGTTTCTCTCTCTTCCTGTCGGCCTGTCTGTTGCTCTCTCTCTCTGAAGCCACAGCTGCTGGATGGAGTCGACCTTGAATTAACTGAGCTAACCAGACAAGAAAACTAATTCCTGCACACGCTTTGAGCTAAGAGAATTTCCCTCTTCATTACCTTTTTATCTCTCTCTCTCTAACCCTTTTTGGGAAAAAAAGGGAGGTAGGGAGGGAGAGGGGGCACAGGGGGGAGCCCTCCTGGCTGGAGGAGGGGAAAGGTCTGCTGGATTATGTTCATTGCTGTGTATTCCTGTCTATATTGTCAATACTGTAGATTGTGTACAGATTCACTGCATTCCAGTCCTGCTTGTAAGTACAGCTGAGTTCATCTGCTTCTCTGAATGAGTTAGCTGTGCTATCTTTGTGTGTGGGGGGAGAACTTTCTCTCACCACCACACCCCCCCCCGGGCTTCCCTCTGCAGGACTTTCCTGCTGCCTTCCACCTGGCTCCCTGCTCCCCCTCCCCCCCACCAGGCACCTGAGGAGCTGAGTCCTGTCTCACTGTCAGGAGCTTCCCCCAGGGTGAGGCAGCTGCCAGCACACAGCTCCCTGCCTGCAGGAGACCACGAGAGGGACAAAGAGCTTGGCAGGAGCCAGCAATGGGCACTGGCAGCCCAGAGCCAGCCCTGTGCTGGGCTGCATCCAGAGCAGCAGCACGGGGAGGGGATCCTGCTGTGAGGTATGGAGCAATACTTGGGGTGCATCAGAGGATTGCTCTGAGCTCTGCCAGGGGAACCAGGAGCAGGGAATTGCCACAGACAGAGCTGTGGCATTTGCAGTGCAGCTGAAGCAGTTGTGTCATGAAATGTTTCCATGGAGAAGGATGAAACGGTGACCCTAAGGGCAGCTGAAGAAGACAACTAATTTCCTCTCCAATGACCACCAGGAGCACCCCCAGGACTTACCAGGCCCAGCCCAAGAACTGATTAGCATCAACTCCACCCCTCCCTAGGAACCTGTTTGATTCACTGCACCTTTGCTTAGACCAGTGATGCACATGCATTAGAGAATGGGGTGTAGAAAGGGAAACCAAGTTCTGCCTGGGGTGTGTGCTGGTAGAGCACAGACTCCCCTGTGCACCCAGTGCTGTTTGCTTGCCTTTGATTGCCATTCATGGAACAAAACTCTTGTTCTTAACTCAGTTTGGCTATTTATTCCTAGCACTGCCCTCTGCTCTGCTGAGGCCTCACCTGCAGCACTGCCTAAGGTTCTGGTGCCCCCAGCACAAGAAGGACCTGGAGCTGCTGGAGAGGCTCCAGAGAAGGCCATGAAGGTGAGCAGAGGCTTGAGAAGCTCCCCTGTGGGGACAGGCTGGGAGAGTTGGGGCTGTTCAGCCTGGAGAGGAGAAGGCTGCAGGGAGGTCTCAGAGCAGCCTTCCAGTGCCTGAAGGGCTCCAGGAGAGCAGGGGAGGGGCTCTGGACAAGGGCTGGGAGTGCCTGGCCGAGGGACAAGGGCTTTGAGCTGGGAGAGGGGAGACTGAGACTGGGGATGAGGAAGCAATTGTGGAGAGTGAAGCTGGGGAGAGGCTGGCACAGGTTGCCCAGGGAGGCTGTGGCTGCCCCCTCCCTGGAGGTGTTCCAGGCCAGGCTGGATGGAGCCTTGAGCAGCCTGGGCTGGTGGGAGGTGTCCTGTTCCCAGCACAGTTTCCCCCCATGTGCCTCATCTCCCCCTCCCCCCCCCGTTTGTGTTGTTCAGTGAAGGTTTGGTTCTTTGGCTCTTCAGAGCTCCTCTGGCTGCTTCTTGCCTGCCCTTGGGGAACCCAGGCCCTGGGGCTCCCCCTGCATGGGCCTGGACCAGGCCCTTGCTCCTGGGCTGGGCTCCAGTCTGGGCTGCCACTCCTGTCCCCTCTCACCCCTGTGCCTCCCTTGTCCTGCCAGGGCAGGGCACAGCTGGGCACTGACACATCTGGCTGCCTGCACCAGCTCCTCAGAGCCACCCTCAGAGCTGCCCAAGCGTGGCAGGAGCAGGAGGGGCAGGCTGGACACAGCTCTGGGCATGCTGCTGTCCCATGGCCCCAGGCTCCCCAGCTCCTCCTGCCCTACTGCCCTGCCTGCCAGCAGCAGAGCTTTGTCTGCCCAGAAGCTGGAAGCTTCTCATCAACGCTGCCAGCCCCCTCCCACTTGGTTTGTCTCATCCAGAGGGGGCTGAGGAGGGGGAGAGCCCAGCTCTGCCTGCCTGCAGACCCCACCAGTGCCCCTGTCTGTGCTTTGATCCTGGCTGGGGAGGAGCTGGGCCAAGAGAAATCCCTGGGGAGCTGCTGGGGAGCTCAGGGGGGAGCCTGAAGCCCCCCACTGCTGATGAGCAGAAAATCCTTGGAGCTGAGGAGCGGAAAAGTCTTTAAAAACAATGATGAGTTGTGAATTCGAACTAAGCAAAGGACAAAGGAAGGGCTGAGCCCATTTGCAATCCTCTTGGGAAGAGCTTCTGCAGTAGGAACTCTGGACCCTTCTGAACCAGGGCAAGGCAGAGAGGGAATGTTGAACAAGCTTGTTCAGCAGGTTGATAAGAACCTGAGCACTGTTACCAAACAGGTGATGGGAGCCCATGTGAGAGGGTTAGACAGAGCAGGCCATGATGTGGAACCTGGAGACTGTCTCTCTCTCAGACCTCTCTCAGAGAACCCCCTGGAGCCCAAGTGGACAGGACCATCTCAGGTGTTACTGACATCCTTCACAGCCACTAACATCGAGGAACAAGCTGCCTGCATCCAGCACACCTGAGTCCAGAAGACTTCAGCAGGAGACCGGGAACTGGAATCCCAGGGACCCCTACAGCTCAAGCTTAGTTTTACCTCTCTGCTTCCAAACTGACTCCAAATTATTTCTGGGTAGATTTGCCTCCTTCCTTTTCTCTTTCTCTCAATCAGCAAAGAGGAGGGGGAAGCGGGGGAGGAATCCTCAGCCTTGCCCCCCAGCTGAGCCCCCAGTTAAGGCTCAAACCACCACAAGAATAAATCTGATGAAGAACAACTGAAGGAGCTGGGGATGTTTAGTGTGCAAAAGAGGAGGCTGAAGAGAGACCTCACTGGTCTCTACAACTACCTGACAAGAGGTTGCAGAGAGGCTGGTGCTGGCCTCTTCTCACAGGTCTTTAGTGATAGAACAAGAGGGAATGGCCTCCAGCTGTGACTGGGTAGGTTTAGACTGGACATTAGGAAACATTACTTCATGTAGAGTACCCAGGCTTTGGAATGAGCTGCACGGGGAGGTGCTTGAGTCACTAACCCTGGATGTGTTTAAAGGTGGTTTGGATGTGGTGCTTGGGGCTATGGTTTAGGGGGTGACCCTTGTAGAATTTCTCGCTTGGACTTGGTGGTCCTGAGTGTCTTTTCCAACCTGAATGTTTCTGTGATTCTGTGTGATTCTGTAGTTCCTCTGGAGGACAAATGCCATGGGACAAATCTTCCCACATGGCAACCTAAGGGAGGAGCTCACAGAATGTTTAGCTGCCCTTCATGTCGATGGAGGAGCCTGGAGCGTGCTAAGTGATGCTGTACCTTGGAACCCTGTGAGAAAGGATGGGAGGTGGAGATAACAAAATGCTGTAGCATCGAAGCGGGTGGGAAAAGCAACTGGGGAATAAACCTCTGGTAGAGTAAGACAAAAGAGTCAGCTTGAGGGGTGGGAGGCTGTGGAAGAGCGAATGGAAGCATGGAGGAACCTCTCACTAAACAGCCACTGGCTCGGTGGATGGAGGCCACTGGGCCTAGCGGTGGCTGTGGACACCTCCTGCCAGCTGCTCTGTCGGTTCGTCTCTCAGGCAGGCAGGAACCGACGCACCGCACAACCCGCGCAGCAGGAGCCACAGCCCCACGCTGCCTTCTTTCTCCGCTGAGCTCACTTCAGGTAGCATGGAGAACCCCTCTGGCTGCTTTGGGTCAGCTGCTCTGGCAGTGTCCCCTCCAAAGAGCTTGCCCACCCCTGGGATGGTTTAGTGCAAGGGCTAGCCTGCCTGCTCCCCAGCAAAAGAGTGAGGGTGTAATTAAGAGGTTATAAACTTCTGCTGTGGGACCAAGATGAAATATGAAAATTACTTACAAAATGTCTTTAAAAATATTACTCTCCATTTCTCAAGCTTTGTGTGCAGATTCTAGTGCACAGCTGTGCATAGCTATCACATAACCTAGTGCTGTGTAACCATTTGAAGCCAATTAGAAAAATGAAAGACTCGGGGTTGCAATTCTGCTGCTTGTCCACCAGATGGCAACTCGGCAAGGTACTTGGTGTCTGCTAGATAGGAAAGCACAGCCTGGATGCTTGTTCAGCGGTAGCCAAAACACCGCTGTGCTATCAGCTCCAGCACTGCAAAACACAGCAGGAGAAAGGTGCTCTGAGAATTAACTCCAGCTCAGCCAAACCACACACAAATCTTCACACTCCTCAGAACTCCTCAACACTCAAAAAAAGGTCTTCCCCCCCCTTCTGGGTCAGTGGAAAGCTTGAAGGAAGCCCTAGGTCAGCAGGAATCCCTCAGGAACACTGTTGAGCTAAGAAGGCTTTTGGAAGCGCCAGGCCTGCTGGAAAGCACAGAACCTCTTAGGGGAAAGCCGACAGAAGCTTTCCAAGTGCTTCCAAAACCTCCCTGAGACCCCCCCTACAGCCTCTAAAGATCACCAGAGTCAATCCTAGAACCCTCCAGACACCCCAACCACCTAGCATCCCTTGATACCCCTGAAAAAAACAAACCCCTCTGAGATGTCCCCAAGACTACTCCCAGGAAGACACCTTCAAGACTCTTCTCAAAACCTCACTTTGACCTCCCTGAACTGGGCACATGGCTCCAGCCCCACTCCTAGGCAACAAATGCCCTCATCACTGGGGCATTGTGGGCAGGAATTTCTACGATAAAAGCACGACAGTCAGGCTTTGGGTAACTTTGGGAGTTTACTGACACAAGTGGGCAATGGACAGAGGGGTTTTGACCCCAGGGAGCCACAAAGAATTGGGGAAGAACCAGACAAATCCTGACAAAGCTCAGTCCAACTCCAATGGCAGATCCAGCTATGCCAATTCAGCAGTGTAGTTGTTCTCATCAGCACTAATTGGTGTTCAGAAGGGTAGGAGGTGTTTGTTCCTGCTGGAGCTCCCAGTCTCAGAAATGCAGGTGTAAAAGAGGCGATTTTGGTTCAATCTGCTGGAAAGGCCCTCTCGGCGAGGCTCACGATTATCCCAACGGACCCTGGGTGGATCTATTTGTACCTCTCCCTCAGTGTGGGCTGGTCACTCGGGTGGGTGCAGCAGTGACGGCTGAGATTGGAGCTCCAGGCGAAGCTCTTGCCACAGTCAGAGCAGGTGAAAGACTTCTTACCAGTGTGGACGCGGTGGTGGTTGCTCAGGCTGGAGCTTTGCGTGAACCTCTTGCCGCAGTCGGCACAGCTGTAGGGTTTCTCACCACTGTGGATAAGTTGGTGCTGGATGAGTCTGGTGCTCTTGGTGAAGTTCTTGCCGCACTCAGCACAGGGGAATAGCCTCTCTCCGTTGTGGATGCGGCGGTGGTTATGCAGGGTGGAGCTGTGGCTGAAGCTCAGGCCGGTGAGCATCGGGACGGATCCCCCAACTCCTGCACCCCCTGCGCTGGCTCCTGTCCTCTCCCCGGGGCCGAGCTCCTATCTCTAGCCCTGGCTTTACTGCCCGGCCTCGGCCTCCAGCATGGCCCGCGCTCCTCGCTCCCCTCCGGCTTGCTCCCACGGAGCCTCTTCCCGCCCTCCCCGCGCCGTCTGCAGCCTGAGCCTTTCTCTTGCCCTTACCCCCAGCTCTCCCCCGACTCCAAAACACTCTCGGACCCCGCGTCCGACTCTCGCCTGCCACCCAAATCTCGCCCCAAACCCACGCTCGCCTCCCGCCGACTCCGCGCTGCCTTCCCGCTTTGTTCTGCCGCTGCCGTTTCTCGCCCTTCTCACCCGCAGCTGCCCCGCACCTCCTTTAGCCACCTCCTGCACCCCTCAATTCATCCTTAGCTCTTCCCCCACGAGTTTCCCGTGCTCCTCTTAAATTCACCCGAACTTTGCTCTCTCTTTAGTCTGTTTGTGCCACTTCAGTGCCCCCCGCCGCGAGCTCTTTTGTCTCCCTCTAACTTCTTTATGCACTCCCTAAATTCACCCTCCCCCCCCCCCCCCGAACCTCCTAAATTAGTCCTAAGTTCTAAACCACCACCCCCCGATCTGGCCCTGCTCTGCACTCCCCAATTCATTCCCAAACGTTGCCCTGTTTAACCCTTGTTGGCACCCCCTACATTCGTGCCAAGCTCTTTGTGTCCCTCCCCCGTCCCCCCTCCCCCCGAATTTAACCTCAGAAATTCACTCCCACGGGCTTTACCTCCCATTTAACCTCCCTGAGCTCTTCCCCCCCCCCCCCCCCACTTAACCTCCATCCATTTACATTCCCCCCAAGCTCTTCACCCTCTTTCCTGCCTGTCTCTCCTCGCCCCCAGGGGTGCCCAGCGCCCCTCACCACGTCCTGGGGGGGCAGGATCGTCTTTTCTTTGCTCTGCACCCTGCAACGTTTTAGCCTTTTGTGCTTTATTGCCGTTCCCTCGGACCCCCCAAACTAGGGTCCCCCCTCGGTTTCTTCTCTCTTCGGTGCGTTGGGGCGGGAAGAGGAAACGACTTCAGCGTTACGGGGGGGGGGGGGGGGGGGGGGGGAAAACCCCAAGGTTTTGGTAAAAAGCGAGGGGGGAAAGCTCAGGATGGAGGTTGCTGAAGCCTGGCGGTGCCCAGAAATCGATTTCCTGAGTTGTCTCCCTCGGGGGAGCGCCGTCGGCCGCCAAGTGCCGGACCCACGGCGCTGCCGTGGAGTTGTGATCAGTTACGGGGGGGCGGGAGGGGGGTACCTCCCTTTGTGGTACTGTTTCTTGGGTGGCTCTGGGGGTCAGCTCCACGCCGCAGCAGAGCTGGATGGAAGCCTGCACCCAGGCAGCCCCAAAGCGCTTTGTTGACTTGGTTCGATGGGGGGCGAGGAGCAGCCCCCCGTGTGCAGGGGGAGGACTCTCCCCCCTCGGGGCCGGTTTTGGGTGCCTCTCTTCCCCCCTCGGGGCCGGTTTTGGGTGCCTCTCTCCCCCCTCGGGGCCGGTTTTGGGTGCCTCTTCCCCCCCGTCGCGGAGCACTCGCGGCGTTCGTGGGCCGCGGTTCGGCCGTCTAGGGGCAGCCTCCGCGCCGGGGCAGCCTCCGCGCCGGGGCAGCCTCCGCGGGGCTCTTTGCCCTCCTCGGCGCTTTCCCTGCCGCCGTCGTTGGTTAGCCGGCGGCAGGCGCTGGCTCGCTGCAGCCCCCAGCGCGATTCGGGTTTCTTTGGGCGGCTTTGGGGCAAAATGGAGGTTGGCAGCCGCTGGCCTCGTCACCAGCACCTAAAGGAGGGATCAGAGCGAGGAGGAGGAGGCGGCGCCCAGCCGCAACCTTCCTCCCCGGCCACCGTTTAACCCTTTCGGGGCAGCCGCGGGGCCGGGGGCAGCTCTCGGTGCGGGCGGATTGGGTTCAAAGCTGCTGTGCTCTGCCCCCGCAGCGGATTAGGAGGACAAAGCCAAGACGGCCGGGCCCGAGGGCGAGCGCAGAGGGGTCAAGAGGCAGCGGGATGAGAAGGACGAGCACGGCAGAGCCTACTACGAGTTCCGGGAGGAGGCTTACAACAGCCGGTGGGGCCCGGGGCCATCCCTTTCCCTCGCCCCCCACCCCACCCCTTTCCCCCCTTTTCTCCCTTTCTCCCCTCTCTCAGCAGCCCCTGACCTCTTTTCCCACCTCCCACAGCTCCAAGTCTCCACCACCACCAGAAGAAGAGCCAAGGGAGGGAGAGGAGGATGAGACCCTCGTGATCCTCAATACCTGTACGGGGACCGGGGGGGGCTGGGGGTCTTTGGAGTGTGTTGGGCGGTTTAGAGCATTTTGGGAGGGGGTTGATGAATGTTTGGTACGATTTGGGCTGGGCTTGGGGCTGTTTGGGGCCCATTCGGGGCTGCTGGAGGGGGACTTGGGGCTGCTGGAATGGGACTTGGGGCACACTGGTTCTGCTGGAGGGGGCCTTGGGGCACAGTGGCGCTGCTGGAGGGGGCCTAGGGGCACAGTGGCGCTGCTGGAGGGGGCCTAGGGGCACAGTGGCTCTGCTGGAGGGGGACCAGGGGCACGGTGGCTCTGCTGGAGGGGGACCAGGGGCACAGTGGCTCTGCTGGAGGGGGACCAGGGGCACGGTGGCTCTGCTGGAGGGGGACCTGGGGCACGGTGGCTCTGCTGGAGGGGGACCAGGGGCACGGTGGCTCTGCTGGAGGGGGACCTGGGGCACGGTGGCTCTGCTGGAGGGGGACCAGGGGCACGGTGGCTCTGCTGGAGGGGAAGCTTGTTCTGCTGGAGGGGGACTCGGGGGCCAGGTGTCTCTCTTGCCCTCAGACACGTCTGACCTGCACTTCAAGGCCAGCCGGGACCGCTACGGGGGGCAGCCTCTCTTCTTCGAGAAGTTCCCCTCCCTCTGGTCCGGTGCCCGCAGCACCCACGGGGTCACCAAGGGCAGGATCTGCTTCGAGGCCAAGGTGGGGGCACAGCAGGGGCTCGGGGTGCTCGAATCTCAGGGGTTGTGGGGAGGAGGAGCCCGGAGACGGCCTCTGGAGGGGAGCCTGCGGCTGGATTGGCTTCGTGGGGCGGTCTGTGGGGTTCTGGGGTGCCAGGGGGAGCTCCTGATGGGTCTGGGGCGGCTCTGCAGCCCAGTGTGGGGCTCTCCATGCTTGTTGAGGCCTTTTGGGCCCAGTTTGGGGGGGTTTCTGCTCAGCTCTGGGCTCTTCGTACTGGCTTTGAGCCTTTTCTGCCCAGTTTTGGGCCTCTTCAGTCTGGCTTGGAGCCTTTTCCTGCTGGTTCTTGCCCGTCTGAGGCACTTTTGTGCCCAGCTTGGGGCAATCCTTTCCCAGCCTGAGGCCTTTTTGGGGCTTTTCTACCCAGTCTGGGGCCTTTCTCTGCTGCTTCTAAGCCTTTTCCTGCTGGTCTCTGCCCGCCTGGGGCCTTTTCATGCCAGGTTAGGTCTCTGCCCTCTGCCAGCCCTCCCTTTGGCATGGAGTGGGCTCCAGCCCCCACTGCAGCCAGGCCCTGCCCTGCTCTCCCCACAGGTCTCCCAGTACCTGCCCCTGAAGGAGGGCAGCACCGAGGTGCCCCTGTTCCGTGTCGGCTGGTCCGTGGACTTCTCCCACTCACAGCTGGGTAAGGTGCTCCTGGACCCCAAACCCGTGCCCCCCGGCCCTGAATTGCTCCCAGACGTGTCCCCCCCCTCCAAACCTGCCCCTTTCCCCCCCCAGGTGAGGATGAGTTCTCCTATGGCTACGATGGCCGAGGCCTGAAGGTGGAAAATGGCCAATTTGAGGAGTTTGGGCAAAGCTTTGGGGAGAATGATGTCATTGGCTGCTTCGTGGTGAGGGGGGGCAGCAGCCTGCTTGGGGGGGTGCAGGAGCCTGCTGGGGGGGGGTGGGGGAGGCATGAGCTTGTTGGGGTGGGGGGGTAGTGGGGAGGATCCTGCTGGCGGGGGGGACCAGGAGCCTGCTGGGGTGGGGCACGAGCCTCTTTGGTGGCGGGGGGACGGACCAAGAGCCTGTTTGGGGAGGGGGGAGGGGGGCAAGAGTCTGCTGGGGGGGAGCAGGAACCTGGGGAGAGGCTGGTGGGGAAGGAGGGAAATGGGAAATAGTGCTGGGGAAGGGGAGAAAGGGAACGGGGAAAAGGCTTTTCCCAGCCCAAACCTGGGTGGCTCCTGGGCTGCTGCAGAACTTCGACGGAGAGGAGGTGGTGGAGTTGTCCTTCTCCAAGAACGGGGAGCAGCTGGGGACAGCCTTCCAGGTGGCCAAGGAGGCGCTGGGCGAGAGGGCACTGCTGCCCCACGTCCTCTGCAGGGGCTGCGTGGTGGAGCTCAACTTCGGGCAGAAGGAGGAAGCCTTCTTCCCGCCCCCCGAGGGCTTCGTCTTCATCCACGCCGTGCCCCCCGAGGAGCGAGTCCGCACCCCCCTGCCCCCCAAGACCACCGAGGAGTGTGAGGTGAGTGACCCCCAGCCCAGACTGCCCCTGGCTGCAGGGCCCTCGGCTGCCCCCAGGGCACCCCCAGACCGGCCAGGGACGGCCCAGGCAGCCCCAGACCTCACCTGAATCACCCCAAACCTGTCCAGAGTGCCCCAGGCAGCCCCAGACCTCACCTGAATCACCCCAAACCTGTCCAGAGTGCCCCAGGCAGCCCCAGACCTCACCTGAATCACCCCAAACCTGTCCAGAGTGCCCCAGGCAGCCCCAGACCTCACCCTGCATCACCCCAAACCCGTCCAGAGTGCCCCACGCAGCCCCAGACCTCACCCTGACTCACCCCAAACCCATCCAGAGTGCCCCAGGCAGCCCCAGACCTCACCCTGACTCACCCCAAACCTGTCCAGGGGTGCCCCAGGCAGCCCCAGACCTCACCTGAACCACCCCAAACCTGTCCAGGGGTGCCCCAGGCAGCCCCAGACCTCACCCTGCATCACCCCAAACCCGTCCAGAGGTGCCCCAGGCAGCCCCAGACCTCACCTGCATCACCCCAAACCCGTCCAGAGGTGCCCCAGGCAGCCCCAGACCTCACCTGCATCACCCCAAACCCGTCCAGAGGCGCCCCAGGCAGCCCCAGATCGCACCCTGCATCACCCCTCCCTCCCACATCACCCCGGTACCTCCTGAACAGGCATACCTCTGCAGCCCAGCACGCTCTGGCCTCACCCAAATGGGCCTCCAAATGCTCAGAACAGGCCCCAGGTCTCCCCAGAGACACCCAAAATTGTCTCCAGATGCCTTGGGTCACCCCAACCCTGAATATACATTTAGCGTGCTCCTGTCCATCCAAACGTGCCCCCCATGGCTCCAAAGATGCCTCAGATCAACCCAGATGTGCCTGGAGCACCCCCAGACTGCCCCAAATCACCTCTCAGGGTGATCTGCTCTACTCCTGGAGACCCCCAGACAGGCCCCAACTGCCCCAAATCATCCCAGAGCTCCCCCACTCCCCCCCGAGTTGCCCTGAACCTCCCCAGTTTGCCCAAACTGCACCTCCAGTTGCCCCAAACCTGCCTGGAATGACCCCAAATCCCCCTGCCCCAAGGTGCTGCTGATGGTGGGGCTGCCAGGCTCTGGGAAGACCCAGTGGGCCCAGAGCCACAGCCGGGAGAACCGGGAGAAGAGATTCAACATCCTGGGCACAGAGAGCGTTCTGCAGCAGCTGAGGGTGAGGCTGGGCTGGCACTGACCCCTCTGGGTGCACAGAGATTCCTCTCTGGGTGCTCAGGACCCCCCCTCCTGATACCCAGGGTGCTGGGAGCCTCTCTCCGGGCTCAGAGAGAGACCCTCTGGGTGCCCAGAGCCCCACTGAGTCGGTGTCCTTCTCCCCAGCCAAGGGGTCCGGAGGTGCCGGAGCTGGACGCCAAGGCCCGCGACCAGCTGCTGCAGCAGGCGGCACAGTGCCTTAGCAAGCTGGTGCAGATCGCTCCCCGCGCCAGGAGGAACTTCATCCTGGACCAGGTGCCCCCCCGACCCCCGCAGACCCCCTCCGGAGGGGCCCCCAGCCCCCGCTGACGCCCCCTGGCCGCTTCCCCCCGCAGTGCAACGTCTACAACTCCGGGCAGCGCCGCAAGCTGCTGGCCTTCAAGGGCTTCTCGCGCAAGGTGGTGGTGATCGTGCCCACCGAGGAGGACTGGCAGAAGCGGCTGGAGCTGAGGAAGGAGGCCGAGGGCGAGGACGTGCCCGAGTCGGTGATGCTGGAGATGAAAGGTGTGGGGCTCGGGGCAGAGGGAGTGCTGGGCCCCGGCTGGGGGCGGAGGGGGCTCTGGGGTACTTCGGGGCTCAGAACTGGGTGTTCTGGGATCTTCTGGGCTCAGAAACAGCTGTTCAGGGATCCTTTGGGCTGAGAAAAAGCCCTTCAGGGGTTTTGGGGCTCTCAAGCACCCATTCGGGGACCTGGGGGCTCACAAACCCCGTTGAGGAGCTCTGGGGGCTCCCAGCCCCCCCTCCCCTGCTCAGGGCACACTGCCCCCAGAGTCAGCCCAGCCCCTCCCACAGCTAACTACTCGCTGCCCGAGAAGAACGAGTACCTGGACGAGGTCATCTACGGGGAGCTGCCCAAGGAGGAGTCGCAGCCCCTGGTCACCAAGTACAAGGAGGAGGCTCGGAAGCTGCTGCCGCCCTCGGAGAAGCGCAGCAACCGCCGCAACAACCGCAACAAGCGCAACCGGCAGAACCGCAACCGCGGACAGGGATACGGTCAGGGGCCGGGGAGGCTGCGGCGTGCCCCGCTGGGCTTGGGGGGGTGCTGGGGGGCTTTGGGGTGCCCCCAGATGGCTTGGGGGGGGGTCCTGGCGGGCTTGGGGGGGCTTGTGGGGGCCTGGGTGCCAGCAGTTCTCCCCTCTCACTGGGTGCTCTCCTTGCAGTGGGGGGGCAGCGCCGTGGCTATGACAACCGAGTCTATGGGCAGCAGCAGTACTGGGGACAGCCTGGAAACCGAGGGGTGAGGCCAGCACCCCCTGCTTGCCCCTGCTTCCCCTCAGCCTTCCTCCACCTCCACCTTTGTCTTCACCACAATTTCACCCTCAGTTTCCCCGTTTTTATTTCGTTCCCTCCTGTTTTCACCTAAACTTCGTGGGTTCTTTTTTGGCCCACATTTTCACCCTGGTTTGCCTCCTCCTCACCCCAGACTTCAGTGCTGCTCCTCATTGTGCCCCGAATTTCACACCCATTCACCCCCCCCTTCACCCTGAATTTCACCCTCATTTCCCTCCTTACTTCATGCTGCTTTCCCCCTTTTGTTGCCACCAATTTCATAGTTTCATAGTTTCAGCCAGGGTTGGAAGGGACCACAAGGATCAGCTAGTTCCAACCCCCCTGCCATGGGCAGGGACACCCCACACTAGATCAGGCTGGCCAGAGCCTCATCCAGCCTGGGCTTAAACACCTCCAGGGACAGGGCCTCAACCACCTCCCTGCACAACCCATTCCAGGGCTTCACCACTCTCATGGTGAAGAACTTCCTCCTCACCTCCAGCCTGAATCTCTCCAGCTCCATTCCATTCCCCCTAGTCCTATCACTACCTGATAGCCTGAGCAGTCCCTCCCCAGCCTTCTTTTAGCCCCCTTCAGATACTGGAAGGCCACAATGAGGTCACCTCGGAGCCTTCTCTTCTCCAGACTGAACAGCCCCAACTCCTTCAGTCTGTGCTCACAGGAGAGGTGCTTCACCTCGTTCACCCCACATGCCCCCATTCCCACCCCACTTTCACTTGTTTACTCCCATTTCTCTCCCACTTTCACTCTGTTCCCCTCCCCTTGTTCCCCTCCCCGTTTCCCCCCCCCCCCCGTTATTACCCCTCCCTGTTTCCCCACCCTCCCTTATGCCCTCCCCATCATGCCCTCCCCCCTTTATGTGCCCCCCCCCATTATTTTACTCCCAACTTCTCTCCTATTCCCCCTCTCCTCTCTCAGCTCTTCCGTGCACTTCCGAAGCGGCAGCAAGTGATTCACCGGGGGGGGCAGAGCAAAGGCGGGGCCAGGGCTGCGGCTCCCTGTCACCTCCCTCCGTGCTGCTCAGGGGCTCTGCTCACCTCGGCTGGGCAGGAGCACGGAGGACGTTTCACTGCGCTGGAGGCGAGGATCCGACCCTGCAGCTCGACATCAGCTCCTGTAAAACACCGCCTGCAAGCCCCGAGTTTCTCTTTAAGGCATCAGGGCCAACGTCCACCCCGAAGCCGTGGGGTGGAGGGTGCCCCGGCGAGGGGCGGCGGGGAAGGAGGGCGGTGGTGACCCAGCCGACTTCACCCCTAGCCCACGGCCCAGCAGCCAGCTCCTGCCGCAGCCGCCCCGCTCGCCCCAGACAGGCACAGGAGCGGGCCGGGAGCGGAGGCGGCTCCGACCCCAGGAAGGGCGCAGGGCTGCGGCCGCTCCAGCCGCCGCTGCCCGCCAAGGCCACCCTGCGCAGCCTGCCCGCGGGCAGCGCTAACCCCCCCCGGGGTCTTAGCCGGCCTGGCGACCCTGCTGCCCGGGGCGCGGCAGGGGAAGGGCAGCAAGCCCCTGCCCGCTCCCGCCCCGTGCCACCGGGACGGCGGAGGCGGGGCCGGCCCGCGGCCCCATCCGGCGGCGTGGGTCGGCGGCCCGCGGCCCCCGGGGGCCGGCTCGGCTGCAACCTGCGGGCGGCAGCGCTCAGCTGGGGGCTGCGAGCGCCGCCACCTCCCGCCGGAGGGACCAGGGCTGCAGAGCCAAGCGTGATGTGCCTAGAACAGCGTCCTGGCTGGAGGCACTGCCCGCAGCTTCAGTGGCTTTGTCTCTAAGTGAGAAAGGACACTGGGAAGGAAGTGCCCTCTTTAGAGCAGCCTTTGCACGAAGGCACTTCGCTTGGAGAAGCAGCCTCAGGAGACCTTTCTCAAGTTCAGCAAGGCTAGGTGCAAGGTGCTGCACCTGGCTCGGGGCAATCCTCGCTACCAATCCAGGCTGGGGGTGATGAGACTGAGAGCAGCCCTGCAGAGAAGGCCTTGGGGGTGCTGAGGGTGAGAAGCTGGACAGGAGCCAGCAATGGGCACTGGCAGCACAGGAGGCCAAGGGCAGCCTGGGCTGCATCCAAAGCAGTATGGCCAGAGATGGAGAGAGGAGATCCTGCCCCTCTGCTCTGGGGAGACCTCAGCTGCAGGACTGTGTCCAGATATGGGACCCCCAACGTAAGAGACACCTGGACCTGATGGAGAGGGTCCAGAGGAGGCCACAAAGATGGTCAGAGGCTGAAGAACTTCCCCTGTGGGGACAGGCTGAGGAAGCTGGGGCTGTGCAGCCTGAGAAAAGAAGGCTTGGGGGGACCTTGGAACTGCATTTCATAGCTGAAGGGGACCTGCAGGCAGGCTGGAGAGGGACTGTTCAGAAGGGCTTGTGGGGATAGGACGAGAGGCAAGGGTTTGAAACTGGAGCAGGGCAGGTTTAAGTTAGACACAAGGAGGGAGCTCTGCACAGTGAGGCTGGAGAGACACTGGAACAGGTTTCCTAGGGAGGTGGTTGAGGCTCCATCCCTGGAGACATTCAAGGTCAGGCTTGATGTGGCCCAGAGCCACTTGCTCTAGCTGGAGGTGTCCCTGCTGACTACAGGGCTGTTGGCTGAGATGCCCTTCGAGGGTCCCTTCCATCCCAGTGCCATTCTATGACTCACACTGTGTAGCTGCAAGAGGGGCAAGTGACAGCAGGAAGAACAGGACATGAGGGGTGCATTCACATGGCTGCCAGGAGCAGGCCTGCTGGAGAAGCAGGCCAGGCCAGGAGCACTGGGGAGGGGTGACAGCAGGCACAGGGCAAAGGCAGTCCCCACCTCGCCCAGCGACAGGCGAGCCTGCTGTAGCAGCTGGACTGCTGCACTGCTCCCAGTCCCTCCAGGAGGAAAGGACAGGCCAGGGGCTGCCCCGAGCCCCAGGGCTGGGCTGCTGCAGCTGCAGGATACCCCTGTGTGCATTCCATCCTGCAGGACACAGCCCTCCATTGCTGGGAGCCTTGTCTCCTCCAGACGGGCCAGCCCTGCCCAGGGAAGGGCTGCAGAACCTGGGAAGTGCAGATTGCTATCTGCTTGAGGGTAGGAAGGCTCTGCAGAGGGAGCTGGCCAGGCTGGCTTGATGAGCTGAGGACAGCTGTATGACATTCAACACGGCCAGGTGCTGGGTCCTCCCCGTGGCTCACAGCCACCCCACAAACACTCCAGACTTGGGGCAGGGTGGCTGGAAACTGCCCAGCAGAGAAAGACCTGGGGGTGCTGGGTGACAGCAGCTGAGAAGGTGGCCAAGAAGGCCACAAGCAGCCTGGCCTGGATCAGCAATGGTGTGGGCAGCAGGAGCAGGGCTGATGCCACAGCTGGAGTCCTGGGTTCAGTTCTGGGGCCCTCTGAGGCTGGAGCAGGTCCAGAGAAGGGCAAGAAAGCTGGGGAAGGGTCTGGAGAGCAAGGCTGGGGAGGAGCAGCTGGGGAAGGGTCTGGAGAGCAAGGCTGGGGAGGAGCAGCTGGGGAAGGGTCTGGAGAGCAAGGCTGGGGAGGAGCAGCTGGGGAAGGGTCTGGAGAGCAAGGCTGGGGAGGAGCAGCTGGGGAAGGGTCTGGAGAGCAAGGCTGGGGAGGAGCAGCTGGGGAAGGGTCTGGAGAGCAAGGCTGGGGAGGAGCAGCTGGGGAAGGGTCTGGAGAGCAAGGCTGGGGAGGAGCAGCTGGGGCTGTTTAGTCTGGAGAAGAGGAGGCTGAGAGGAGGCCTCATTGCTCTCCACAGCTCCCTGAAAAGAGATTGGAGTGATGTGGGGGTTGGTCTCTTCTCCCCAGGAATAAGTCAAAGGGGGAGAGGAAATGGCCTCCAGCTCCACCAGGGGAGGTTTAGATTGGGTATTAGAAGAAACTTCTTCACTGAGAGGGTTGTTAAACGCTGGCACAGGCAGCCCAGGGAGGTGGTTGAATCCCCACCCCTGGGGTGTTTCCAAGACACAGAGGTTGAAGTTTAGGTTGGCTCTTAGGAAATATTAGGTTGAGGTGGAGATTAGGCAAAATGTCTTTGCTGCAGGAGTGGTCAGGGATTGGCACAGGCTGCCCGGGGAGGTGGTGGAGTCCCCACCCCTGGAGGTGTTAAATGTGTGGCCATGGCAGCTGGGGCCGTGGCATGGTGGCCATGGTGGTGTTGGGTTGCTGGTGGGGCTGGGTGATCTGAGAGGGCTTTTCCAGCCCAAGGAGTTTTCTGATTCTCTGATGGCTGCCAAGAGTTGGATGTCAATGCAGCCCGGCCCAGTGTGATTTACAGGCTGGAGGGGAGGAGGAAGTTCTTCCCCAGGAGAGTGGTGAAGGCCTGGAATGGGTTGTGCAGGGAGGTGGTTGAGGCCCCATCCCTGGAGGTGTTTAAGCCCAGGCTGGATGAGGCTCTGGCCAGGCTGATCTAGTGTGGGGTGTCCCTGCCCATGGCAGGGGGGTTGGAACTAGCTGATGCTTGTGGTCCCTTCCAACCCTGACTGATACTATGATACTATGATACAAGCAGCATGCCTCCCTCCTGGCCCCATTTCTGACTCTGCCCCACCTTCCTGACTGCATTCCTGCCACCCACCTCTTGCTCCTGCCCTGGCACCTACCCAGCAGGCGCCCAGGCCCAGCAGGCTGGGTAGCACAAGTGCCAGGGCTGCCAGCACCACGGGGTGAGGCACTCATTGCCCTGCAGCCTGCCCTGCCTGGGTGCTGTGTGCTGGAGTGAAGAGGAAGCAGCCTGGCCTGGCCTGGTGCTCCTGAGGAGTGTTCTGTGCCCAGGGCTGTGTCTAAGTGCTGTGTGATTTACCTAGGGACAGTTTCAGTTCCCTGCTGCCACGCTGCACTTGTGCCTCTCTGGCTTCAGACAGCAGGCACCTCTGGGCTGTCCCATGGCAGTCCCTATTTCTACCCTACAGGACAAGCTGGCAGAAGGGGTGGCACAGCAGCCCTCACTCCTTGGTGGCCTGGTGGCACTTTGCTGCTGCAGTGGAATAGTCTCTTTCAGCGTGGATGTCACCAAGGCAAACATCCCTCAGCCAAGCCCTGGGGTTCACTCTCTGGGCAGGACTCAGCTTTTTCAGATGAGCTGTTCAGGACTGAGTGGAAGTTTTCCTGGTGCTCAGATCATGCACTCTGATCACTCAGGAAGGAAAGAGGTGAGCTGGTGACAAGTGACATGGGGAAGGCTGAGGTTCGCAGTGACTTCCTTGCCTCAGGCTTCCCTGGCAAGGGCTGCAGCCACACTGCGGGAGTACAGGGTGGGAGGGACCTGGGGCAGCAGAGAGCTGCTCCAGGTCCTTCTGTTGGTGCTGACTCCACTTCCCATCCTTTCCCCTCAGCCCTGCATCCTGACCACCATCCAGCAGCTCCCTGTCCAGCTCAAGAAGATGTTTGAAGCCATGGGTGGGAAGGAGGTGTGTATTAGGTGTCCAGGAGGGAGCCATGTGGAGGAGCTGGATCAGTGTCCTCTTCCCAGGGGAAGTCCCCTCCCTGGCTCCACAGCACTGGGTGCAGAGCCTGGTTCCTCACCCCTGTGTGGGACCAGGCTATCCCAGCCCTATAACCCCTTGCTCTTCCACCATGTCAGATGATGGATGGGCTTCAGCCTGCCCAGGGATGCATTTGGCACGCAGAAAGGCCCCCAGGGCCGCAGCAGGGACCCTGATGGCTTCTCCAATCTGTCCCTCCTCCAGCTGGACCCAGAAGCCAGAGAGATCCTCCAGGACCTTCAGGTGAAACTCAACCATGTCCTGGATGAGCTGAGCCAAATCTTTGCCAGCAGGTACAGCTGGCTGAGAGGACGTGGGGTTGGGGGTGAAGGAACTGCAGTTGGGGCCTGGCTGGGGGCTCTGCTCGGTCAGGCAGGTCCTGGGCATGGCTGTGGGAGATGCTGAGCTGACTGAGCACTGTGGTCCCCAGTTTCCAGCCATGCATTGAGGAGTGCTGAAGCAGAGGGGTGACATCCTGGGCCAGGTGAAGGGCACTGGCAGTGTCCCTGCCAGCACCTGCAGCAGCGTAGCACAGGATGCTGACAGTGCCCTGCAGCCCATCATGGGCCTCCTGGACAGCGAGGGAGTGTGGGGCCAACAGGCACACAGACATTTCCCAGCGCCCCTGACCCGCCCTGGGAGCGTGGAGGACCTGCAGGGTCTGGAGTTACTTTGATCAGTGTCACAGAGTCACAACCTTTAGCTGCCAGGGGCAGTTGTGTCTGAGCAGGGGCCCTTGGAGGCACTCTGGGGGATGCAGCTTGCAAGTTCCCATGCACCTGCTCTTCCCTAAGATGGTTCCAAACCAAGACTGCTTTGTGGGGTGAGTTGTGCTTTAACCTCATAGAATGGCTCAGGCTGGAAGGGGCCTCAGAGATCAACCTTCCCAGCATGGGCAGGGACCCCTCTCAACTAGAGTCAGCTGCTGGAGGCCTCATCCAGCCTGGCCTTGGACACCCCCAGGGAAGAGGCATCCACAGCCTCCCCGGGACACCTGGGAGCAGCCTGCAGCCTCGGGGTGCCGGTGGGTGAGAAACTGCAGGTGAGGCAGCAAGGGGCTCTTGCAGCACAGGAGGCCACTGGCAGCCTGGGCTCCTCCAAGGCAGCCTGGCCAGAGGGGCAGGCAGCTGGTTTGTGTCTCCTGGGGCAGCAGGAGCTGCGTGGGGGCTCCCTGCAGGAGCAGCTTGGCAGCCCTGGCGCCTGGGGGGCTTTCTGGGCCTGCCCTGGGTGAGCCGGAGCAGGGCTCCACAGGCAGCTCCCCTGTGGGCTCTGGGCCTGCCCTGGGTGAGCCGGAGCAGGGCTCCACAGGCAGCTCCCCTGGGGCTCTGGGCCTGCCCTGGGTGAGCCGGAGCAGGGCTCCACAGGCAGCTCCCCTGGGGCTCTGGGCCTGCCCTGGGTGAGCCGGAGCAGGGCTCCACAGGCAGCTCCCCTTGGGCTCTGGGCCTGCCCTGGGTGAGCCGGAGCAGGGCTCCACAGGCAGCTCCCCTTGGGCTCTGGGCCTGCCCTGGGTGAGCCGGAGCAGGGCTCCACAGGCAGCTCCCTGTGGGCTCTGGGCCTGCCCTGGGTGAGCCGGAGCAGGGCTCCACAGGCAGCTCCCCTTGGGCTCTGGGCCTGCCCTGGGTGAGCCGGAGCAGGGCTCCACAGGCAGCTCCCTGTGGGCTCTGGGCCTGCCCTGGGTGAGCCGGAGCAGGGCTCCACAGGCAGCTCCCCTTGGGCTCTGGGCAGCCCTGTGCCCGGGGTCTGCCGTCGGGTCCCAGCGCTGGGCACGCCTCTCTTTGTCCCCGCGGTTGCCAGGTGGCCTCAGGCTCTGTTGCTCTGGCAACCAGGCACAGCCCTGAGGGAGAGTTGAGTGGGAGCACGGCTGGCAGGTGGTGGTGGATGCTGGAGAAGTTTGGTGGATATTCGTGGATATTGGTGGACTGTTGGATCCTAGTACATATTGGTGGATCCCATTGGACACCGGGGCCGGCCCCGGGCCGAGGTGACGATGGCTGTGTCCCCTCCCCAGCCCAACCCTGGGGGGGCTTTGGAGGGAGGGCTGGGAGCAGGGCTGGGAGCAGGGCTGGGAGCAGGGCTGGGCAGGGAGGGTGGAAGCCTGAGCGCCGCTGTCCCACACAGCAGTGCTGAGGACATTGCCGGCACGAAGCTGCTGTTTGGGGCAGGACTGGAGGGAGGAGGTCGCCCCTGGAGCCAAGCGGAGGTTCTTGTGCTGGGGGAGAGCCCCCAGGAGCTGCAGCACTTGCCACGCTGGGGACCCCGGGGGCTGGGGCCCCTTCTCTTCTCCCTGCCCCCACAGCTGGACAGGCAGCAAACTTTGCTCCCTGAAACACAAAGTCCCTCTGGGGCTTCCTCCTTGCCGTGGGATGCTGCTGTGTCTGCATCCAGGCTGGGGTGAAGCCTGGAGGGGACAGGGGCTGCCTGTCTCACTGCTGCCAGCCTGCTCCTCCTCCTCCTCCTCTCAGCCCCGGGCTCGGGGAGGCCTTGGCCTGTGCTGCCCCATCTGCAAAGGAGGGGCCAGAGGATTTCTCCCCTGCCTAGCCAACGCTGTGCAGGCTGAGGATGGAGAGTGCAGCAGATGCCTAGGTAGCAGAGACTGCAGAGCTACCCCAGCCCAACTCTCCTTTCCTTGCCTTTTAAAGCCCCAGGGGATTTCCTGAGAGGCAGCAGTCCCTGCAGGTGTCTCAGGGAAATCCAGAGGCTGCACCGCTTCAGGAGGCTGCAGGTAACTCAGGACAGGTTGTCCAACCTTGCCTCTGCACTGAGGGGTGGGAAACAACCAGTGCTTCCTCGGCAGCAGCAGGGGGTCCCAGCCAGTGCTGCAGCAGTGCAGCAGCGCTGCAGCAGCTGTGGAATGTTCTCTCCCCTGGCAGCCAGCAGTGTGTGTGTGTGCTGGAGAGCCGGCGTCAGGCGGGAGCCGGCCCAGCTCAGGCTGTAGGCTGCATTCCGGCTCCTGCCTTTGGTCCCTTCCCCTTCTGCAGTTGGATGTCTCTGAGCTGAGTGCTTCAGTTCTTCCAGAGGCTGGGCCCCAGGGTGGGCGTGGGGCAGGCACACACACAATTGTTTGCCCAAGAAGGTTTGGAGGCTTGAGATGGAAGCAGCTTGGTTGAGGCTGAGGTTTCCTGAGCGTTTCAGATCTCTCAGGGAGGCTCCAGGAAGGCAGCTGGTCAGGATGTGACCATCCACAGCCTGTGCTGGACACCGGGAAGTGCTGCTGCCGACTCTGGAGGTGGCTCAGAAAGGCTGAGAGGCTGTTTTGTAGGGCTGCTGGCAGTGCCTCTTGTGCCAGCTTGGCTGTGGGTCACTGGTTTCCCTCAGCAGAGTGGAGGTCCCTGTTGATAGGCTTTGTGTTGATGAAGAGAGGTGGTGGCCATGCTGCTGAGTGGCAGAAGTTAACCTGCACCTGGTTCACTCAGAGGGACCTGTTAAGCCATGCTGCTTGTAGGCTAAGGAGGCTGGAGAGCCTCTGCTGTTAGGATGAAGCCCTCAGTGGCCCTGCTTTCACCCCTGCAGCATTTCTTGCTGAGCTTCTTCCTTGAGTGCTTTCCTGCTTTGCTTTCTGCTGTTGCAGCCTCTGTAATGCCTGTAGGGAGCCTTGAGTTTGGGTGTCAGGGAGTGAAGAGCAGGGCCCTCATTCTCCATGGAGAAATGCTCCTGGGCACTGTGGTAATGTGGTGTCTGGAAGGAGTCATCTTTGCAGGGTGGTTTTTGTCCCTGAAGCCAAGAAGAGCAGCCCTGAGGAAGTGTGGTGGGGAAGTGTGGTGGGGAAGTGTGGTGAGGAAGTGTGGTGGGGAAGTGTGGTGGGGAAGTGTGGTGGGGAAGTGTGGTGGGGAAGTGTGGTGAGGAGGTGTGGTGAGGAGGTGTGGTGAGGAGGTGTGGTGAGGAGGTGTGGTGAGGAGGTGTGGTGAGGAGGTGTGGTGAGGAGGTGTGGTGAGGAGGTGTGGTGAGGAGGTGTGGTGAGGAAGTGTGGTGAGGAGGTGTGGTGAGGAGGTGTGGTGAGGAGGTGTGGTGAGTAAGTGTGGTGAGGAGGTGTGGTGAGGAGGTGTGGTGAGGAAGTGTGGTGAGGAGGTGTGGTGAGGAGGTGTGGTGAGGAGGTGTGGTGAGGAAGTGTGGTGAGGAAGTGTGGCTCTTCCCCAGGGCGTGGAGCTCTGTGCTCCCCGAGGCAGAAACAGCAGCAGGGCAGCCCAGGGGCTCTCCCCTTGGGAAGGATGCCCCAGCCTGCAGGCACTGTGAAGCCTTTGGGTTTGCTGTGAGTGGGGTTCTGGCTTTTCAAAGCTCTGATGCTGCTCCTTGCAGGTGAGCTGAGCCATGGCCACTGAGCAGAACCATCGCTCCAAGAGAGCCTCCAAAAGGCCTGAGGGGCTCCAGGGCCCAGTGGGAGCAGCTGGTCACCTGAAGCCAGCCAGAGAGGCAAAGCAGCCTGGAACTGTAAGTAGCTGCTGTGGTCAAGAAGGAGCCCAGGAGCAGGCTGCCCAGAGAGGTTGTGGAGTCTCCTTCTCTGCAGACATTCCAAACTCACCTAGACATTGTGATCCTGGGCAAGCTGCTCTGGGTGACCCTGTGTTTGCAAGAGGGTTGGACTGGATGATCCCCAGAGGTCCCTTCCAAGCCCCAGCATGCTGGGATAGCCTACATGGAGCACAGATCCAGCCCTGCAAACAGTGGAGTCAGGGCAATTCTTCCTAGCCACCAATGTCCCCTTTGCTGACTGGAGATGCCCTGGGGCTGATGGTCTCTCAAGGAGATCTCTCTGAAGGCTTCTGTGGAGGGCTCTGTGAGGCCAGGACAGAGAGAAAAGTGCTACTGAAGGAGAACTCATGCTTGGAGGCATTCCTCTGCACCTCAGTCCCGGCACAGGGCTGCTTTTCTGCTCTCCTCTGCCTCCCCCAGCAGTGCCATCTCCACAGGGCAGGCTGGGGAGCCTGGGGCAAGGGCAGAGCTGGGGCAGTTCTGAGCACTCTTGGCCTGCTCTCCTCAGGGCTCCCTGGCTCTATCCAGCAGCACTACAGAGGGAGCAAATGCCCAGAGAGCAGCAATCCCCAGGAGTGCCCCAGCAAGTCAGGCAGAAGCTCATGGGACAGAGCCCCTTGGTTAGAGCTTGTCCCTTCTGCTCTGCCCCATGAAGGCTCTGCTGTCAAACCCTGCAGCAGGTCACTCAGGAGGCTTCCAGGACTGGCCTGCTAGCTGTGACCACAGATTCTTCCTCAGTGGCACTTGGACAAGAGGAGCAGAGGGGTTTATGTGGCTTGTGCTGGTGGTGTGTGTTTCAGCTGCCTCCCTTCTCCTTCCTGCAGGAGATGCCTGAGGGTGGCACTCAGGAGGGAAGCCTGCCCTGGATCATCCAGAGGGGCAGCAAGGCTGGGGAGAGGAGGCTGCCCCAGCTCAAGCAGAGGCTGGGTGACATTCAGAAGATGTGGCTGCCCCCACTTTCCAGCCAGGGGGGCAGCACCGGGGAGGAGAAGCTGCCCCCCATTTCCACCCAGGGGGGCAGCACACAGGAGGAGAAGCTGCCCCCCATTGCCACCCAGGGGGGCAGCAGCCGGGAGGAGAGGAGGCTGCCCCCCATTTCCACCCAGGGGGGCAGCACACAGGAGGAGAAGCTGCCCCCCATTGCCACCCAGGGGGGCAGCAGCCGGGAGGAGAGGAGGCTGCCCCCCATTGCCACCCAGGGGGGCAGCACACAGGAGGAGAAGCTGCCCCCCATTGCCACCCAGGGGGGCAGCAGCCGGGAGGAGAGGAGGCTGCCCCCCATTGCCACCCAGGGGGGCAGCACACAGGAGGAGAAACTGCCCCCCATTTCCACCCAGGAGGGCAGCAGCCGGGAGGAGAGGAGGCTGCCCTCTGTTACCAGGAGGGGCAAGCCTGGGGCGAAGGCCCTGCCCCCGATTCCCCAGCTTCCAGGCTCCAGGGACTCCTCCTGTCCAAAGGTAAACTTTTCCTGCCCTTTTCCTTGCTGTTTGATGAGGCATTGGAGAGGGGCCTGCCCATGCCAGGCCTGCTCCAGCTTAGCTCTAGAGCTGGCAGCCAGGTCCTGCTGTGCTGTGCAGCTGCTGGCAGTGCTGAGTTCCTCCTGCCAGGAGACAGCTCAGACATTGCTCCCTGGTGAGATGTTGAAGTCCTGAGCTGTGCTGTAGAAGCTCTGCTGCAGCTGCTGGGGGTTACTGGAGCTGAGCCCCTGGCACTCAAGCCCCGTGCTGGGGCACGGCTGGGGCAGGGCACAAGGGCAGGAGCCTGCCGTTGGCCATCCTCCTGCTGGCACCGGCAGCTGTTGCTCGGGGTGGTCGCTGCCAATGCCCGGGGCTCGCACTCCTTCCCTGCTGGCAGCCTTGGCCTGGGAGGACTGAAGGCCTGCAGGAGCTGCTCAGGACTGAGCACACTCAGCTGCAGTGGTGCTTTGGGGTGGACCAGCAGGTTGGGGCCCTCAGAGGGGGCTGGGTTTGCAGGCTGCAGGCTCCTGCCAGCTGCAGAGGGGCCTCAGCCCTTAGCAGCTTCCAGGCTCTAGATGGGAAAAGCTCTTTGGGGCTGCGTGGGCCTCGCTCTCTGCCTCAGAGCAAAGATCATCCCCAGAGTGTTTCCCCTGGAGCCTCCTGTCCATTACTGGCTCACAGCTGCTCCATGAGGGCTGCCAGCACTGTCAGGGACTGCTCTGGTGCTGTGTGACCACAGCAGCCCAGGGCTTTGCCTTGCCTTTTGGAGAGGGAACCTGGAGGAACACCACAAGAGCTGCTTAGCCTGAGCCTGCTCAGCACAGGCTCCTCTTGAGCCACCCAGGAGCCAGGTGGGAGAGCTTCTGCTTGCCCAGGCAGAGCTGGGCAGAGGCACTCACCAGGAGACTGGGCTTGACTGGAGAGCAGTGTAGGGTTCTTGCTCGGGAGTCCTGCTGCCAGCAGCTGAACCTCTGCCTGCTCTCTGTGCACCCCCAGCTGCCAGCTGCCCTGGAGCAGAGCTCCTTTGAGCCTGTCCCATCAGAGGTGGTCTTCCAGAACTACCTCCCCAACAAGGTCTACAAAGAGAAGCTGGTTCTGCACAACAAGGGCAGGGTAAGTGCTGGGGGGTGGTGGGGACCTGCCCACTCTGGGCATGGTGTCTCTGACACTGCCATGTGTTGCTGGTGTCTAACCCAGAGGAGCTTTCCTAGCTAGCAGCCTTGCCACTGAGAGCCCTGGCTGGGTGAGAATGGGGAGGGCTCTGCAGTTGTTCTTTCACCTCATGCTCTGCCTCAGGTGTGCACCGCATCCTGATGGCTCCTTGGTTAGGCTTGGCTTTGGGGAGAGCCTCTCTGCCTCTCACAGCCTGCTTAG
>CM026893.1:22608572-23027464 GCA_015227895.2 Colaptes auratus | reverse complement strand
GATTTGTTAAGTCCAAACTTTATTAAACTTCGAACACCTTATATATGCTTAGGCTACAACTACATGTTCCAGTCATCATCTTATTGGCTACTGCTAAATGTCAACCACGCCTCCCTTGCGGTTTCTCCTCCAGTCGCAGCTATCCACGAGTCCCGTACTTTGCAGGCTTAGGGACTTTCCCAGCTCTTCAGGGTCATTACAGCTTGTTGATCTTTCTCAGGCGCCTCAAGGTTTCTTCAGATAGGCCTAACTCCGCAAGATTTACTGCTAACTCATCCATTTTCAGGGCTGCACCAACAATTCCCCCGTTTCTTTTAATGCGTACAACAGGCCGGTCTAACTTAGACATTGCTATCCTAAATAACAACTTGCATACAATCATAACTATAACTACTATAATGATTAATCTAATACCTTCTTTAATTAGTGGTCCATCCATCCAGATCATGACCCAAACAAGTTCTTTAACCAACCATCCCATGGGCTATCAGCTACTTTAATATTATCGACATGCTTCTCAAGCCTCCTTAGCTTGCTCTGTACAGATTCACTATGATCAGAAAGGTTAAAACAGCACATTCCTTCCAGATCTTGACATCCACGTCCTTGGGCCAGCAAAAGAAAATCAATGGCGGCCCTATTCTGTAACAGCGCATGTCGTAGGCTTTTTTTTGGTCAGCTAACAGTTCCCGTAAAACCTCAGCGGTCACATTAGCTTGTTTTACAGACCAACATGCCAGCTGAGAAATGGCTCGCGAGGCCTGTTTTACAGCCAGTTGAGGAAACACCAAGGATGTTAAGACGTTGGCTGCATTTGACCATAATCCCACTTTGTTGTTACAGTCACTGCTTAGCTGAGATAATGACCGACGCTGCCTTGATATCCTACTGGCCGTTAGGTTCTTCACTATTCTAATCCATTCTCGGGCGGTCGGTGACAATAGTGTTAATTTTCCAAGATAACAAGGTCCACCAATGGCTTTCTTTGGAATTCCCTGCCATGCTCTATCACCACAAATTAAAAATACATTGGGGGGAAGCGCTTTGGCCATACCAACTGTTAAACTCTGGTCTCTTGACTTTCCATAATAGCCTCTCGGTCCGCAAACTCCTTGACCTATATTATATCTACTTAAATCTAAAGGACTAACGTTAGTTCCATCCATATGTTCTCCTAAAATGATCTGCAGTCTTCCGTCTACAAAATCCTTACAACTATTGCTATATTTTGGATCATCTCTTAACTCCACATCCCCACAAATCTGCCACGTTAACATTGCATGTCGCTGCAACTCATTTCCAAAAACAAACAAGTTCCATTTTCACCATGTGGTTTCATTACCCAAAATAAGAGAACCCAATAACTCCAATTCCTCAGGGTCCCACGATAAAGAAACATTCAATCTCGATATCAAAGACACTGAACAATTGGCCTCATCTTTGCCTAGACAAAACGTGTTATTTACAATAGCATTTACCCATCCAGAAAACTCTTCCAGTTGATACCCTGGTACTCCTATCAGACAGGTTCTAAATGGATCAGTAGCCGATTGCAATGCTAGACAGAATTCTGTGTGTCCTGTCTTATTCGCCCAGGTCACCCACATATTAGCTCTGTGGTCAATTCACGTCAGACCCTCTGTTGTCGTCGCTACAAACATCATCATCACGATCAGCGTCAGCCCGCTCATGGTCGCGACTCTCAGGCAACTTGACTGCCGGCTTGACCCAACGACTAGGAATCCAACGAGGGCCTTCGGCTGTGGAGACACAAAAATATCCTCTCCCTATAAACAGTACTTCTGCAGGGCCCAGCCATTCCCTGGTTTGAGGGTCCCTATAGTATACCAGGATTCCCTTTGTCAACACCGATTTGGGGTGACCTATGTGCTTGACCACCGGAGGATCGTTGTCTTCTGCAAAAATGCATAAGTGATTAAGCACAAAAAGCACCTTATTCAGCCGTGACAAAGGGTCTCCCTCTTTGTGTTTCTGTAAGTACTGTTTAATCGTCTGATTTGCCCTTTCCACTACTGCTTGCCCTGTGGGAGAATGGGCTATGCCTGTGACATGTTTGATTCCCCACGTTAAAAGCCACTGCTGCAATCCACTGCTAACATAAGCAGGCCCATTGTCGGTTTTTATCTGCTTGGGTACCCCCATCACGGCAAAACAGGTCAACAAATGTCTCTTTACATCTTTTGTTTTTTCCCCTGTAAGGGCTGTTGCCCATATCATGTGACTATAGGTATCAACACACACATGCACATATTTCTGTCTACCAAATTCCACAACATGGGTTACATCCATTTGCCAGATCTCATTACTCTCTAGACCTCGAGGGTTTACTCCTGCACCTAGCCCGAGGCCCCTATTTATATTGTTACATACAGAACAAGATTGAACAATTGCCCTTGCTTCACCTATCGGGATCCCAAAGCCCTTCGCCAAGCCTTTTGCATTTTGGTGAAATTGCAAATGTGCCTCTCTGGCTTTTACAAAGGACGATAGCGGCGCCGTGGGAACAGACGCTGCTACCAGCCTATCTGCTCGTGCATTCCCTTCTCCAAGGCCGAGCTCCGTTCTGTGACTACGAATGTGTAGGGCGCAGTATTTTTCCGATCTTAGCTTCACCGTTCGCCATAGCTGCCATAATAATTCAGCTAGGCGGGAATTCTTCACATCCTTTATAACTGAGTCCTCAACACGATGTACCAGACCTACAACATAAATAGAGTCTGATACCACATTAATGGGAATATCAAGCCAATTTCCAAGTGCCCATATTACAGCTATCAGTTCCAATGTCTGTAAATTGTCTTCAGGTTGGGCTGTAATGATGTGTTTCCTCCATTCTGATCCTTCTTGCCACGTCGCGGCTGCCTTCCTTGATCTCTTTTCTGCGTCTGTATATACCGTGCTTGCCTGCAGCAATGGTTGACGGCTTAGTTTCGGTCGTTCTAGCCATTGCTGTGCAAACATCCAAGCCGTTATCTTGTTATCTGGTTTTATTGGTGCAATGCAAGTTGGAATTCCAAAGCATGCTGTTACAAACTCTTCCGAATTTTGCGCAAACCAATCCAGGTCCTCTTTCTTTATGGGTAGGTATATAGTACCAGGCTCTCTTCCCAATATAGCCCAAAGCCGCTTCCTTCCTACCCGGATCAGGTCAGCAAGTATAACAATTTTTTGCTGAAGCGTCCTTTTCTGCTGTAGTGGTGGAAAAAAACATTCCAATACAATGGGTACGGGCTTCACTTGTCTCCCCCGTTTCTTTTAATAGCTGCGTTATAGCCCCGCAAAAATGCTTTGGACCTCCTGCAATAGTGAGGTCAAGGGGGAGGTTCTCCCGCCGTCTAGACACCACAGCAGAAGCCACCTTGTCCACTATTCGTTGAATGGCGTCATACTGATCTGTTAAGAGTGTAACAGGAGAAGATGGGTCAGTGCCTCTTAAAAGAGGTCTCAAGGGGTCCAACATCTCATTGGTAATGCCCGCTACCGGGCGTAGCCATTGAATGTCCCCAAAGAAGCTTTGTACATCATTCAAAGTACCCAACTCTGATTTTAACTGCAGCTTTTGAGGGGATATAAGTTGCTCTGAAATAGACCATCCCAGATACTTAATAGGTGTTGACTGTTGTATTTTCTCTGGGGCGATTCTCAGGCCGTTGGCAGATAATATGCTCTGCAAGGTTTGGAGCTGCGCTTTGGTAATTGGTGTCCGTTGCGCTATCAAGATATCATCCATATAATGATAAATCATAGTGTCCCTCCACTGGTTCCGCAACGGTTGTAAAGCGGCCGCTACAAAAAGTTGACAAATGGTCGGTGAATTTTTCATGCCTTGGGGCAAAACTATCCACTCATAGCGTCTGGCTGGTTCCTCTCTATTCCGGGCAGGTAAGGTAAATGCAAAATGGATCGTATCATGAGGATGTAACTTAATAGTGAAAAAACAGTCTTTCAAATCCACCACCAACAAGTGCCATCCGGCAGGTAACATAGAGGCACATGGTAGTCCTGGCTGTAAAGCTCCCATGGCTTGCATCTGATTATTAACAGCCCGCAAATCGTGAATTAATCTAAATTTTCCAGATTTTTTCTTGACAACAAAAATCGGAGTGTTCCAGGGGCTATGAGATAGTTTCAGATGTCCTTGAGCTAATTGCTCTGAAACTAGTTCGTGAGCGGCAACAAGACTTTCCTCCTTTAGCGGCCACTGCTCGACCCATATTGGTTCGCTTGATTTCCATACCAACGGGATCGGGAAAGTCCATGCAATGACCGCAGCTACATGTTTTTTGTCGTTAATACTGCTCCAAGCTGCATCAAAACGTCTTGTCCAATTAGCATCTGCACCGGATGGGGTAGTGGTAGCAAGGAGCACGAAAGGGAAATACTTTTTCCGTCACAGGTAAGCCTAACCATAGGTGTGCTCTCAGCAACCCTTACACCACCGACCCCTGACAAGGAGGCCGTTGCGGCTGTTGCGGGCCAGTGAGGAGGCCAGTGGATTTTAGATATCACTGTCATATCCGCTCCGGTATCCAACAGCCCGGTAAGTTGAATAACCTCCGGCTGATATTCTATCTGGACAGTGACCTGTGGTCTTTTATCCATGGAGGCCGTTAACAGGGTGAGTGGGGCCGTGGAGGAACCAAATCCCCCATCCCCTCTCTCCTGCCTGTTGAATGGCCGCAATCCTTCCGTGAGTCGTGGCAAAGGTATGAGCTGAGCAATGCACTGCCCCTTAGGAATCTCCAGCGGCGGAAAAAGCGTGTGAACCATGATATATATTTCCCCAGTGTAATCGGCATCAATTAAACCTGTTGCTACCATAACCCCAGCCATTGATGCGGAGGATCGTCCTATTACCAGGCATCCAACAGCAGCGTCGTTGATCTTTATAGGTCCATAAATTCCTGTGGGTACTTTCTTTGGAGCTTTGTCCATTAACTGAACAGTCACTGAGGCTGCCACGTCCAGCCCGAGGCTCCCTGCTGTTGCTGGTCGTAACTGGGTGTGTCCGGGGCCGAGGTTTGTGTCGTCTCGCGACGGCCCTCCGCGCTCGCCAGGAAGTTTCCCGATGTCTTGTTTTGGAATTTGCACGCCGCATTATTATGCGAATCTGAGCGGCATCTGTTGCACCAAAGGTCTCCAGCCCTACAGTTCTTTCGAATGTGCCCTTGTGCCCCACATCGATAACAATAAAAGGCTCGTCGAGGGCCGGGCCGAGAAGTTGGTCCCCTTGCCGGCCGTTGCCGTTGTAAAGGTACTAATGCGGCCATTACTTGCTGCTGGGTGCTAATCACTCCCTCTGATAGCTCTTTCCCCATGCTTGTAACGCCTTCCTTAAGATCCTGACCCATCCTAGCAACCGCCTCGGCTAACATTGCCATAGGCTCGGGAGTGAGATTCTGAGCTTTCGCCAATAATTCAACTACACTCCAGTCAGGACTCATTGTTGAAATAATCTGTTTTACATTAGGCAATGCATTTTGTAACAAGCATTGTTTCAATATCGCCTCCCTGACCGGTTCGTCCACTCCTGCCGCCCTCATTGCAGCTAGTACCTTATCCACAAAAGCATCCAAAGATTCTCCTCTTCCTTGTTTAATTCCCATATAATGTGGACTTTGCCCGGGATCTTTCAGCCATTCTTGTTATATCCTCCACCGCCTTCAATATGGGGGGTTGCAGGCGAGCTTGTAGCTCTGATCGATTCCATAGTCCTGTCCCTAGTAACTGCCCTAGTTGTACTGCGTACAAAGGATCATTAGGGTCACGATCAGTTTCTACCACAAATAGTTGCCTTTGCCTCCCCTCGCTTGCCATCCTCCCGGCCTGACCGCCTCACGCCCTCCTCCCCCAAACATGTATGACCCGAATCTGCGTCACTATCACTGTCCTGATCGCTGAAAACAGGGGGAGTGCTGGGGGCAGCTCTATTTGGTTCGGTATCAACAGGAATCCCCCTAAATTTATAGTCAGTTTCTTCTGGCGGGGGTACTTTATGGGCAATCAACCTAATCTGGGCTTCCCTGCTAACTACTACTTCAGCAGCGTGCCGTTCTAACACATCCATAATTGACTTTACCAGCTTCCCATATCTTTTAGCCCGTTTAGCTTCTTCTTATCCTCACTCAAGCTCTGTAACCACAATGTCTGAGCATAGCGTTGCCATTCTGGTCGTTCAAATACCTTATTAGGGTCAGAAAAGTGACCCTGCTCTCCCCATCTACCAATATGGGTAACAATCATTCTTATAGTTTAATTTCAATCCCTGCTTTTCTAAAAAGCATAATAACAAATTATACGCTGCCTGCCTATCCATGGCCATTAGTACCTTTACAACAAGCAGAAACGGCTTACAGCGTCTTCGGCTCAGCGTCGCTTTTCTTCGGCACGCTCGGTTAACTGCTATCACCGGCGGATTCCTTCTTGTTCTCGGTGGGCTCGATCCTCTGTCGTCTGCACAGGAGCAAACGGTAAATGGTTCCCTCTTTCTTCCTTTCGGAGGGTCCCGGGTTTCGGCACACTTGCCGCAAGAAGGGGGCTAACTCACAATCGATACGATTTGTTAAGTCCAAACTTTATTAAACTTCGAACACCTTATATATGCTTAGGCTACAACTACATGTTCCAGTCATCATCTTATTGGCTACTGCTAAATGTCAACCCCGCCTCCCTTGCGGTTTCTCCTCCAGTCGCAGCTATCCACGAGTCCCGTACTTTGCAGGCTTAGGGACTTTCCCAGCTCTTCAGGGTCGTTATAGCTTGTTGATCTTTCTCAGGCGCCTCAAGGTTTCTTCAGATAGGCCTAACTCCGCAAGATTTACTGCTAACTCATCCATTTTCAGGGCTGCACCAACATTTTCCCTTCTTTTTTTTCTCTTCCCCCCCCCCCTTTTTTTTTTTTCTTGTTTTTTTTTTTCTTTTTTGGTATGCATGTGTTTGTTGTAGTCTCCAACCTAAAATGAAAATGCATGTTGCGTTATAATGAATTTTGATTTTCCCTGTAAGTGTGTAATATTATAACAAACTGGTGAAATAACATATAAGTTCATATGAACATTTTCTCTAATCACACAACAATCAACCAACCATAATATTCAGTCCAAATTCACAAGGTGCTGTGGTACATTCTTCTGATCGATGCTTTTGATCCCAGATTATCATAACAGTTATTGTGATCGATGTTCAACTTCATGGGAAATGCTGTTTCCTCATAGTCTTGATTGTTCTACACATTAGCTAAAGAATACTTTAAAAAATATAGCTATTTACTACAAACCTTAACTATATTACATTACTACAAACCTTAACTATGTTACATGGAGCTCCTTTGAAATGCCGGCACACAACTAAGAAGGTTCAAACCATAAGAAATCTTACAATGTGAACTCATTACTAAGTCCTTATACCTTGCTACAATTACTATGTACTAAGTACCTGTAAATACCAAATGCTTACTATTCATTATGCTTACTAGGAAAACTTAACAAAACTCTAAATAACCAAACTCTAAAAGACATTACAATCAGAAATTATGAAATTAGCACTGTTGCTTTAAATCAGAACAGAGCTTTGGTAGACTAGAGTCGTACCAGAAAAGAGACGGGGGGGGGGGGCAAGGTGTGCAGTAGTTGCAATTGTTTCTGCGGTAAGGGTCCTAACAACTTGCAGCCTATCATGCCTGAGCAACCACTGCTCCACCCATACTGGATTAGCTGTTTTCCATTTTAATTTGAGGGTTGGTTGCTGACCAGTAGCCGTCACAGAAAAGGAACAGAAACAAGTTTTGCTCCTAGCTAACTTAAGGTGTCTCAACCCAATAGAGTAACTGGAAGGGTTAACACGTACGGTCTTACAGTGATTGATTTGCCGTCGTAAAAGCTAATTGCACTGGCTCTTTGCTGACCCAGGTTGTTTGGATACATTTAAAACCCTTTAAACCTTTTAAACTCGAGACCATTCCATTTATGACGAGATACAATAGTGATATCAGCTCCTGATAGTCACAATCTGTTCTAATTTTCCCTTAGCCTTCTTACCCTCAAATCCTGTTAAAAGTTTTAGGCACTCAGGACTCAGATGGTATTAGCTGAACAATCTCTGTCCCAACAAGAGTACTAACAGGAGGAGTAATGCTACAGAGCATAACTTTCTTAGCCCAATCATAATCAAAATCTATTAAACCAGGAATTATAAGGATGCCCTGTCTAGAGGAAGACGATCTGCCAATTAACAGAGCACGGGGTTGGTGACCCAGAGGACCGTGTTGATGGGACTCGACAACAACATTTTGTGGACTCAAGAATGACCTGTTGGTAAAATGCTGAGAACCTGTTTAGCTTTTTCGTTAGCATTGTCAAATGCCAGAATAATACCACAGGAGATGCATGTACAGGAAAATCTACAGATTCCCTTCTATTACTGTATTTCTCACAATACCTTTCCAGCGGCGCAGCAGGACAGTTCCCCGTCCCTCCCACCTCCCGATCCCTTACACTATCATCCCTTCAGAATTCGATTGTAGCCTCCGTCGTAGTGATGTTTTCTGCTGACAATGTCTGGGACGTAGGGGGCAGGGGGATGGTGAGGTGATCGCTGGTGCTGGCCGCTGCCGGGCCGCCGCCGTGCCGCCGGTGTCGGTGGTGCGTCGGTCGGTGCCGCCTCGGTCGGAGCCGTCGGTGCCCGTGGGGGCTCGCGGAAGGGGTGCAGTTGGAAGAATGCCGTAACCGCGAGCCTCCAAGCGCTCCATTTTTCTAAGAGGGACTGTGAAACAAAGTTGGCACTGTTTGATTTCTCAGCGTCGGTGTTGTCTCTTCCGAATCCGAGCTGTCGTTGGCGATATTAGGAGATGTTGATGAATGGGATCAAACACGCTGAACCACAAGTTTCGCTGCCTTTTTATCGCTTCCTCCCTGCTGGGATGGTGGCTGGTGTTTAGCACCTCATCCCACAGCTGGGCTCCAGTTTTGTCCCGTGCTTCCGTAGTAAAAGCTTCAGTTGCTCTGGGGATAAAATCATGATTCCGGGCCCATGCTAATAGCCCTTTCAAAATCCCAATAATCTCAGTAACACCTCTCACGGAGAGCATAGTTAGTCCGTTCAAAATGCCAGAATTGTCAGGAATACCTCTCTCGGAGAGGACAGTTTGGAGGGCGTTTAGCACAGCTCTTCTGTTTCGCGGAGTGCTTCACCGTGCCTCTCCCTGGCCGCTTTTGCAGCTTTACGGCACTTTCGTCACCATCTATGATCAAGTCCCACAGTTTGTTTCCATATTCTCTCCAATACATCAACACTAAACACATCTTCTGACAACTTGAAAAAAACATTCTCCCTACCAAACTGTAACAAACGTTCAGGATGCTTCTTTAAATCCACATCCTCTACACTGCGTTTCTCAAGGAAACTTAAAAATAAGTTAAGAGCTACTTCGCTTTCCATCCCTTAGTGCAGCCTTCAAAAACCCGTGGAAGTCGAGTAGCAGCCCTTACCCGGACGGCGAGCTTAATTCCAATTCAGGAAACCCAGCTCAGGCACAGTACGAGCTCCCTACGCCAGCGTTGAGTCGCACTTTTGCCCCTCGATTCGCTGCTAATCGATGCTTTTCCGGGCTCGCCACCACCCCGACCGCAAGAAGGTCTCCGCAGGCCTCCTATCCCGCGTTGGGGGTTCTCTCCCTTACCCCACTGGATCGTCCGTCCCTGTTCTCAGGCGCCAGATGTCGGAGAGCGGCGAGGGAAGACAGCAGCAATCAATGTGATTGATAAGCACGCTTCAACTTTATTGCCCAGATACACAGCTTATATAGCATCTCAGCTAAATATGCACAAGCGTCACTGTTCTATTGGTCTCTGACTGAAGGCAACATTATAATATCCAGCCCACCTGCAATTAGGTCTGTGTACAATAGCAAAGGCTCTGTGTACATTCCAAGAAAACTCCCTTCTCACTAGCTCTTCCTTTCCCATCCAATTATCTTACCTAGCTGTTCCTTTCCCATCCAGTTATCTTACAAACACACAGCTGCGAGAACAGCTACGAGGCCATAGCGACCTTGCTGCTTCAGCAAGTCAGCTAACTATGAGCAGTAAACAAGATGGAGTAAGGCCTACACATTCTGCTCAAGTAGCTGTTCCACAGAGTCATGTCCCTTAGATTTAAGCCATTCTACAACACCCTTCGACCTCTCCTAGCTCAGACCAGAGAGGCAGCAGTGCTGACCCAGGGAGACCAAACCATCACCAACCCTCTCCTGCACGCCTTCCATATCCCAACCCTAACCTTGTCCTTCCACACAACTGACCCCCACACACCTGGGGGGGTTCCCTAAACTCCCATCACAGCAGATGTCCCTCAGAGCCCCTAGAGTGGTGAAATGTGGTGGGCAAGAGGATCTGGTGAAGGTTGGGAGGTGCCACATGGATCAGCAATGGGCTGGGGTCCTGCAATTGCCCCACTCTGGGTTCTTTACCTGCTGTGCTATTCCAAGGGGCAGATCTGCAAGATCTGCACTTCTGCAGCACACAGGGGCAGGGTTGATGGAGAGGGAAGGACACAGCACCTGCCAGAGACAAGCAAAGGGCTGAGAGGAGAGCACTGACCTGCAAGGGATGGCTCAGCACTGATCAGGACCAGGCAGCAGAGCTCAGCCTTAGCAAGGGCAGCTGAAGATGGGAGGACTGAAGTGGTGCACACTCAGCTCCTAGCCCAGCACACAACCCCCAGCAGACAGCTGCAGGGCAGCACCACAAGACAGCTGCCTCCAGACAGCTTCTCCCAGGCCTTGGCTGTTGCTCCCTCCCACTGCCTGCCCAGGGCTCTGCTGCCTGCAGCTGCATTTGCTAGGAGCTGTTGCTCAGGTCTCCTTCCTGGCTCAGATCACTGACCCCTCCTGTTGTGAAGACAGCCTATGCCCAGAATTATGTCCCAAATATTCCCAAAACTTGTGCCAACATGTTTTGCCAACATTCTCCTTTCTCCCTCCTTTCTGGAGTTGGTGCTTAGCCCAGAGCTGAGGAAACAAAAGGCCAGGTGCCAACAGGACAGGGTAAACAACCCAACCTGCCTCCTTTGGGTTACACAAGATCACAGCTCACCTGGTTCTATCCTTGTGGTTCTTCCAATTAAGGGCATAATTCTAGCCACACACTTAGCCATTGGCTTAGAAGGTATTACAAGGTTGACTACTGGGCCAATCCAACCTCGAGAATGTTGTAAGTATTCTCCAAATGGTAAAGAAGTCACTCTGCTCTGCCTGAACTCTGCTCTGCCTGAACTCTGCTCTTCGCCTGAACTCTGCTCTTCGCTCTTTTGCTACTACACTTTCTCGCTCCATTCACATGCAGGCACACTGCCAGCCTCTGCAGTCCAGAGAGAAGTCAGGAACCCAGGAAAAGCCAACGTGCCTCAGTTTCCCAGGAAGCCTGCAAGCTGCTTTGCAATCACAGCCAGCCTTGTGTCATGATCTCAGCCCCACCGGTAGGAAAAGAGCCGCTGCGCCTTAAAGGGACTGAACCCCGATGGTACGACTGCCCAGTCGGGGACCTAGCCTGACCCTTTTGTCCAGTTCTAACAGTGTCTGCTACAGGCATAAGCTGCGGAGCCAAAGCCCTTCGGTGCCCACTCACAAAGCAGGAACCGTGTTTAGCTACATCCTATGTGCCCACAGCCCTCTAAGTCAAAAGCTGACCCAGGGTGACTCAGAGCTGGGACCGCCTGTGCTCACCCTGTACAGCTTCACAAAGGGCTGTCCTGGAACCCGATACGGGAAAGCACTTGCTGAGAGAACTCGGCAGCGCTCACCCATTTCGAGCTTCAGCCAGGGAAAAACCACGCTGCTCTGTGCCACCTCCCCACGCTTTCCAGCAGCCTCAGAAGGGGAACTCCTCCCCCACAGTGTCCTGCCGCCATCCCTAGGACCACAGCATCAAGGAGCAGCCCCAGAGCCTGTCCAGGGAACCTGGGCAGAAGCCTATGCCACACCCCGCAGCTGCAGGAGAAAGCTGCTCCCACTGTCCAGAAAGGACCAGCCCTGGGATTGCAGCATCGAAGGAGCCAGCTGACCCAGTCCAGCTGACCCAGCCTATGCCTCATCCCCCCCCACCTCGAAGCTGTCAGCCCTCACTGTGATGCTGGAGGAGTCTCTGTCTCCTGGACAAACCTGACACCTCCAGCACCATTCACACACAGTCTAAAAAGACTCATTGGAAAGGTTTTCCGTTTCTTCTCTCCCTCCCCATTTCTCTTAGCTTTCTCTTTGGACTTCTCCTGGAGCTGCCATTCCACTTCCCCAAGAGAAAATGAGGTTTGATGTGAGGGCACAGTGCCCATGGGCTGTTGTTCATCTCCCAGCTGACACATACAGTGCTGCTGCAGCAGAATTCACTCCTTTCATCTCCTGAAATCATAGAATCAATAAGGTTGGAAGAGACCTCAAAGTGCCATGTCCAATCCCCTCTTGAACACCTCCTGGGATGGTGACTTCACCACCTCCCTGGGTAGCCCATTCCAACAGCTAACAACTCTCTCTTGGAAGAACTTTCTCCTCACCTTGAGCTTAAACTTCCCCTGGCACAGCTTGAGACTGTGTCCTCTTGTTCTGGTGCCCATGGCCTGGGAGAAGAGACCAAACCCCCACCTGGCTACAACCTCCCTCCAGGTAGTTGTAGACAGCAATAAGGTCTCCCCTGAGCCTCCTCTTCTCCAGCTCCCCAGCTCCCTCAGCCTCTCCTCACAGGGCTGTGCTCAAGGCCTCTCCCAGCCTCGTTGCCCTTCTCTGGACACCTTCAAGTCTCTCAATGTCCTTCTTAAACTGAGGGGCCCAGAACTGGACACAGGACTCAAGGTGTGACCTAACCAGTGCTGAGTACAGGGGCACAATGACTTCCCTGCTCCTGCTGGCCACACTGTTCCTGATGCAGGCCAGGATGCCATTGGCCTTCTTGGCCACCTGGGCACACTGCTGGCTCATGTTCAGCCAGCTGTCATTCAGTACCCCCAGGTCCCTTTCTGTTTAGCTGCTCTCAGCCACTCTGACCCCAGCCTGTAGCACTGCAAGGGGTTGTTGTGGCCAAAGTGCAGCACCTGGCACTTGGACTGGTTGAATGCCATCCTGTTGGACTTTGCCCATCTGTCCAGCCTGTAACAGTCCCTCTGGAGAGCCCTTCTAGCCTCTAACCAATCAACATCTGCTCCCAACTTGGTGTCATCTGCAAATTTTACTGATGACTGACTCAATCCCCTCATCCAGATCATCAATAAAGACATTGAACAGGATGGGGCTCAGCACTGATCCCTGAGGGACACCATTAGTGACTGGCTGCCAGATGGCTGTGGCACCATTCACCACCACTCTCTGGGCCTGGCCCTCCAGCTGTTCCTAACCCAGCTCAGAGTGCTCCTGTCCAAGCCAGGGGCTGACAGCTTGGCCAGCAGTTTGCTGTGGGGGACAGTGTCAAAGGGCTTGCTGCAGTCCAGGTAGACTACATCAACAGCCTTTCCCACATCCACCAGGCAGTCACCTGCTCAAAGGAAATCAGGTTGGAGAGGCAGGACCTGCCCTTCCTAAATCCATGTTGGCTGGGCCTAAATCCATGTTGGCTGCCAGATTCTGGCATTTCCTGCACACACATCTGCCACCTGGGCCCGGTACCCTGTCTCCCTTTTGGGGGGACAAGGCCAAATTCCTGCCTGACCATTCCCAGGCCCATCTCCCCTTCCCAGCCCATCCATGCCCCTGGTGGCTTTGCTGTCCCATGGCCCTGTGTCCCCCACCTCCACTGCCACTCCAGCTGGAAATGAGAAATGTGGCTGAGGAAGCATCTAAGGAATTAGGCTGGATCACAGAATGGAAGGGGCCTGAGACTAAAGGCTGGGGTGAATGGGAGGGCTGAAAGAACAGCAAGAAGCCATGGGGGGGTTACAGATAAGGGGTGGGGAAGGACCCTGCAGCTACCTCATGCAGGAAGTGATGAAGGGGGGACAGAGAAGAAATGAGACCGTTGGTGACTCCTGCCCTGGGGTATGGTTGGGGTGTGTGGGTAGGACCCCTGAGTGCCTGCTTGGGCAGTACTGAATGTCAGGAGGTGTCAGGGGACTGTCCTGACCCAGGCAGGATTTGGATGTTTGAGCTTCTGCCAGCATCTTTGTAAGTAGGAACCAGGCAGAGCAACACAGCTGCTGAACTAACCCTCCCTGCAGCCCTGACCCTCCATCTGTCCATTCATTGGCTCATCTGCACTCACGCTGTGGCCCCCAGATTTCACAGGGCTCCACCAAGGTCCCAGGGCTCAGCTTAGAGCCCCAGCACGTGTAAGGAGCAGTTCAAAAATCAGGACCAGAAATCAGCAAAAAAAATAGGCCACAGCCTAGAGTGGGGACATGCCCTGAAAAACAAGGCAATGCCCTGAAAGAGGAGACACCTGAAAAGGGGACACACCCCCTAAAAGGAGGCCACACCCCCAAATAGGTCACACCTTAACAATAGGCCACGCCCTAAAATTCAGCCATGCCCTAAAATCAGGGACACGCCTTAAGAGAGGCCACACCCTGACCAGGTCACTCCCTTGAAGCTGGGGTAGCCCTAAGGCTGGAGCCAGGAATGGAGCCAGGAATGGAGCCAGGAATGGAGCCAGGAATGGGAGCCAGGACTTCCTTAAATCCCACCTTCAATCACAGCCCTGCTCCCTCTCAATCAACTAAGAAAAAAATCTGGAGGTGGGGGGAAGTGGCCCAGGAGCTGATGGACTGTAACAGGAAATATGGTGCTGTGAAAACCTTTTGAGGAGAAACCAAGCTGGCAGTTCCTGAACTGCCCACCAATCGTCCTAAAACTGGTAGGGGTGGGCAGCCCACTACCCAGCAACAGTGTCACAGTATCACTAAGGTTGGAAGAGACCTCGAAGATCATCGAGTCCAGCCTGGCACCACAGACCCCATGACTAGACCATGGCACCAAGTGCCACATTCCAATCCCCTCTTGAACACCTCCAGGGACGGTGGACTCCACCACCTCCCCGGGCAGCACATCCCAATGGCGAACGACTCTCTCGGTGAAGAACTTCCTCCTCACCTCCAGCCTAAACTTCCCCTGGTGCAGCTTGAGACTGTGTCCCCTTGTTCTGGTGCTGGTTGCTAGAGAGAAGAGACCAACCCCTTCCTGGCTACAACCACCTTTCAGGTAGTTGTAGAGAGCAATGAGGTCTCCCCTGAGCCTCCTCTTCTCCAGGCTAAGCAACCCCAGCTCCCTCAGCCTCTCCTCACAGGGCTGTGCTCAAGGCCTCTCCCCAGCCTCGTTGCCCTTCTCTGGACACATCCAAGTGTCTCAATGTCCTTCTTAAACTGAGGGGCCCAGAACTGGACACAGTATGACTGGACACAGTGGTGGCTTTTGGGCATTAAAAAGGGAGTCCCCAGGGTTGTAAGGGATAGTTTACCCCTTGAGAAGCTGAGCAAACTGGTGTCTAGGTGGGGAAAGCCAAAAGAGCAGCAGCATTGCAGAAAAGAAGCATCACCTCTCACACCCACAGCCCCTCCCCCCAGAGATAATACAATACAATAAATCCAGGTTGGAAGAGACCTTCAAGATCATCGTGTCCAACCCATCAACCAATCCAACCCACCTAAACAACTAGATCATGGCACCCAGTACCCCATCAAGTCTCCTCCTGAATACCTCCAATGATGGTGACTCCACCACCTCCCTGGGCAGCCCATTCCAGTGGGCAATCACTCTCTCTGTAAAGAACTTCCTCCTAACATCCAGTCTAAACCTCCCCTGGCGCAGCCTGAGGACTGTGTCCTCTTGTTCTGGTGCTGCCTGCCTGGGAAAAGAGACCAACCTCTGCCTGTCTACAATCTCCCCTCAGGTAGTTGTAGAGAGCAGTAAGATCACCCCTGAGTCTCCTCCTCTCCAGGCTAAGCAACCCCAGCTCCCTCAGCCTCTCCTCATAGGCTTGTGTGCCAACCCCTCACCAACCTGTTGCCCTTCTCTGGACACCTTCCAGCAAGTCAACCTCCTTCCTAAACTGAGGGGCCCAGAACTGGCCACAGTACTCAAGCTGTGGCAACAGCACTCTCCAGGAGCAGCCCTCTCCAGGAGCAGCCCTCTCCAGGAGCAGCCCTCTCCAGGAGCAGCCGGGCAACGAAGCCTCCATTCCCCAGCAGTGGGTGGGGCGGTGGAGGGTGGATCTGTATCCCACAGCTCAGTAAGAGTAGCAGAGGGGATGTATTGCTCACAGCTGTCGCAGGCCCTGAGCGTGCTTCAGTGACCCTTGTGACTGACGCTGGTGCCCGGATTCCTGCCTTGGCCGAGACGGACGCACGGCGGCGCGGAGTCGTGCCCCGAAGGAAACGTTTCTGTGGTCTTGGATGCTTTGGGGTCGACAGAAGCTATGCAGGTGGCCCCAGTAAAGCTGACTTTGCCAGGAGAAGAAAGGCCAATAACCATAGTAATGGTAATAGGGAACATCCCAACTAATTTACTGGGAATGGACATTCTTAAGGGAAGGCAGTGGGAAGATTCAGAAGGTGCAAGAGACTAAATCTTACAATACAATACAATACACCACCAGGTTGGAAGAGACCTTCAAGATCATTGCGTCCAACCCATCAACCAATCCAACCCACCTAAATACAATACAATACACTACAACCCACCTAAACAACTAACCCATGGCACCAAGCACCCCATCAAGCCTCTTCTTGAACACCTCCAATGAAGGTGACTCCACCACCTCCCTGGGCAGCACATCCCAATGGGCAATCACTCTCTCTGTATAGAACTTCTTCTAACATCCAGCCTAAACCTGCCCTGGCGCAGCCTGAGACTCTGTCCTCTTGTTCTGGTACTGGCTGCCTGGGAGAAGAGACCAACCTCTGCCTGGCTACAACCTCCCTTCAGGTAGTTGTAGAGAGCAATAAGGTCACCCCTGAGTCTCCTCCTCTCCAGGCTAAGCAACCCCAGCTCCCTCAGCCTCTCTTGTCTCTCTTAACATGAATCAACAAAGAGAAAATCACCTTTGCTCCTTGCCCAGACAAAGCTGATGTGTACTGGGCAGATGCCACTGGATAATGATTCTCTGGAACGTACACAGACAAGATGACAAGATCATCTCTACCCATCAGCCACCCCAGAAAGGGAGGATGGTGGAAAGGAGAATGGTTTCACCACCTGGACATACCTAAAGAACTCTATAAAAGACCTGAGCAATGCCTGCTCAGAAGAAGAAGACGACCTGAGCAATGCCTGCTCTGATAAGGACAGACACAGGAGAAAAGACATCACCATGTAGCCTGGAAGCAGCAGTCCAGGAGGAACCCTCTCTCCAGGGCCTAAGTTCCACCTGCTGCAACTCATGGAGCTGAAGAGGCTGCTCAGAGAAGGACTTGGACTTTGGGCTCTCTCCCTCCCCTCCCCCAGCAGAGGACAGCACAGCACACAAGGATGACATCTCCTCCAAGCCAAAGCGGCAGCAGCCTTCCTCCACAGACCCAAACAGTCTTGGGGGGTGGGGTAATATAATTCCTTTCCTCTTCTCTCTCTGTTTTTTCCCTCTCTCTCTCTCTCCTTCTTTTCCATCCACTTCATTCTGTTAATAGTGTCAAGGGCTGTTAATACTTTGGCCTCATTTGTGCCTCTAATTCCACAGGAATGTTCACAAGAACTGAGTCTCTTTCCTTATCCAGGCTGAGACACCACCCAGCCCCAACCCCTGGGCTCAGAGACAAGGCTGCACCAGGGGCTGAGGTGCCCTGGCTTGGGCCAAGCTGAGTCCAGCACCAAGCCACTGCTGGACCCCTCTGGACTCTTTCTTGGACCCCCCAGCAAGGGCAGTGCTCAAGGAGGTGTCCTGCAGCTTGTGCAGGGCTGAGAGCAGCTGAGGAGAGAAGGCAAAGAGAGGACAGAGAAGAACCAGCAGAGAGCTCAGCACCACCCCAGGCTCCCCTTCAGGCTGCCAAGGTGCTGGGCACCCACTGGGCTTGGCTGAGGGGTGCCACCACTGCCAGCTGGCAGTGTCCAGCACTAGCAGATACAGACCTGCTGGAGAGGGTCCAGAAGAGGACACAAAGATGATCAGGGGCTGGAGAACCTCTGCTGTGGGGACAGGCTGAGGGAGCTGGGGGTGTTCAGCCTGGAGAAGAGAAGGCTCCAAGGAAACCTCAGAACAGCTTCCAGTCCCTGACAGAGGCTGCAGGAAGGCTGCAGAGGGACTGCACCCCAAGGCCTGCGGGGACAGCACCAGGGGCATGGAATGAGAGCAGAGCAGATGGAGATTGGATGGGAGGAACAAGTTCTGCACCAGGAGGGTGGTTGAGCTCTGGCACAGGCTGCCCAGGGAAGTGGTTGAGGTCCCATCCCTGCAGATATTCAGGGTGAGGCTCAGCAGGGCTCTGGGCGACCTGCTCTGGTGGAGGGTGTCCCTGCTGACCGCAGGGGGTGGGACCGGACGAGCTCTGGAGGTCTCTTCCAACCCAGGGGATTCTATGGCTCTGGTGGCATTGCCTTGAAGCTCAGTGCCAGTGTGAGCTGCCCTGGGGCTGTGCTCCTGTGCCAGGGGCTCAGCTCCCTCTGGTGCCGCTCAGGGTTGCCCAAGTTGCCTTCCAAACGGCAACAGCTGCCAGTGTCCTGCTTAAGAGAACCACAGACAGCTTGGGGTTGGAAGGGACCTTCAAGATCATCCAGCTCCAACCCTTCCACCAGCCCAGGTTGCTCCAGGCCTCATCCAGCCTGGCCATGAACACCTCCAGGGAGAGAACAGCCACAGCTTCTCTAAGCAACCTGTGCCAGTGCCTCAGCAGCCTCCTGGGGAAGAATTTCTCTGTCATATCTCATCTTAATCCAGTTTCTTCCAGTTGGAAGCCATTACTTCCCATCCTGTCCCTCCAAGCCTTTGGCAGTCTGTCCCCAGCTCCCCTGGAGCCCCTTCAGGTACTGGAAGACTGCTCCAAGGTCTCCCTGGAGCATTCTCTTCTCCAGGCTCACCACCCCCAGCTGCCTCAGCCTGGCCTCGCAGCAGAGGGCTTCCAGCCCTCCCAGCACTGCTGTGGCCAACTCTGGCTACTGTCCAGCAGGTCCCTGGCTGTGCTGTGGACTCCAGAGCTGCCCCAGCACTGCAGGAAAGTCTGAGCAGAATCCCCTGCCTGCCTAGGGGATCAGCCTAGGGCATGGCTGGTGCTGGGCTGGCAGCACTCCGGGCAGGCTCCTGTGGAGCTTCTCCTCACCCAGCACCCCCAAGGCCTTCTCCTCACCTCTGCTCTCCACCCATTCTGCACCTAGCCTGGATTTGTGCAGGGCACTGCCCTGACCCAGCTGCAGCCTTGGAGCAATTCTGAGATGCCAGAAGCCAAACTAAAAAGATCCAGAGAAGGCATTCTGGGGTCCCCCAGGGCCAATTTGGAGTCCAGAAAAAGCTTTTATGGTTCCAGAAGGTTCAATTTTAGCTCCCATTCCTAAAGTGTCTTAGAGCTCAATGACTCAAGCATGGGGGGGGAAGTCCCCCCAAACTGAATGGGTCCCCCAAAACCAAGAGACCCCAAAGAAAAACACCCCAGGGGGGGAATCTGGAACCTCCTGTGGAGCCGCACAAAGGGGACGGGGGGGTTGGGGGCATCCTGCAATTAAAGGATCCCCAAAACCATACAGTGGGGCTGGGGTCACTTGAGGTAGTGGTGGCAGCACAAAGGCTCCAAACCCTCAGGGTTCCCCAAGAGAAGCCTCTGCTGCAATCCATCCCCCACGCTGCCCACCACCCCTCCTTGCCACAGCAGCCCCCCGGAGCGCCGCTGCAGGCTCAGCTCTGCTGCAGTGAGCAAAGGGGACAGAGAGACAGGGCCAGGGCCAGCCCCTGCAGGGCACCAATGGCTCCGGCTGGAACAGAGCAGCAGCCAAAGAGAGCCTGCAGCTGCCCCTAGCAGGGGGATTCAGCAGCAGAGCAGCACAAGGAGACCCCAAACACACCGACCCCTCCCCAATCCCACCCACGGTCCCACAACCGCACAGAACCCTCCCAGAACAGCACAGATGCCACCCACCGACCTACACACCTCTGCCGTACCCCACAGACACCCCCAGAGCCACACAGACTCACCCACAGAATTTCCCAGACCACCCCCAACACCACAGACCCCCAGAGCAACCCACACACTGCCCACAGCACAAAGAGGTCCCCAGAAGCGCACAGATCACCCCCAAACCGCACGGACACCCCCCCCCCCCCCGAACCTCATGGACCCCCTCTCAAAACCCCAGGACACCCCAGTCCAAGCCTCACGACCCCTCCCCACACAGCAACCATACAGAGGCTCCCCCAGCACCACCAACTCCTACCACACAAACCCTTCAACAACCCAGCGGACACCGCTAGACCCCGCGGACCCTCCCCGCCCCAGCGACGCCGCAGACCTCTACCCGGAACCTCACAGACCCCTCCCTAACTCCAGGACACAACCCTCAGCGGCGGAGATTCCCATCCCCACCTCAGCAACCCCTCCTCAGCATCTCCTCCTCAGTCCCACAGACTCCCTCACCCCTCCTGCAGCCGGCACAAAGGGGACGCAGAACAGGAGACCGAGGAAGAGCTCAGCGCACAGGAAGATGCCGACCCCGGCAGGCTCCTGGCGAGCAGAGAGCACTGAGAGGAAGACCCCAACCCGGCTGCTCCGGCTGCGGCGGCCACGTGTGACTGTGAGCGGAAGCAGGGCTGGGTCCAGAAAGGAAGTCCCGCCCACAACTGCGCAGCCACAGCCAATCAGAGCCGCCGAGAGCGCGGCAGCTCCTCCCCCTCCCCGCTGCCGAGGCACAGCGAGGAGCTGCCACTGCCGGCCGCGGCCGCCATTGTTCCTGCACGTGGGGAGCGGCAGCAGTGTCGCAGCGCGGGAGAAGTGCCGCAGGTGCCGGCGGGCGAGCGGCAGCCGCCGGCTGGTGAGCTGCGGCGGGGCGGGAGGGGCTGCGGGGGCCGGGGAGCGCTGAGAGCGGCGGGAGCGGAGCGGGGAAGGGTCTGGGCTGGCCCTGAGGCATGCTGAGAGCCGGGGAGCGTTGAGCTGCTGGGCCCCGGGGCTGCGCGGGGCAGGAAAAGCTGAGGCTTTAGGTTTTCCTTCCTTCCTTTTTGTTTGAGTTTTCCCATGGTTCCCAGGTTTGCACTGCCTGCTTTGGAACATCTTTGGTTTGCCTCCAGAACCTATCAGCAGTCTCTCACGGGCTGCAATCTATTGGTTTTGACACCAAACAGATTGGTTTGGTCACAGATTGGTTCTGAGCCTCTTAGTCTGTGAGCTGAACACAGATCAGAAAGAAAGTGCTGATTGCAGGCATGAGAGAGTGGACATGGGCCCATAGGAGGAAGTTTGAGGAGGGTTTGGAGGACCCCAGAGCACTTGTGCAGGGCAGATACACAAATATTTCACTGAACCCCATGAATACATAATATGGAGGAGGAATAATTGTAGCAGCCATGAGTGACTTTGTGAAAGCTGCTGGAGAAATAACTCTGAGAGCTTTTGATCAGGGCTGATGAACTGAGAATGATCTCCTCTCACCTAGCCCAGTGCAGAATGAATGAAATGCTCCTGCTGAAGCCCAGTGGTGGCTAAGAAGCTTTTTGATTCCACCATCTCCTCCTTGCCCTTTTCCTGGGCCATGAATCACCCCGGGGGCAGTCAGGCATAGACTGCGACAGACAGACCCAGGGCACTGAGAAGTCTCCTTGGTGAGCTTGGCCCTCACTTTTCCAATCTTGCACTGCTCTCCTTAAGGCTTAGGAGTTTGTCACCTCCTGCCAGTCCCCACTGCAGCTGTAGCTGGTTCCTGCCAGCCCCGTGCATCTGTGCAGTAAGCAATTTATCTGATCTTCCATACACTGTCACCTCTCCAGGACACAGTGACCATCTCTGAGGTCATCTTTCCAGATCCACACTCTCCAGCCAAAGGCCATTGCCATCGTTCTCCTCTTTCCTTTCCTCATTCTTTGTTCCTTTGGATTCCTCTCACCTATGCTGCTTTGAGCTTCAGGGAGCAAAAGGTGACCCTGGCTTTAACAGCCCCCTTGTCTACTGAGCCACCTCAGTCATTGTGTTTCTCTCCACCTGTTGTATCTACCTGCCTGAAACATTGCTGCTCAGATCATACCTTGGAGAGTGGCAACCTGCTGAGAGACAGCTTGTGCTGAGCAGATGGTTCCAGAGGGCTTGGATTGCCGATGGAGCTTTATCAGCCTTTGCTTTGCTTCCCAACAGGAACATTTCTCCTCTGGCTGTGTGCAGTCAGTTCTCTAAGGAGAGTAGGGGGGGATGGTGCCATGGAGCTGTGACCTCCAGCTGCAGAGAGCAGAGGAGAAGTCTGATGGAGCAGTGATGTAAGCCCCAGGTGGGCAATAAGAGGAATGGGGAGATTGGGAGGGTGAGGAGCAAGGTTGTCCATACACTGTCAGACCTCCAGGTACAGCTTCTCCTCCCAGTGCAGACCTCCTGAGGAGACAGCCTGGGTCAGTATTGCTTGGTGGCTGCTGCTGGCACCTCTCCTCTATCTGAGAAATACTAAAGTATCTTCCCTTTACCATGCAAACCGAGCTGTGTTAGCTGCACTTTGACATCCTGAAGATAAAACAGCTCCTGAGGGCACTTGGGGTGCACTGCATGAACTTGAGGAGCTGCCCCAAAATTCCTTTAAGCTCAGCTCAGGAGGGTTTGAGGCATCTAAAGGAGAGTTTGGGGAGGTCTAGGGAGGGTTCAAGGCATCTAAGGAGGGTTGGAATAATCTAAGGATGGTTTGAGGGAACTAGAGGAGAGCTTGAAAGGAGTAACGAAGGGAAGGAAGGGAAGACAGAAGGAGGGTTGGGTTCTGTCGTTAACCAGAAAACGTCCCCGTGCGGGGTGCACCGTTCCCGGAGGTACTGCATTACCAGGACAATGCACGGAGTGGAAAGAGCGAGCTCCGGATCCAGCTCCAGGGCCAAAAGTCCGCTAATGTAAACTCCTCTGACCGAGGACGTATCAGGGATTGAACTGGTAAGAACAGAGACCACCCTCGGGTCACAGCCAAGAAGCGATACCGACCCTCACCGCCCAAACACACCTCACGGGGCTCCCCGAGGCCACGGACAGTGCCGTGCCGCCCGCAGCCGCCTCCCGGCTGGTCCCGCTTGATCTCGCGGCCACAGAGCTCCGCTCGAGCCGCCGCGGAGCCCCCGAGCCCCGGCATGCCTCGCGTCCCTCATTACCATACCGCCGACCACGCTCTGCATTCGCCCCGCCCTTGTCTTGCCAATGGCATCGCATGCCCAGCCCCCGTTGCTGCAAGCCCCGCACCCTCCACTCCCACCCTTCCTGATGGACAAGGCTCAGCGCAGCCTCCTGGCGGCCCCCGCAGCCCCTCCCGCCCCGCCGCAGCTCACCAGCCGGCAGCTGCCGCTCGCCCGCCGGCACCTGCGGCACTTCTCCCGCGCTGCGACACTGCTGCCGCTCCCCACGTGCAGGAACAATGGCGGCCGCGGCCGGCAGTGGCAGCTCCTCGCTGTGCCTCGGCAGCGGGGAGGGGGAGGAGCTGCCGCGCTCTCGGCGGCTCTGATTGGCTGTGGCTGCGCAGTTGTGGGCGGGACTTCCTTTCTGGACCCAGCCCTGCTTCCGCTCACAGTCACACGTGGCCGCCGCAGCCGGAGCAGCCGGGTTGGGGTCTTCCTCTCAGTGCTCTCTGCTCGCCAGAAGCCTGCCGGGGCCAGCGGTCGGCATCTTCCTGTGCGCTGAGCTCTTCCTCGGTCTCCTGTTCTGCGTCCCCTTTGTGCCGGCTGCAGGAGGGGTGAGGGAGTCTGTGATGCTGAGGTGGGGATGAGAATCCCCGGGCGCTGAGGGTTGTGTCCTGGACTTAGGGAGAGGTCTGTGAGGTTCCGGGTAGAGGTCTGCGGCGTCGTTGGGGCTGGGGGGAGTTCTGCGGGGTTGGGGGTGGTCGGAGGATCCGCGGGGTCTAGCGGTGTCCGCTGGGTTGTTGAAGGGTTTGTGTGGTAGGAGTTGGTGGTGCTGGGGGAGCTTCTGTATGGTTGCTCTGTGGGGAGGGGTCGTGAGGCATGCAGTGGGGTGTCCTGCGGTTATGAGAGGGGCTCCGTGCCGTTCTGGGGACCTCTCAGTGCTGTGGGTAGTGTGTAGGTAGCTGTGGGGTGGTCTGGGGAGTTCGGCGAGGGGGGGTCTGGCATGGCGGACGTGTGTAGGGTCCGTCGGTGGCGTCTGTGTTCTGGGAGGGGTCTATGAGGTTGTGGGGATATTCGTGGGGTTGGGCTGGGGTCGGTGTTTTTGGTGGTTCCTTGTGCTGCTTTCCTACTGAATCCTCGTGCCGAGCCCTGGGGATTTGGAGCCTTTGTGCTGGCAGCTGCCGGGCGGCTCTGTGCTAAAGGGCAGCGCCTGGGCTCAGGGCCAGGCCCGGGGGGGAGCCCAGCCTTGGCTGTGCCGTGGCTGTCGTGGGGGTACCAGGCGTGGGTGCTGTGCTGAGCCCGAGCTTAGGAGCGCCTGGGGCTGCTGCCAGCTCTGGGGTGGTTTGTCTGTGCTGGGGGTGCTTGCGTCGAGGGACTCTGTGCGGCCCCCCCCCCCCCCCCCCCCCCGGCCTTCCTGTGGGGGTGTGCTGTGCCCAGCCCTGTGCTGCCACCACTACCTCAAGTGACCCCAACCCCGCTGCATGGTTTGGGGACCCTCTAATTGCAGGATGCCCCCAACCCCCCCGTCCCCTTTGTGCTGCTCCACAGGAGGTTCCAGCTTTCCCCCCCGGGGCGTTTTGGTTTGGGGTCCCCTGCTTTTGGGGGACCCATTCAGTTTTGGAAGACTCCCTCCCCACCATGTGGGGGCCATTGAGCTCCAGGCTACTTTAGCAACGGAAGCTGACAAAACCCTGGCTGAGATGTTATGAATGTGAACTACGATTTATCAGTAAGGCAAATATTGCATTAATAAAAATGTTTGTTGTTTACTGATGTGAAACAAAACTTACTAAAGGTAGGGGTGTAGGGCTGTGGCCTGTTCACAGTGGCTCTGCGTGGTGTGCAGGCAATGGTTACAGTTTAAACTGTATTAAGCAAAGTAGGAGAATAACCCTGGGAAAGCGAACCTGCGGCAGTGCTGTGCTGCGTGTCCGCTAGGGGGCGACTCAACAGGAGCCTTGCCGGAACGGCAGCAGTCGGAACCTTCCCCGAGAGGCTTTGCAGGGACCCGCAGTTCCTCACCGGGGTTCTCTCCGAGGCTGCAGTACAGCCCAGGCCGCACAGAGCAAGGGCAGCTGCACCCACGTGGAGGGGGTGCCGCCGCCGCTGCTGTACATCAGCCGGCGGTGGCTGGTGGCACGCTCCTGGGTGCTGGCAGGGCTGTGTCACTGTCCCGGTGGCTGTGCTGGCCGTGGCACGGTGGCAGGCGGCTCTTGAGGCTGTGCCGGGCTTCCTCTGCGCGCTTTGAGCCCTGGGCGCTTAGGCTGGAAGAGCCTTAGCGCTGCGGGGGGATGGCTCGCCAGGGCTTGGCTCAGCTGGGCTGTGTCCCTTCTGCCCAGCAAGAGTCTTCCATCTGCTGCTGGGCTGCGCGGCAGGCGGAGGCTGGCCGTGCTTTCAGCGCAGCTCCTGCCGGGGGCTGCCTCGCTGGGGGTAAACTGAGGCACGGCAAAGACTCTGCGTTACAGAGCAGGGCAAGGCTCCCGGCTGCTTGGCCTGGGAAAGCAAACAGTCATCTTATCGTTTGCCCGAGGGTCAGTTTGGCCACTTGGCAACAGTTTCACCAGAGATTTCCTGAAGGCCGTGGCCATACGAGGTAAAGACGTGAGCCTGTCTGGGCTGCAGCAAGGGCAGCTGTGAGCCTTGGCAGCTTCAGGGCCAGGACTGAGCCAGCTGCAGCCCTGGCAGCCCTTGAGGAGTGTGGGCAGCACAGGGCAGGCCTTGGGCACTGCAGCTGCCTTTGGGTTAGGGGGCACTGCCTCAGAGGGCACTGCTGGTGCTGGCCCCTGCAGCCTTGGCTGGCCTCTGGTGCTGCTCCTGCTGCAGCCCTGTTTGCTGGCTGTTTTTTGGCTGAGGGTCGGACGTGGGGGGTGGCAGCTCCGGTCCCAGATACGCCTGCAGCCTCTTTTCAGACTGGCTTTGCCCAGAGCCATCCTGCCCGGGGTGGGCACAGCCAGCCCTCTGCCAGGAGTCCTGGTGGGGCTAATGTGGGGGCTGGGGTCAGCACCCAGCGGCTGGAAGGTGCAGCAGCTCCCTGCTGCCATCCTGGCTGGGCTGCAGAGGCCCAAGGCAGGCAGGTGGGCAGAGGCTGGGCCCCAGCAGGGCAGGGCAGGCTGCGTCTGGCGGTGGCAGAGCTCTGCAGGCTGCGGAGGCACCAGGAGCAGGCCCCAGGCTGGACTCCAGGGGCTGTGTGTTTGCAGAGTGCAGCTGAGGCTGCTGAGAGCAGGCATGAGAAGGCCTCAGAGGCACAAGTGGGCACCTGCTGCTGCAGCTCCAGGGGCTGGCTGGGCAGAGGTGCCCACACTTGGCAGGTGGTTGCTGGCAGGCCTGGCCTGGCCCAGGAGCCTGAGCTGGGCTGCAGCAAGGGCAGCTGTGAGCCTTGGCAGCTTCAGGGCCAGGACTGAGCCAGCTGCAGCCCTGGGAGCCCTTGAGGAGTCTGGGCAGCACAGGGCAGGCCTTGGGCGCTGCAGCTGCCTTTGGGGCAGGGGCACTGCCTCAGAGGGCACTGCTGGTGCTGGGCCCCTGCAGCCTTGGCTGGCCTCTGGTGCTGCTCCTGCTGCAGCCTTGCTTCCCCACAGGGCCTGCAGGAGCTGCTGCAGCAGGTGGCAGAATTGCAGCAGCTGCTGGTGTGGGAAGGGCCAGGGCCTGCCCCTGCCCCCCTGTGCTGGCATTGGCCTTGGGCCCTGAGCAGGGCTGGAGGTGCCCCCTGGGCATAGCCCCATGTGGAGCAGGCTGCAGGTGCAGCAGGGCTGGAGGGGGAGGGGCAGACTCCAGGCTGTTGTGCTCTGGCACAGCCTTTCCCCTAGCTGGGCACTGCCAGCCAGGATTGGTCACTGTTGGTGTCCTGGCATGGGAGAGGACCCCGGTGACAGCCTGCAGCAGAGGAGAGAGGGTTCAGGGGTGCTGAGTGGCCTCTGGCAGCACCAAGCCTGGTTCCTTCTGCCCCACAGCCCCTGCCAGAGCTGTGCCCATGCACAGAAGGGCTCTGCTCAGGTGCCCTCCCCTGTGCAGGTGAAGCCCTTCCTGAGGGCTTGGCTGTGGCAGGCATTGTGCCAGGGGTGCTTCTGCCTAGTCTCGGGCACAGGGCTGGGCACAGCTCTCTGGGGGGGTCTCTGTGTCCCCCAGCTGAACTCTGGCTTTGTCCCTGCCCTCAGGAAGCCCAAGCCCTGTACCCAGTGTGCCCAGCTTACACCCAGCACCCCAGTGCCCTTTGGCCACTGCCAGCTGGCAGTGGTGGCACCCCCCAGCCAAGCCCAGTGGGTGCCCAGCATCTTGGCAGCCTGGATGGGAGCCTGGGATGGTGCTGAGGTCTCAGCTGGTTGTTCTCTGTCCTCTTTTTTCCTTCTCTCCTCTCTCCTCAGCTGCTGTCAGCCCTGCACAAGCTGCAGGACACCTCCTTGAGCGCTGCCCTTGCTGGGAGGGGGGTGGTTGAAGAAAGAGTCCGGGGGGGTCCAGCAGTGGCTTGGTGCTGGACTCAGCTTGGCTTGGCCACAGGGCACCTCAGCCCCTGGCCTGGCCTTGTCTCTGAGCCCAGGGGTTGGGGCTGCTGTGGTCTCATGGGCCCCCATTTGTGGACAAAGGTGACTGCTGAGAGGAGGCCAGGATGTTGGGGGGCTATCCCTAGAGAAAGGGGGTCCCCAGACTGGAGCAATGGAGGAGTCTCCAGATGGAGTGGGGAGGTAAGAACAGGAGGGTCCCAAAATATTGCTGCCCCCCAAGTCGTCTTTGCTCCCACATCAGGCAGGGTCCAAAATGGCACTGCCATGGGCCCTGCCCCCCAGAATCCCTCTGCAGCCCCCCAGTCCTCTCTCCCTTGTGTTGGGGGGGTTTCCTTTCCTGCCACTTGTGGTTTTCCTGGGGGCATTTTGTGCTGGGCCTCGGCTCCTCCTGCTTGTGGCAGGGTCCACCTTGGTCTGCATGGGGGCACAGGGGGTTATGGGAGGCTGTTTGGGGGGTTCAGGGCTTTAGCCTCCCAGCCTCTGCCAGGGCCTGCAGCTGGCTGTGCTGGGCCAGCAGCCAGGCCAGCCTTTGGCCTGGCACCACAGTGCCTGCCCCTTGTGCTGGGCCTTCTGAGCTGGGCAGAGAGGTCAAGGAGGTGTCAGAATCACCCTCCAACTCCATTCTAGTCCCACTCAACCCCAGTCCATCCCAATCCCACCACAGCCCCTCCAACCCCATCTGAGTCCATTCCAGTCTCACCCAACCCTTCCATCCCCATCCCACTCCTCTCCCAGTCCTTCCCATCCTCTCTCCAACCCCCTCACAGTCCCTGCCATACCACATCTGGCTGTACTTCCCCTTTTCCACTAGCAGGGGTTGGGGTCTGAACACCAACTCAGTCTCACCTGGAGTGTTTTTGAAGTATTAAAGCAGACTAGGAACTCCCCAAAATCTCTATAAAATGAGTTTGAACAGTGTTGAACAGATTTTAGTGACTCCTGAAGAGCTTTGAACAGTTTGTGAGGAGTCCCCACAGACTGGAAAAGGGAAACATTGCTCCCATTTTCAAAAAGGGTAAGAAGGAGGAACCAGGGAGCTCCAGGCCAGGCAGTCTCACCTCTGTGCCCGGAAAGATCATGGAGCAGATCCTCCTGGAGGCACTACTGCCTCAGAAGAATAGTGAAGAGGTGATTGGGAGCAGTCAGCATGGCTTCACCAAGGGCAAATCCTGCCTGACCAACCTGGAGGCCTTCTCTGAACAGGTCACAGCATTAATAGCTGAGGGGCGAGCAGCTGATGTTGTTTACCTGGCCCTGAGCAAAGCCTTTGACACTGTCCTGCACCACATCCTGGTCTCCAGGCTGGTGACACATGGGTGTGATGGGTGACCACTAGATGGATACAGAACTGGCTTGATGGCCGCACCCAGAGAGTGGCTGTCAATGGTCCATGTCCCAGTGGAGGCCAGGGACAAGCAGAGTCCCTCAGGGATCAGTCCTGGGACCAGGCTTGTTCAACATCTTTGTGGGTGCCATGGACAGTGGCATCTGAGTGCACCCTCAGCAGGTTTGTGATGACACCAAGCTGTGTGGTGCAGCTGGAGGGAAGGGATCCATCCAGAGGGACCTGGACAGGCTGGAGAGGTGGGCACAAGCCAACCTCAGGAGCTTCAACAAGACCAAGGGCAGGGTCCTGCACTGGGTCAAGGCAATCCCAGGCACAAATCCGGGCTGGGCAGGGACTGGCTGGAGAGCAGCCCTGAGGAGAGAGACTTGGGGGTGCTGGGGGAGGAGAAGCTCAACAGGAGCTCTCAGGGTGCACTTGCAGCCCAGAAAGCCAATCAGATCCTGGGCTGCAGCAAGAGGAGTGTGGCCAGCAGGGCAAGGGAGGTGATTCTCCCCCTCTGCTCAGCTCTGGTGAGACCCCACCTGGAGTACTGCCTCCAGCTCTGGAGCCCCTATTCCAAGAGGGATCTGGAGGTGCTGGAATGTGTCCAGAGAAGGGCCATGAGGATGAGCAGAGGGCTGGAGCACCTCTCCTGTGAGGACAGACTGAAGGAGTTGGGGCTGTTCAGTCTGGAGAAGAGAAGGCTCCCAGGTGACCTCATTGTGGCCTACAAGGGGGCCTACAAGAAGGCTGGGGAAGGACTTCTCAGGATCTCAGGTGGTGATAGGACTAGGGGGAATGGAATGAAGCTGGAGGTGGGGAGATTCAGGCTGGAGGTGAGGAGGAAGTTCTTCACCGTGAGAGTGGTGAAGCCCTGGAATGGGTTATCCAGGGAGGAGGTTGAGGCCCTGTCCCTGGAGGTGTTTAAGCCCAGGCTGGATGAGGCTCTGGCCAGGCTGATCTAGTGTGGGGTGTCCCTGCCCATGCAGGGGGGTTGGAACTAGCTGATCCTTGTGGTCCCTTCCAACCCTGACTGATTCTATGATTTTGATGATTTTTTTTCAGGTGGTTATAAGTCTTGCTCAGCATTTATGAAGGGAATTGGACTCTTACAGAGGACTCAAAACTCATTGAAGTATCTTCCAAATCAGTTTTTAGAAGTTTTGAAGCTATTTTAATGACTTTTGACTACATTTTGATTGGTTTTAGGTGTGGTTTTTGTTTGTTTGTTTTTTAAGATATTTGAAGGAGAGAAAACCATGGTTTGGGGTTGGGTTTTTTTTTTGGTATCTTTAAGGCTTCTAAACAGATGTTGATGATTTTTAAGGCAGTTTTTAGCCTCCTGAATAATTTTTGAAGGGTGTGGGAGGCTTAAGGAAGGGCAGAAAGTCATTAAAATCTCTACAGCATTAGTTTGAAAGAGTTTCAGAGAGATTTTTAATGACTTTTGATGGGGTTTTTAAGACATTTTGATGATGTTTTTGTTGTTTGTTTGTTTTTTTTTCAGGCAGATTTGCAGGGTTTGGAAAACCCAGAACTCTCTGTAATGCTCTGAGGAAAGAGATTTGAATGCATCCTTAGGTGATTGTAGAAACTTCTCAGAGTTTTGAAAATACTTCCATGAACTTTTTTTTGTTGTTTGTTTTTTTTTTTGGGGGACCTTTAGGAGTTTTCAAGAGATGTTGATGGTTTTTTTTAGGGCAGTTGTAAACTGTTTTAAGCCTTCTTGAAGCGATTCAAACAGATGACTAAGCCTGGAAACTCCCTGCAGTCTCTTCAGAAATAAACATTTAAGAATTTTCAAGAGCTTTTAATGAATTTTTTTTAAGGGTTTTGAGGAGTTTTGAAGGGATTCTGATTCCACCCCCCCACCCCCCCCCCTGGATTTAAGCTGTTTTAAGCCTTTTGGAAGGGTTTTGAATATAAATGATTGGGTACCAGAATGGGGCTCCTGGTGCTGCACTGGCCTTGAACTGGGTGGGAAGCTTTGCCAGCACATGGGCTGGCCACTCATTTGGTCACTGCAGATTCATTCTCCTTGTCCTCATTGTTCTTGCTCTCATACACATCCTCATCCTCCTCCTCATCCACCTTTTCCTTTTCCTTTCCCTCACTGCTGCACTTGAGCGCCTTCAACTTGTTCTCCAGGATATTCTCCCCCAGGGTCTCATCTGGGGCCTTCTTTTGGTCCGTGCTGGGGTTCTAGATCAGCCCTGGGGTCTTAGTGGGCACAGCGTGAGTGGAGATGGACAGTCAAAGGGTCAAGGCTGCAGGGGGTGGGAGGCATTAGTTCAGCAGCTGTGAGGCTCTGCCTGGTTCCTACCTACAATACTGCTGGCAGCAGCTGACCCTGGAAGCTCAAACACCAAATCCTGTCTGGGTCAGGACGGTCCCCTGACACCTCCTGACATCCAACACTGTCCAAGCAGGCGTGGGGTGGGGGGCATACCTGCACACCCCATTTCATTTCACCCTTGGCCCCTGAGCTCTCACTCTCTGTTCCCCTTCATCAGTTCCTGCCAAGGTGGCTGCAGGGTCCTTCACCACTTCTCATCTGTAACCCTTTCCCCTTGGCTTGTTGCTGTTCTTTCAGCCCTCCAGTTCATACAGGCCTTTAGTCTCAGGGTCCTTCTTCTTGTGCTTCTGGTTCCAGCTGAGTTCTTTAGACGCTTTCACACTACTCTTCCAGCTGGAGTTGCAGTGGAGGTGGGGGACACAGGGCCATGGGACAGCAAAGCCACCAGGGACATGGATGGGCTGGGCATGAGGGATGGGTCTGGCAATGGTGAGGCAGGAATTAGGCCTTGTCCCCCCAAAAGGGGAGAGGATCAAGGGCCCAGGTGGCAAATGTGTGTGCAGGAAATGCCCGAATCTGTCAGCACTTCGGGAGATAAAAGAAGTGAATTTTCCTGCAGCTCTGCATGTGTCAGCTGGGACATGAACAACAGCCCACAGGCACTGTGCCCTTCCATCAAACCTCATTTTGTCTTGGGGATGTAGAGTGGCATCTCCAGGAGAAGTCCAAAGAGAACGCTGAGAGTAATAGGCAGGGAGAGGAGGAACCAAAAACCATTCAAATGAGTCTCCTTATGCAGCCTTTATGTGTGTGAATGGTGCTGGAGGTGTCAGGTTTGGCCAGGAGACAGAGCATCAGTTGGAGGAGTGAACAGGTTTTGCAAGAAGCTGATCAAGTCCCTTCCTCCTTTCCTATAGCTGCAGGAAGCATGAACATTCCCTTTGTGTCCTTGGGGCTTCTCTGATCTTTCCTTGAGGAGTGGCCAGCACAGAGATGGCGCTGGGCAGGACCCTGCTGGCAGGAGATACATGCAGGGCTAAGATGAGAACAGAGTGGGTGAGGTGGAGTGGGCTCTGTGAGCAGGACCATGGATGAGACCTGGGGCCAGGGCAACAGCTTCTGGCAAATGCATCTGCAGGTAGCAGAGCCCTGGGCAGGCAGTGGGACCCCCAGGTAGCTGGGGTTGGTTGCAAGGGGAAGAAGGTTTGGGATGGGTAAGTACCAGGGGTCTCAGTCCCCAAGCACTGGAACCAGGGGACTCGGCACAGGAATTAGGAGTCTGACTCCTCCATTGCAAGAAGTCACACTCAGTGTCCTTCTCTTCTCAGTCACATGGTCCCCAAGGGCACGGGGATGGCCACCCCACCCAGCAGCATGGCCACCCAGAAGGACCTGGATAAAATCCTGGAGGAGAAGGCCAATCTGAAGAATAATTTGGAGGAGCCAAAGTGCAGCCTTGAGGAAGAGGAGGAAGAAGAGGGTGCTAAAGACATGGATGATGATGATGATGAGGAGGATGAATTACATGAGGAGGACCTTGATGATGATGAGTATGAGGAAGACAAAGGGGAGGATGTGGAAGAAGAGGAGGAGGAGGAGGAGGAAGAGGAGGAGGATGATGATGATGATGAAGAGGAGGAAAAAGGCAAAGTCACATCATTCCCCTCTTTGCCACCCAAGCAGATGAATCAGTGCCCCCAGTGTGGACAGAGCTTCCCACCCAGCTTGGAGCCAGTGAAGCTCCACCGCCCCCAGCCTGCTGTGCAACCCTTTGTCTGTGGTGACTGTGACAAGAGCTTCAGCCTCAGCTCCAGTCTCACCTGGGACCACAGTGTCCACAGCGGGAAGAAGCTGTATGTCTGTGCTGGCTGTGGCAAGAGCTTCACTCACAGCCTGATGCTTATTGCCCACTGGTACAGCCACACTGGGAAGAAGCCCTTCTCCTGCACTGGCTGTGGCAAGAGCTTCCGCCATGGCTCTAGCTTCCTCCAGCACCACTGTGTCCACACCAGTGAGAGGCTGCATGTCTGTGGTGACTGCGGCAAGAGCTTCCAAAGGAACTCGATGCTCATCTCTCACTGGCACATCTATGCTGGCGAGAAGCCCTTCACCTGCACCGACTGCGGCAAGAGCTTCAGCGTCAGCTGCCACCTCTTCCGGCACTACCGTGTCCACACTGGGGAGAAGCCGTACTGCTGCGCCGGCTGTGGCAAGACCTTCCGTTGGAGCAAGACACTCATCACCCACTGGCGTGTCCACAGTGGCCAGAAGCCCTTTGCCTGCACCAGCTGTGACAAGACCTTCAGCCACGTCTCCCACTTTGTCCAGCACTGTCATGTCCACACCAGCGAGAGGTTATGCAACTGCAGAGAGAGCAGCAAGAGCTTCAGCTTCAGCTCTGACCACAGCCAGCACCTCTGCAACCACCTCTCCAAGGGCCATGGACTGTGCAGCAAGGAGGAGAAGCCACCAGTTCCTGAGGTCATTGCCAATGCCTGCGGTGTGTGCCAGCGGAGCTTCAGCAGGCGCTCGGGCTTGGTGCGGCACATGCGGACCCACAGTGGTGAGAGGCCATATGGCTGCACCAACTGTGGCAAGAGCTTCAGCTCCAAATTCAACCTCACCCAACACCACCGAACCCATACTGGGGAAAAGCCATTCCAGTGTGCTGACTGTGGCAAGAGCTTTAGCTCCAAGTTCAACCTCACGCAGCACTACCGAACCCACAGTGGGGAAAAGCCGTACCAGTGTGCTGACTGCGGCAAGAGCTTCACCCGGAAGTTCACATTTGTCCAACACCGCCATGTTCACACTGGTGAGAAGCCGTATGTCTGTGGTGACTGTGGCAAGAGTTTCACTCAGAGCTCAACCCTTACCAAGCACCACCAGACCCACACCAACAAGAAGCCGTACCACTGTGCTAAGACTGGCACAAGCTTCAGCTCCAAGTCCACCCTCACCAAGCAACACCACACCCACATCCACAAAAAGCAGCACCAGTGTGCTGACTGTGGCAAGAGCTTCACCCGGAAGTTCAACCTCACACAGCACCACCGAACCCACAGTGGGGAAAAGCCGTACCAGTGTGCTGACTGCGGCAAGAGCTTCACCCGGAAGTTCACGTTTGTCCAACACCGCCATGTTCACACTGGTGAGAAGCCATATGTCTGTGGTGACTGTGGCAAGAGTTTCACTCAGAGCTCAACCCTCACCAAGCATCACCATACCCACACCAACAAGAAGCCGTACCACTGTGCTAAGACTGGCAAGAGCTCCAAGTCCACCCTCACCAAGCAACACCACACCCACATCCATGAAAAGCAGCACCAGTGTGCTGACTGCGGCAAGAGCTTCAGCTCCAAGTTCAACCTCACGCAGCACTACCGAACCCACAGTGGGGAAAAGCCGTACCAGTGTGCTGACTGCGGCAAGAGCTTCACCCGGAAGTTCACGTTTGTCCAACACCGCCATGTTCACACTGGTGAGAGGCCATATGTCTGTGGTGACTGTGGCAAGACTTTCACTCAGAGCTCAACCCTTACCAAGCACCACCACACCCACATCCATGAAAAGCAGCACCAGTGTACTGACTGTGGCAAGAGCTTCAGCTCCAAGTTCAACCTCACGCAGCACTACCGAACCCACAGTGGGGAAAAGCCGTACCAGTGTGCTGACTGCGGCAAGAGCTTCACCCGGAAGTTCACATTTGTCCAACACCGCCATGTTCACACTGGTGAGAGGCCGTATGTCTGTGGTGACTGTGGCAAGACTTTCACTCAGAGTTCAACCCTCACCAAGCACCACCATACCCACACCAAGAAGCTGTACCACTGTGCTAAGACTAGCAAGACTTTCAGCTCCAAGTCTACGCTTGCCAAGCAACAACACACCCACACCGGGGAAAAGCAGCATCTGTGTGCTGACTGTGGCAAGAGCTTCACCTACAGGTTCCTGGTTCAGCACCGCTGCATCCACCCCAGTGAGAGGCCTTATATCTGCGGCACCTGCGGCAAGAGTTTTATTGGCAAGTCCTCCCTCACCAAACACTGCCGCATCCACACTGGTGAGAAACCCTTCCCCTGCACCAACTGTGGCAAGAGATTCAGCAGCAGATCCCATCTCACGCGGCACCACCGTGTGCACACAAGTGAGTAGCCCTCACCTGTGCTGACTGTGGCAAGAGCTTTACCCAGAGTGCCAATCTAACCCAGCACTGCCACACCCCCACCAGTGAGCAGCGGTACCACTGTGCTGTGTGGAGCGAGCTTCAGCTCCAAATTCAATCTCAGCACCACCATGTGCGCACTGGTGAGAGGCCCTACGTCTGTGGGGATTGCAGTAAGAGCTTCATTCATGGGTCCAACCTCACCCAGCACTGCCATGCTCACAGGGGTGAAAGGCTGTATGTCTGTGGTGACTGCCCCAGCCCTGAGGAAGAAATGTCCCCAAAAGTAGCCCTTCTGGAAGGAAATGGTAATGGAAAAAAACAGTTCAGGGAGGTCTCGGTGGGGAGCCTGAGGGGTCTTGGGAGGGTCTTGAAGGTTTGTTGGGGGAAACAGGGAGTCCTGGAGGCAGTCTTGGAGGGGTGTCAAGGACTCTTGATGGGATTCCAGGGCACTAAGAGTATGTAACAGGCCTGGAACCTCCCCTCTGAACTCTATTGTAGCCTAGACCTGGGGATCTTGGTGGTTTTGAGGCACATCTCAGCAGAACATCCCCAGCCCCTTGGGGATGGGGGTGCCTGGGCTTAGGGATGAGCATAGGGAAGTCCAGAGCTGTCACTGCTGCCAGTTTGGCTGCATCTCTACAAGCAGATGAAGCATTGTGATGAGACCATCGTGGCTGAAGGAAACAGATGCTGTCAGCCTCATTGAAATCCCTGAAACTCCCTAAAAATGGGAGCAGGGCAGCCATTCCCCCATCCCTCTCCCTGCTGTTACTGTTGTGGGAGCCCCAGCTCTGGATGCAGCCCTGGATTGCTGTCTATATTGACAGATAGATTTCTATCTACGCATGGGTCTATAGATAGGGTTGGTTTTAGCAGAATGGCCCCACTAGAAGGGACAAAGCCACACCCCACAGTGGCACAAAGCTGTGAGGGCAGAGGGTTATTCCACACCATGCTGACACCATGCTCATTGCAGAGGAAAAGGCTGTTTGGAGCTGAAGGGGGTTAGGGACCAAAGTGTATTCTAGAGCTTCCAGGGTTTCCTTTTCTAGTATTTTGGGGCTTTTTCCCTGCTTCCAGGCAGGGATGAGGCCCTTTTTTGCTTTGGTTCCTAGGTGCCTGCAGCTCGTGTTTTGTCTGTTCCCTGCTGCTACATATGTTGGTGTCTGGGGGCTTTGTGTTATCTGGTACAGTACATCTTCCTGTCTCAACTGCTCAACTCTCCCTCATGGGTCTTTTTCCTCCTTGCCCACCCACAGGGGAGGGAATGGGTAGGGTAGAAAACCTGTCTGTTGTGAGGAAGCTGCCAGGGCTCAGCTGCTGGCAGAGTCAAAACCAGGACAGTCCACATGTGGTATCCAATGTGGGGCTCAGCCTCGAGTTGAGATGGAGAATTCACTTTTGTTGCAGTAAATTTGTTCCCTCTCTATTTGCTTGAGTTTGTTTTCCTCCATATGAAGACTTCCACTGTGTTGCTCAGTCTACAGACCCAGATGAAGTCATCTGTACAGCAGCTGTAGAATTACAGAGTCATTAACTCTGTAAAAGACCTTTAAGATCAAGTCCAACCATAACCAAACTACCATGGCCGCTAAACCATATCCTGAAGTGTCATGTCTACATGTTTCTTGAACACCTCCATGGATGGTGACTCCACCACCTCCCTGGGCAACTCAGTCAAGACTTTTTTCCTAATGTCCAATTAAAACCTCTCCTGGCACAACTTAGAGCCATTTCCTCATCCTATCTCCAGTTACTTAGGAGAAGAGACCAACACCAGTCTCACTCCATCCTCCTTTCAGGTACTTGTAAAGAGCAATAAGATCTTCCCTTTAACCTTCTCTTCTCCAGACCAAATGACCCCAGCTCCCTCAGCCACTCTTTCAACCCCCTCACCAGCCTTGTTGCTCTTCCCTGGACACACTCCAGCACCTCAATGTGTTTCCTATACTGTGGCACCCAGAAATGAACGCAGGACTCAAGCTGTGGCCTCACTGGGGCTGAGTACTTCCTACTCCTGCTGGACACACTGGTTTTGATCCAGGCCAGGATGCTGTTGGCCTACTTGGCCACCTGGGCCAAGTGCTAGCTCACATTCAGCTGGCATTTCACCAGCACCACCAGATCCTTTCCCACCAGACTGCTTTTCGGGCACTTTTCCTCAAGCCTGTAATGTTGCTTGGGGTTGTTGTGGCCAAAGTGCAGGACCTAGTCTTGTTAAACCTCATCCCATTGGCCTCAGCCCATCAATCTAACTGTTATGGTTTTAGTGCCTCTCCCCACCTCTTCCCTCTTAGAAAGAGGTAAGATAGGGAGTGGAAAAAAAAGGCAGGGAGAGTTTTCCAGGTGATTTTTACACAATGTTTTACTCTTCCCTGAAAAGGTAATGTGTAATCTGATGATTGCATCAGTCTATATATGAAACAGAAGGAACAGGAAAGGGAAACTACCGACCAGAACCCAAAACCAAGCGAGAAATGCACCCACACACCCGGGACCCAGAAAGTGAGAGAGCGACGCAGAATACCCTGTCCAGGATGGTCAACTCAGGATTTCTGGTAGTGGGGAAGATCAATCTCGCTTTCAAACAACCACAGAGGGTCAAGATGATCCCAGCAGGTTCAGATGATCTCAGTAGGGTCAAGATGATCCCAACAGACTCAGATGATCCCAATAGAGTCAGAAGATCTCAGTAGGGTGAAGATGATCCTGACAGGCTCAGATGATCTCAGTATGGTCAAGATGATCACAGTAGGGACAAATGATCCAGGCAAGGTCAGATGATCCCAACAGACTCAGATGAGCTCAGTAGGGTCAAGATGAGCTCAGTAGGGTGAAGATGACCTTAGCAAGGTCAGATGATCCCAGCAGGGTAAGGTGATCCCAGTGGAATATCTTGGAAGTTGAGTCTCCTGGAGATTGACTCACACAGGCCTTGTGTTGACCTTGCCAGCAGGTAGTCCTAAGAGGTGCCCAGGTCCAAGGAGATGCTGGGAGAAAGCTCCCGTGAAAAACCTCAAGGAAATCATTGGGGGGCATCAGGGACATTTGGGACACTGGGGTGTTAGGGACATGGAGGGACAGTGGCGGCATGAGGGTCATTGAGGCACATTGGGACATTTGGTGACACTGGACAATCAGGGACATTGGGGTTATTGGGGGACACTGAGGGGCACTGGGGAGCATTTGGGACACTGGGAGACATTGGGGACATTTAGTGACATTGGAAGTACCTTGGAGATATCTGAGACATTTAGAACATTAGGGGACACTGGCAACATTTGGTGACATTGGGAGAATCTCTGACATCGTGAGGACCTTGGGGACATTGGGGGACATTGGAAATATTGAGAGGACATTTGGTGACCCTGGGAATACTTGCTGGCATGCTTTGCTGCATGTCAAGTGCTACAGCCGCTGCCCAGCTGAAGCCTCTCCAAGCAGCATGGGCAACAAAGAGGATCTGGAAGCTGCTGGAAGCCACTGGGAGGTTAGAAGGTTATGACCTTGTGATGGTTTATGCCCATCCTGAAAGCAGGGGGGGCGGAGGGCTTGTGAGGGCATTGCCCTCCCTGGAGGGGGGTTTTCCCCCTGGGAAACTGAGTTAGTCTGTTCCACTCCCCTCCCTGTCCAGCAAGCCTATAAAAAGAAGGACACTGCAGCCATTAGCTCTCTTGGCCCCTGCCTTTGTCTGGACGAGGACTGCTGCTGGTGCCCTGCTTCTCTGCCACGTGGTCAGGCCTGATCCTTCTCCCTGCTGCATCCACGCCTCTGCAAAGGACTGGGTTTGTATTCATATTTTTCCCCATCCATCCTTGTTCCTTACCCTTGTGAACTGTTCCTGTTATTGTTGTGTGTATATATATATATATTTTAAAGAACATTCTTTACTTCTCTACTCCCAAGCCGGCTCCAAATTATTTCTTGGTGGATTTGCTCCTTCCCTTTCTTTCCTCTCGTTTGGGAAAGAGGAGGGGGGAGTGGGGGAGGGATACTCAGCCTTGCCCCAATCTGAGCTCTTAAATCCCAGTTAAGGCTCAAACCACCACAGACCTGAAGGCCACCACTGAGACCTGGTGGGATGAATCCCATGACTGGAGTGCAGCTGTTGATGGCTACAGACCTTTCAGAAGGGACAGGAGAGAAAGGAGGGGTGGAGGGGGTTGTCCTCTAGGACTTCAGGTGGAAGAAACTTTCAAGATCATTGAGTCCAACCATCAACCCAGCGCTGCCAGGGCACCACCGAACCATGGCCCTCAGTAGCACATATAGAGGGCTTTGAAAGTCCTCCAGGGGGCTCCACCACTGCCCTGGGCAGGCTGGGCCAGGCCTGGACAAACCTTTTGGGGAAGAAATTGTTCCCTGTGGCCAACCTGAACCTCCCCTGGGGCAACTTGAGGCTATTTCTTCTTCTGTTGCTTCTTCCTTGGAAGAAGAGACCAATGCCCACCTCACTCCAACCTCCTTTCAAGGAGCTGTAAAGAAGGCCTAGAGCAGGGGAAGCAGGAGTTGCATCATTCAAGGAGGTCCCTCAAGGCTGTGGTCCACTGCAGGAGATAAAGGTCAAACAAAGAAGAGAGGGAGCAGAGCTGGGTCCTTCAGCAGCAGGGTGGAGAAGCCCTGTGGCCAAGATAGGAGCCTCCTGCCCCTTGATATCTAAACAAGGGCCATAAACTGCAGCTTCTCCTTATCTCCAACCCTTTGAGCCTCACGTTGGGCACCACAAAGGAACCACAGTTGCTAGCTCAACCCTACCCAGCTGCTGGCTTGCTCCACCCTGGTGGGATCAAGGAAGGGCAAGGAAATTCCTGGCTGGATATAAAGACACATGGATGAGGAAGACAAAAGCCACGTGACCCACGGGAAAGAAACCAAGGAGTTCCACCAGAACTTCCTATGGCCAGGTTGGTCTTCAATCATCTCCAGGAGAGCCAGGCTTGGGAAGTCACCTTCACTGGGAACATCACAGAGTCATGGAATGCTTTGGGTGGGAAGGGACAGTTCAAGGTCAGCCAGTCCAACCTCTCTGCAGTCAGCAGGGACGTCCCCAATTAGAGCAGGTTGCTCAGAGCCCCAAACCAATCTGACCCAGAATGGTTCCAGGAATGGGGCATCTCCCACTTCTCTGGGCAATCTGGGCCAGGGTCTCAGCACCCTCTGTGTCAAACATTTCTCCCTTCTCTCCACTCTGAATCTCTCTTTTAGTTCAAACCATCACCCTTTGGCCTGGCACAACAGGCCCTGCTCAAAAATTTGTCCCTAGCTTTTTTCTCAACCCCTCAAAGCACCGAAGGCCACCTGAAGGTCTCCCTGGAGCCATCTCCAGGCTGAACAACCCCAGCTCTCTCAGGCTGGCCTCACAGCAGAGGCCTTCCACTATTTCTATGGCCTCCTCTGGCCCTGCTCCAACAGGTTCATGTCTGTGCTGGGCTGAGATGTTTCCACCTTACTTGGCCAGCTGGGGCCAGATGTCCCAGCTGCGTCCTCTCCCAGCTTTTTGTGCACCTCCAACCTGATCACTGGTGAAGAGCAGAAAAGTTCTTGATGAACTCCTCAGCGGCATCCCTGTGATGCCATTGTGGTTTCCACCACAAATCCAAAATATGGCACTAAACAAGCTGTGGTGAAGAAAAAAAATCGATCCCTGAACTAGCCCAAACCAACCTAAAACCAGCTTAAACCAGCCCCAATCAGGCCCAAACCAAGCCAAACCCAACCTAAACTGGCCCAAACCAACCCCAAACCAGTCACTAGGGGATGTCCCCATCCATAGCTCTGGTGTGCCACAACAGGGCCATCCTTGCCCACAGCACTCAGCCCATCAAGGAGGTGCATATGGGCTTAATCCGGATGAATAGCCCTCAGCCCTGTGTGGGAAAACTGTGGCTTATTCAGTTGAGAGACAACTCTGAAGGGCAAAGGAGCTGAAAAGGGCTAGTAGGCCTTTAAGACAACCTCCAAACAAAAGTCTGTGCTGATGTTAAAGAGAAAAATGCAACAGATCTCTCAGGAGGCAGGCATGGCTCTGCAGGCAAATCCTGGCAGGGCAATGCAAAACAAGGTGGGAGAGAGGATAGGAAAGAGGACACAGAAACACAGCTTAGGTGTGCAGAGGTGCAATCAGTAAAATGAAGGTGATGCAAGGGATATGAAAAGCAGGAAGAAAGGATTCTGCTTCTCTGGATATAGTAAATGGGCCAGGAGATTGTCTAAGTGAAATCTTTCACTTTGGTTTGGCCTGCCAGACAGGATGAACTGTCAGCTGGATCCCATATGTCTGTAGGAAGTGTAGAGGAACAGTGGTTTAGCATTATCCAATATTTAGTCAGTATGCACAGTAATCTCACCAAATGGTTCTTGTCTGAGGGGCCAAAAGTAGATTTGCTGGAAGGGTTGATAAAAGAAAGCAAATATATAACAAGATATTTGTAAAATAACTATGTAACAAAGTCTTTTGGGTGGTTGGAATTGATAGAATGGAATGGAATGGAATGGAATGGAATAGAATAGAATAGAATGGAATGGAATGGAATGGAATGGAATGGACCAGGTTGGAAGAGACCTTCAAGATCATCGTGTCCAACCTACCATCCAACACCACCTAATCAACTAAACCATGGCACCAAGCACCCTATAAAGTCTCCTCCTAAACACCTCCAATGACGGTGACTCCACCACCTCCCTAGGCAGCCCATTCCAATGGGCAATCACTCTCTCTGTGTAGAATTTCCTCCTAACATCCAGTCTGAACCTCCCCTGGCACAGATTGAGACTATGTAGAGCCCTTGGGAGTCTCTATGGAGGCCTAAGAAACCTCTATATTGACCACTGGATCCTCTATGGAGGCCTATGCAGCCTCTACATAGACAGTGGGAGCCTCTATAGAGGCCTATGGAGCCTCTACAGAAGCCTAAATTGCCTCTGTAGAGCCCATGGGAGCCTCTAGAGAGGCCTAAGGAACCTCATTATTGAGCATTGGAGCCTCTACAGAGGCCGATGCAGCATCTATACAGACAGTGAGAGCCTCTATATTGACCATTGGAGCCTCTAGAGAGCCCATGGGAGCCTCTGTAGAGTCCTATGGAGCCTCTGAAGAGCCCTTGGGAGCCTCTATAGAGGCCTATGGAACCTCTAGATTGACCATTGGAGCCTCTATAGAGGCCTATGCAGCCTCTATATAGATAGTGGGAGCCTCTATAGAGGCCTATGGAGCCTCTCCAGAAGCCTATGGCACCTCTTGAGCCCGTGGAAGCCTGTATAGAGCCCTATGGAGCCTTGATATAAACCATGGGAGCCTCGATATATACCTTGGGTGCCTCTACAGTGGCCTATGGAGCCCATATTGAGCCAATGGGAGCGTCTATGCAGCCCATGGGAGGCTCTCTAGAGGCCTATGGAGCCTCTTCCTAGACAGTTCTAGCCTCCATAGAGGTCTATGGAGCCTCTATATTGACTTTTGAAGCCTATATATAGACTGTGGTAGTCTCTATAGAAGCCTGAGAAGCCTCTATAGAGGCCACTGGAGGCTCTATATAGAGCATGGTAGCCACTATAGAGGCCTATGGAGCCTCTATATTGATCGTGGTAGCCTCTATAGAGGCCTATGGAGCCTCTATAGAGTCTGTGAGAGCCTCTATAGAGGCCTATGGAGCCCCTAGAGAGTCCAATGCAGCCCCTATAGAACTTCTGTAGACCCCCATGGAGTGTCTGCACGTCCCTATCAAGCCTCTTTTGGGCCTCTATAGAGCCTAACTCAGCCTCTATAGCGACCTATGGAGCCTCTATGGAGCCTTATGGAGCTTCTGTAGAGATCTATGTAGCCCTGTGGATCCTCTATAGATGTCTATGTAGCCCTGTTGAACCTACCCCACCCTACCCTAGCCTTGCCTACCACACCCTAGCTAGCCTAGTCCTCCCAAGCCTAGCCCTAGGGAGCCTCAACAGACCCATGTGGAGCACTATGAGCCTCTAAAAAGCCCTATGCACCTGCTATAGAGCCCTAAGGAGCCTCTATAGATGCTATATAGAGCCCCAAACAACCTCTATGGAGCCCTAATGTGTCTCAATAGAGCACTATGAAGCCATATCATGCCCTGTGGTGCCTCTATAGAGCCCGATGCAGCCTCTATAGAGCATCTATAGAGCCCAATGCAACCTCTATAGAGCCCTAAGATGCCTTAAAGAACCCTAAGATGCCCTATGGAGCCTCTACTGAGCCTCTATATAGCCCCATGCAGCCTCTATAGAGCCCTACATAGCCTCCATAGAGGCTGTAGGGAGCACAACAGTCTCTAGAGTGCTCTAGGGAGACTCTATACAGCCTAATGCAGCCACTATAGAGCCCAACAGAGCCCTATGAAGCCTGATAGCACCCAACGAAGCCCTATGGAGCCCCTATAGAGTCTATAGAGAGCCCAAAGCAGCCTCTATAAAGCCCTATGGACCCTCTATAATGCCCTATGGAATCTCCATGGAGCCTCTAAAGAGACTGTATAGAGCCTCTAGAGATGCCTATGTTGCCACATAGAGCCTACCCCACCCCAGCATAGCCTACCCCACCCAAGCTTGCCCCACCCAAGACTAGCCAAGCCTACCCCACCCTAGCCTACCCCTGAGGTGCCTGTAGAGAGCCACTATAGAGCTCAAAGCAGCCTCTATAATGCCCTATGGAGCCTCTATAGAGCATCTGTAGTGCCCTTTAGATGCTCAATGCAGCCTCTATAGAGCCCAATGTGGCCTCTATAATACCCTGTGGAGCCTCTATGGAGACCTATGCAGCCCCATGGAGCCTCTATAGAGCCACTATAGAGCCCTCTTGAGCCTCTATAGAGTCTCATGTATCCTCTATATTGCCCCATGGAGCCCAATGGAGCCTCTACAGAGGCCTAAGGATCCTCTATAGAGCCCACTAGAGTCCTATGGAGTCTCTACAGAGCCTCTAGAGGGCCACTAGAGAGCCCTAAGGAGCCACTATAGAGCCTTATGTAGCCCTATGGAGCCTCTGCTGTGCCCTAAAGAGCCCTACAGAACCTCTATAGATCCCTAGGGAGCCACTTTAGAGCCTCTCTAGAGCACTATGGAGCCCTATGGAGCTTCTATAGAACCCTAAGTAGCCCTGTGGAGCCTCTATAGTGCCCTAGGGAGCCTCTATAGAGCCTGTATAGAGCCCTGTGGAGCCTCTATACAGATTCTATAGACCCCTATTAAGCCTCTGTAGAGCATCTATAGATCCCTATGGACCCTCTGTACAGCCCTATGGAGCTTCTCTAGAGCCTCTACAGAGCCTCTACAGAGCCTCTATAGAGGCTTAAGGAGCCTCTATAGACCCCAATTCAGCCTCTATAGTGCCTTCAGGAGCCTGTAGAGAGCCTCTATAGAGCCCAATGCAGCCTCTATAATGCCCTATGTAGCTTCTATAGAACCCTATGGAGCCTCTATAGAGGCCCATGGAGCCTCTATAGAGCCTCTATAGAGCCCAGTGCAGCCTCTATGTAGCCCTATGGGGTACTATGTAGCCTCTATAGAGCCACTATAGAGCCCTAATGAGACTCTCTAGAGTCCTATGGATCCTCTATAATGCACCATGGAGCCCAATGGAGCCTCCATAGAGCCCTAAGATCCTCTATATAGACCAGTGGAGCCCTATGGAGCCTCTACAGAGTCTCTGGAGAGGCCAGTATAGCCTCTACAGTGCCCTAAGGACATGCTATAATGCCCTATGGAGCCTCTATAGAGACCAGTGCAGCCTCTATAGTGCCTTGAGGAGCCTCTAGAGAGACTCTAGAGAGCCGAATGCAGCCTCTATAGTGCCCCAGGGAGCTTCTGTAGAGCCCAATGAAGCCTCTATAATGCTGAATGGAGCCTCTATAGATCCCTATAGAGCCCCATGGAGCCCTATGGATCCTCTGTAGCATCCTGAGGAGCCTCTACAGAGCCTCTACAGAGCCCAAAGCAGCCTCTATAGAGCACTATGGAGCTCTATGGAGCTTCTACAGAACCCTATGTAGCCCTGTGGAGCCACTATACTGCTCTAAGGAGCCCTAAGAAGCTTCTGTAGAGCCTGTATAGAGCCTCTAGAGATGCCTATGTTGCCAGATAGAGCCTACCCCACCCTAGCCTAGCCCTGAGGAGCCTGTAGAGAGCCTCTATAGAGCCCAAAGCAGGCCCTATAATGCCCTATGGAGCTTCTATAGAGCACCATGGAGCCTCTGCAGCATCCTATGGAGCCTCTATGGAGCCTCTATGGAGCCTCTATAGAGCCCAAAGCAGCCTCTACAATACCCTATGGAGCCTCTGTATAGCCCTATGGAGCACTATGGAGCCTCTATAGAGCCACCATAGAGCCATAATGAGCCTCTATTGAGTCCTCTATATCCTCTATAATGCCCCATGGAGCCCAAGGGAGCCTCTATAGAACCCGAAGGATCCTCTATATACCGCAGTGGAGCCCTGTGGAGTCTCTACAGAGCCTCTAGAGAGCCACTATAGAGCCCTAAGGAGCCACTATGGAACCCTATGTAGCCGTATGGAGCCTCTACTGTACCCTAAAGAGCCCTACAGAACCTCTATAGATCCCTAGGAAGCCCTATGGAGCTTCTATAGCAACCTATAGAGCCTCTATAGGGCCCAAAGCAGCCTCTATAGAACCATATGGACCTCTATAGAGCCCATGGGAGCCTCTACAGAAGCCTGTGGAGCCTCTATATGGCCTAATGGAGGCTCTATAGACTCGTGGGAGCCTCTATAGAGGCCTATGGAGCCTATATATAAACCATGGAAGCCTCTATATAGACCTTGGGAGCCTCCATAGTGGCCGATGGAGCCCATATTGAGCCAATGGGAACATCTATGGAGCCCGTGGGAGCCTCTAAAGAGGCCTATGGAGCCCCTAAAGAGCCCGTGGGATCCTCTATGGACTCCTATGGAACCTCTATATTGACTGTTGGAGCCTCTATAGGGGTCTATGGAGCCTCTATATTGACCATTGGAGCCTCAATGTTGACCATGGTAGCCTCTATAAAGGCCTATGCAGCTTCTATATTGACCATTGGAGACCCTATAGAGACCGTGGTTGCCTCTGTAGAGGACTTTGGAGCCTCTTTAGAGCCCTTGGGAGTCTCTATGGAGGCCTGTGGAACCTCTATATTGACTGTTGGAGCCTCTATAGAGGCCTAAACAGCCTCTATATAGACAGTGGGAGAGCCTATATAGAGGCCTAAGGAGCCTCCATATTGTCTGTTGGAGCCTCTATGTAGACCATGGGGGCCTTCATACAGGCTTATGCAGCCTCTATGGAGGCTGATGGAGCCTCTATATAGACAGTGGTTGCCTCTGTAGAAGCCTATAGTGCCTCTGTAGAGCCCATGGGAGCCTCTATAGAGGCCTACAGAGCTTCCATATAAACCATGGGGGCCTCTATATAGACCTTGGGAGCCTCTACAGTGGCCTATGGAGCCCATAATGAGCCAATGTGAGTCTATAGAGCCCATGGGAGCCTCTATAGAGCCCTAGGGAGCCTCTATATTGACCTTTGGATCCTCTGTAGAGGTCTATGGAGCCTCTATATTGACTGTTGGAGCCTTTATGTGGACCATGGTAGACTACAGAGGTGCATGCAGCCTCTATAGAGTGTGGTGGAGCCTCTAGATAGACTGTGGTTGCCTCTGTAGGGGCTTATGGAGCCAACATAGAGCCTCATGGAGACTCTATAGGCCTGTGGGATCCTCTATAGAAGCCTATGGCACCACCACATAAACCATGGGAGCTTCTATAGAGGCCTAAGGAGCCTCTACATAAACCATGGGGGCCTCTATATAGACCTTGGGAGCCTCTATAGCGGCCTATGGAGCCCATATTGAGCCAATGAGAGCGTCTATAGAGCCCTTGGGAGTCTCTATAGAGGCCTAAGGAACCTCTATATTGACCATTGGAGCCTCTCTAGAGGCCTATGGAGCCTGTACAGAAGCTTATGGCACCCCTATAGAGCCCGTGGGAGCCGCTCTAGAGGCCTCTGGACCCTCTATAGAGCCTTATGGAGACTATAGACACGTGGGAGCCTCTATAGAGGCTCCCATGGTCTACATAGAGGCTCCAATGGTCTATATAGAGGCTCCAATGGTCCATATAGAGGCTCGCTAGACCTCTATAGAGGATCCAACGGTCAACAAAGAGGTTCCACAGGCCTCCATAGAGGCTCCAACAGACTCTTCAGAGGCTCCATAGGCCGCTATATAGGCCCCCACGGGCTCTATAGATGCTCCCATTGGCTCATTATGGGCTCCCTAGGCCACTATAGAGGCTCCCCAATTCTATATAGAGGCTCCATTGGTTTATATAGAGGCTCCATAGGCCTCCATAGAGGCTCCCATGGGTCTATAGAGTCTCCATAAGGCTCTATAGAGGCTCTATAGGCCTCTACAGTGGCTCCCACGGGCTCTACAGAAGCGCTGTAGGCTTCTGTGGAAACTCCTTAGGCCTCTACAGAATCAGGCACTGTCTATATAGAGGCTCCATCAGCCTCTACAGAGGCTGCATAGGCCTCTATAGAGGCCACCATGGTCTACATAGAGGCTCCAATGGTCAATATGGAGGATCCATAGGCCACTATAGAGGCTCCAAGGTCTATATAGAGGCTCCCATAGTCTATATAGTATCTCTATAGGCCTCTACAAAGGCTCCCACAGCTCTATAGAGTCTCCATAAGGCTCTCTAGAGGCTCCACAGTCCTCTATAAGGCTCCAACGGGTCTATAGAGTCACCATAAGGCTCTATAGAGGCTCCATAGGCCTCTATGGAGGCTCCCCCTGTCTATCTAGAGGCTGCTTAGGCCTCTTTAGAGGCTCCAATGGTCAATGTAGTGGTTCCTTAGGCCTCCATAGAGACTCCCAAGGGCTCTAGATAGGCTCCATAGGCCTCTACAGAGGCAATCATGGTCTATACAGAGGCTCCATCAGCCTCTACAGAGGCTGCATAGGCCTCTATTGAGGCTACCTTAGTCTACATAGAGGGTCCAATGGTCAATATAGAGGCTCCATAGACCTCTATAGAGGCTCCAACTATCAATATGGAGGTTCCATAGGCCTCCATAGAGACTCCCACAGGCTCTTCAGCAGATCCTTAAGCCTCTATAGAGGCTCCCATGGGCTCTATAGATGCTCCCATTGGCTCAATATGGGCTCCACAGGCCACTATAGAGGCTCCCAAGGTCTATATATAGGCTCCCATGGTCTATATAGAGGTTCCATAGGCCTCTATAGAGGCAACCACGGTCTATATACATGCTTCATAGGCCTCTATAGAGGCTATCACAGTCTACATAGAGCCTCCAATGGCCTCTGTAGGGGCTTCTCAGTCTTGTATAGAGACTACCACAGTCTATATATAAACTTCAAAAGTCAATATAGAGGCTCCACAGACCTCTATGGAGGCTAGAACTGTCTATGTAGAGCCTCCAGAGGCCTCTAGAGAGGCTCCCACAGGCTCTACAGAGGCACCATAGGCTTCTGTAGAGGCCCCATAGGCCTCTAGAGAGGCAACCATGGTCAATATAGAGGCTCCATCAGCCTATGCTGCCTCTATAGAGGCTATCATGATCTACATAGAGGCTCCAACAATCATATAGAGGCTGCATAGACCTCTATAGAGGCTCCATCAGTCAGTATAGAGGTTCCATAGGCCTCTATAGAGGCTCCAACGGGCTCTATAGAGGTTCCCTGTGTCTCAATAGGGTATCCATAGGCCACAATAGAGGCTCCAAAGGTCTATATAGAGGCTACCAAGGTCTACATAGAGGCTCAACAGTCTATGTAGAGGCTCCATAGACCTCTATAGAGGCTCCATCGGTCAATATAGAGGTTCCATAGGCCACTACAGAGGCTCTCACAGTCTCTATAGAGGATCCATAGGCCTCCATAGAGGCTCCCATGGTCTATTTAGAGGCTCCATAGGCCTCTACAGAGGCTCCCACAGGCTCTCTAGAGGCTCCCACTCACTCATTAGGAGCTCCATAGGCTTCTATAGAGGCTCCCAAGGTCTATATAGGCTCTCATGGTCTACATTGAGGCTCCAACGGTCAATATAGAAGCTCCATAGGCCTCTATAGAGTCTCCCACAGGCTCTACAGATGCTCCATAGGCCTCTATAGAGGCTCCCACAGGCTCTATAGAGGCTTCTACTACCTCAATAGGGGCGCCTTAGGCCTCTATGTAGGCAGCCACAGTCTATATATAGGCTTCATCACCCTCTATGGAGGCTACCACGGTCTCTATAGAGGCTACCATGGTCTACATAGAGGCTCCAATGGTCAATATAGATGCTCCTTAGGCCTCCATAGAGGCTCCAACGGTCAATATAGAGGTTCCATAGGCCTCCATAGAGGCTCCCACGGGCTCTACATAGGCTCCATAGGGCTCTATAGAGGCTTGCATGGGCACTACCAAGGCTACCACAGTCTATATAAAGGCTCCATAGGCCTCTATAGAGGATCCATCAGCCTCTATAGAGTCCCCAACGGTCAATATAGAGGCTCCATTGCCCTCTATAGAGGCTCTACAGGCCTCTATGAGGACTCCACTGGCCTCTATAGAGGCTACCACAGTCCATATAGAGGCTCCATTGGCCTCTATAGAGGCTCTGTAGAAGCTCCATCGAGCCTCTATAGAGCCTTATGTAGCCCTATGGAGCCTCTGCTGTGCCCTAAAGAGCCCTACAGAACCTCTATAGATCCCTAGGGAGCCACTTTAGAGCCTCTCTAGAGCCACAAGGAGCCTCTATAGAGCACTATGGAGCCCTATGGAGCTTCTATAGAACCCTAAGTAGCCCTGTGGAGCCTCTATAGAGCCCTAAGGAGCCTCTATAGAGCCTGTATAGAGCCCTGTGGACCCTCTATACTGATTCTATAGACCCCTATGGAGCCTCTGTACAGCCCTATGGAGCCTCTCTAGAGCCTTTATAGAGCCTCCCTAGAGGCCCATGCAGCCTCTATAATGCCCTAAGGAGCCTCTACAGAGCCTCTATAAAGCCCAGTGCAGCCTCTATAGTGCCCTAAGGAGCCTCTATAAAGCCTCTTGAGGTGGCGAGAAAAGTTCAACTCTCCCACACACACACAAACCACAGCTAACTCAGTCAGAGAAGCAAAAATGGCAGTGCTATATTTTACAAGCAGGATGAAATGCAATGAAGATATACACAATATACAGTATTTACAGTATATACAAAAATACACAGCAAAGAACATAACACAGGAAACCTGTCCCTCCCTCTCAACAGAGGAGGGTCTCCCCCCAGAAAACCCTTTTCCCCCTTCCTCCTTTTTTCCCAAAAAGGGTTAGAGAGAGAAAAGTAATTATTAAGGGGAATTCTGTTAGTTCAAAGCATATGCTTAGGGAAGAAAAGGAATTAGTTTCTTATCTCATTAGTCCAAGGTCAGCCAAGCACAGAAAAAGAAACAGCCGTCCAGGCAGACAGAAACAGACAGACTGGGACACAAACTGAACTAAAACTAAAACTTAAAGTTGCATTGCTACCAATCTACCAATGAAATTCATTTAGAACTATCTTTGTTTTCCTTTTCACACCAAAACATTCAACTAGAGTGTTTCAGTAGCTGTCCCTCTTAAAGGCATAGCCTAAAGCTGTCACAATCCACCCCTTCTAAACAATTTCATTGGCTGTTCGTACTGTCCATCTAATCTAAAACAATATCTACAATTTGTAAAGTTCATAGTCCATTCCAGCTATCTTCAGATGTAGATGATTCAGAAATCCAAGAAAATCAGGAAACAAGAAAATGGGAAACAATTTGTCTCTTTGCAGACAAAGCTAAGAAAAGGGAAACAGGGACTCTTAGTTGACTCAGGGCTCTCAGGGTTCATGCACCGCAGATTCCTCATGGATTCTTCTTGTGGACGTGATGTATCTGTGCAACACTCTGAAATTAAACTCTCTCAGCTAAAGTTAAATTCCTTTGTGGAATACACTGAATTTTACCATTCTCTTGCATTACCCAATAAGTGTGACCCGGACCTTCAGCTGAAACCACCCCTCGGAGAGGTTTAGCCTCTCCTGAGGGAGAAAATACCCAAACAGTTTTTCCTAACAGATTCTTTTCTCTAACAACAGGAACTCTATCACCTTCCACTTTCTGTAGCAGATCTGAGTGTGCCGGTCCAGCTTGGTTCACTGAACCTCTACTATTTACCAGCCAGGTTGCTTGTGCTAAACGTTTTCCCCACTTTTTCAAAGATCCACCCCCCATGGCTTTAAGAGTGGTCTTCAGCAAACTGTTGTATCTTCCTGCAGCTGGTGCATAGTAGGGAATGTGGAATATCCACTCAATGCCGTGCTCTTTGGCCCAATTCTTTACAAGATTTTGAAATGAGTTCTGTTGTCTGACTCAATCCTCTCTGAAGTTCTGTGTCTCCACAGGATTTGTCTCTCCAGACCAAGAATGGTGTTTCGTGCAGTTGCATGTGGAACTGGATAAGTTTCCAACCATCCAGTGTTTGCCTCTACCATGGTAAGCACATACTGCTTACCAGAACGAGAACGTGGTAGAGTGATGTAGTCAATCTGCCAAGCTTCACCATACTTGTACTTGGACCATCTGTCACCATACCACAAGGGCTTAATTTGCTTTGCCTGCTTAATAGCAGCACAAATGTCACAGTCATGGATGACTTGTGTGATAGCATCCATGGAAATGTCTATGGATCTGTCACGTGCCCATTGGTAGGTTGTATCTCTCTGCCTTGATGTCCTGACGAATCGTGAGCCCACCAGGTAAGAATATCTCACCTCAGTGTTTCCAGTCGAGATCAAGATCAGAGTCCATGTCTACTTGAGAAACTCTTGCAGCTAAATCTGCCTGATGGTGTGTTGCTGTTCCTCAGTAGCTTTGCTCTTAGGGATGTGAGCATCAATGTGTCTCACCTTCACTGGAATTCTCTCGATTCGATCAGCAATGTCCTGCCACAGGTCAGCTGCCCATATAGGCTTTCCTTTTCTCTGCCAACCATTCCTTTTCCAGTCCTTTAGCCAACCCCACAGAGCATTGGCTACCATCCATGAGTCGGTGTAGAGATAAAGCTTTGGCCACCTCTCACGTTCAGCTACGTCGAGAGCTAGCTGGACAGCTTTTATCTCTGCAAACTGACTGGATTCTCCTTCTCCATCCTTTGCCTCTGCAACTCGGCGTGTTGGACTCCACACTGCAGACTTCCACCTTCGCTTGTTCCCGACAAGACGACAGGAACCGTCTGTGAACAAAGCATATTTCTTTTCATCATCAGAAAGGTCATTGTAAGGAGGAGCTTCCTCAGCACGAGTTACTCTCTCCTCTGGAGGTTTAGTGCAGTTGGTACCTTCAGGCCAACTTGAGATCACCTCCACCAGACCAGGTCTTTCAAGATTTCCCATTCGAGCTCTCTGTGTTATCAGAGCCATCCACTTAGACCATGTGGAGTCTGTGGCATGATGTGGTGTGGAACCTTTGCCTTTGAACATCCAATTCAAACTGGTAATCTGGGAGCTAGGAGAAGTTGTGATTCAGTTCCAATCACTTCAGAAGCTGCTTTTACTCCTTCATAGGCAGCGAGAATCTCTTTCTCTGTCGGAGTATTATTTGCCTCTGAATCTCTGTAACCTCGACTCCAGAAACCATGAGGTCATCCACATGTCTTACCTGGAGCTCTTTGCCACAAGCACCAGGTTGGACCATTGTCACTTGCAGCCGTGTACAAAATGTTCTTAATGTCTGGACCATCTCGGACAGGTCCCAGACCCATTGCTTGAACTACCTCTTGCTTTATCTGGTCAAAGGCTGCTTGTTGTTCAGGTCCCCACTGGAAACTGTTTCTCTTTCAAGTCACATCATACAGAGGTTTCACAATCTGACTGTATCCAGGAATGTGCAGTCTCCAAAATCCCACTATCCCCAAGAAACATAGAGTTTCTTGCTTGTTCGTGGGATTTGCCATGGTAGAGACACTGTTTACCACATCCACTGGAATGTGTCGGCGTCCATCCTGCCACCGCACTCCCACAAACTGGATCTCTCTGGTAGGTCCTTTCACCTTGCCTCGCTTGATGGCAAAACCTGCACTCAGGAGAATGTCAATGACTTTGTTACCTTTCTCAAAGACTTCCTCAGCAGTTTTACCCCAGACAATGGTATCATAGATGAACTGGATGTGTTCTGGAGCACCACCTTTCTCCAGAGCATCGTGAATCACTGCATGGCAGATGCTTGAGCTGTGGATCCAGCCCATTAGCAATCTGTTGAAAGTGTACTGGATTCCTCTCCAGGTGAAAGCAAACCGAGGCCTGCCTTCCTCTGCTATGGGAATAGAGAAGAAGGCATTAGCAATGTGTATGGTAGCATACCATTTGGCCTCTTTGGACTCCAGCTCATACTGGAGTTCCATCATGTCTGGTACTGCTGCACTCATAGGTGGAGTTACTTCATTCAGGGCTCGGTAGTCGACTGTCAGACGCCAGTCTCCATTCTGCTTCCGCACAGGCCACGCTGGACTGTTGAAAGGGGAATGAGTTTTGCTGATGACTTTCTGACTCTCCATCAGATCTGCGCCTTCCACCTCTCTTATCTAAAGCTGCAACTTGCTTAATTGGAGCTGTGTTTGAATTGACAGATGCCTTAACAGAAGCTGAGAGGGTTTGAGACGAAACAACTGCCGTGGAGGACACTTCTGGTCCTGCCAAAGAAGAAGGAAATGGCTTTGCCCCTCTAATGGCTGCCAAGGACATGGGAGCCGCCATGTTAGGAGGTGCCGCTGCCGTTGGCTGATTGCCAGAATCACCAACAGCACCGTTCAAAGCAGCCTTTCCAATGGCCTGTTTAGCACTATTTTTAACTGATTCAGATTCTCCACTCTCCTCATCACTAGAAATCTCTGTGGTCGAATTAGAACTATGCTTTCTTCTCCTCTTCGGTCTACGGTTAATAACAAAGCAAGTTTTAGATACCACCTTCTCCCGTATCAGAGCTACTAACAAGCACACATTAATTATCACCACAGCAGGATTACACACACCAAATAAATCACCTTTGCATCCCAGCCATCCCTTAAAACTACTCTTTCGCCTACTGGAATCTTAAACTCCCGTATCTCGATGGGCAGAGTTGTAGTAGTCACATTTCCGTATTTATTAAGCCAAAAGAATCCCAGAAACTGGTCACAGAGAAGCTGAATCTTGTACTTAAACCATAAATATAATTTATAGATTAAGCACCTGCCTAAACGATCACAGATCAGTCCCAGAAAATACTTGTAAATCAATACACTGCAAATTGAGAATTGTTTAAAAATCCAAAGAACTTTCATGTTTGCAACTCCGATCTGAGCAGACAATAAATCAAACGAATTTTCACCCTGCTTCTGGAAAGCAATTAGGTAAGCCCCACGTTGGGCGTCAATTAATAATGTGGTGGTGAGAGAAGTTCAGTTCCCCCCCACACACACAACACAAACCACGGCTAACTCGGTGGAGCAGATGGAAAAGCTATGTCTTACAAACAGGATGAAATGCGATGAAGATAAACACAATATACAGTATTTACAGTATACACAAAAATATACAGCAAAGAATGTAACACAGGAAACCTTCCTCTCCCCTCGATGGAGGAGGGTTGCCCCCCAAAAACACCCTTTTTCCCCCTCCCTCCCTTTTTTCCCCAAAAAGGGTTAGAGAGAGAAAAGTAATTATTGAGGGGGAAATTCTGTTAGTTCAAAGAGTATGCTAAGGGAAGAAAAAGAATTAGTTTCTTATCTCATTAGTCCAAGGTCAGCCAAGCACAGAAAGACAGCAGCTGCCCAGGCAGACTGAAACAGACAGACTGACTGCACAGACTAAAAGTTGCATTCCCACTGATCTACCAATGAAATTCATTTAGAACTATCTTTTGTTTTCCTTTTTTACACCAAAACATTCAGCCAGAGTGTTCCAGTAGCTGTCTCTTCTTAAAGGCATAGCCTAAAACTGTCACAAAGAGGCATGGAGGTTTGTCTGGATCAAGGCACACTCACCTTTGGAAGTCTCTAGAAGGCATGGATTCACAGCCCACAGACTCCATCTTGTCTGTAGGTCCAGACATCAGAGCACAACAAGATGTTGTCAGCTGGCTTGCTACAGGGCTGTACAGGTCAAGGACCTGCAGTCTTGTGTGCAGTCTGCACACTTCCTGACCTACAGTCAGGAACAGCACTGCACGACCATCCAGGCACAGCTCTGGAGACAGCAGCAAGGCAGCATGAGAACAACAGGAACCATACAGCAAAACTCACAGAGTGGTCTCATCCTAATAAAAGAAAAAATGGCTGGAGAGCAGCCTGGAGGAGAAGGCCTTGGGGGTGTCCGTGATAAACTCCCCAGGAGCCAGCCATGGTCGCTGGCAGCCCAGCAGGCAGCTGTGTGCTGAGCTGCATCCAGAGCAGGGAGAGCAGCAGCACAGGGAGAGATTCTGCCCCTCTGCTCTGCTCTGCTCTGCTCAGACCCCACCTGCAGCACTGCCTCCAGCTCTGGGGCTCCCAGCACAAGAAGGACCTGGAGAGGGTCCAGAGGAAGCCATGAAAATGTCTGAGGGGTGGAAAACCTCCCTACAGGGACAGGCTGGGAGAGTTGGGGCTATTCAGCCTGGAGAAGAAAAGGCTCCAGAAAGACCTTAGAGCAGCCTTCTAGTACCTGAAAGGGCTACAGGAGAGCTGGGGTGGGACTTTTGACAAGGGTTGGGAGTGATAGGATGAGAGGGAATGGACTGAATCTTGAAGAGGGGAGACTGGAGATGAGGAAGAAATTACTGAGAGTGAGGCTGGGGAGACACTGGCACAGGTTGCCCAGGGAGGCTGTGGATGTGCCCTCCCTAGAGGTGTTCAAGGTCAGGCAGGATGAGGCCTTGAGCAACCTGGGCTGGTGGGAGGTGTCCCTGCCCATGGCAGGGATGAGCTTTGAGGTCCCTTCCAACCCAACCCATTCCATGAATCTATGATTCTATGACAATGAAAGGATGATCCAGCTGGGGAAGCAGGAGGCCCAGCCAGGCCTTGCACTGCTTTGACTGGAGGCAAATAAGGCAGCTGGGTACCAGGAGGCAGGCTGCTGTAAAGCAGGTGAGAACAGACCCAGTCCACGTGGGGACAGCCCTGCTCCTGTTGGACTAGGGCATGGTCACACTTAGCAGCAACCTAACCTTTGCTAACTACTTTGCGTGGTGCTGGCCTCTAATCCTTGCTCCTCCATATGAGGCAAGGAGCAGAGGACCCTGGTTTTATAAACTGTTTTCACTGAAAACCAGCAAGATTAGAGTGTGGTGGCTGTTTGTTGCTGATTGTCAGCAGAACAGCGGCAGCACTTACTGGAGAACTTCACTGGGAACCAAAAACTGGCACAGATCCTCCCTCTCTGCATGCAGTGGCACCACAGAGTAGTCAGAAACCAATGGTGGGAACACGCAGCTCGCTGAGGAAAAGGTAGCAGGGAGACTTGCAGGGCAGTCCAGGGGAAAGAGAAAGCACACTGCATGCTTGGAGCAAGCCACCGTGAAATCACAGAGCCACGGAACTCTTGAAGTTGGAAGAGACCTTTGAGATCACCCAGTGCAACTGCTTGTCTGGAGCTCACGATCCACTGCTGCTCAGCCTCTGCCACTGCACCGCGTCCCTCAGCACCACATCCAGGCAGCCTTGAAACAGCCCCAGGGGTGTGACTCCACCACCTCCCTGGGCAGCCTGTGCCTGTGTGAGAACCCTTGCTGGGAAGAAATTTCTCAGAATATCCAGCCTGAACCAGCCCTGCCACAACTTGAGGCCACTTCCTCTTGTCCTGGCACCTGTCACATGTTCCTCCAACCTGTTTTGAGGTGGCCAGAGAGGTCAACGATGTCTAACTGAATTGACTTGGCCACTTGGTTGGTGCTTAGAAGGATCAGCATTTTAGCTGTGCAGGCATGGTGAGCAGGAACTCGTTCTGCCAGGCACTGAGTCTTCCTGCCCACTCACACCCCCCCATCCCTTTTTCTTTCCTGTGAAGAGCGAGGAAGAGAGGCATCTTAGCACCTCGCCAGAGGGACTGTGCTTGTGGACAAGAAACGGTTGGTACGTCCCTGGGATGTCAGTCTCCACCAGGTGGCCAGAAAGACACAAACCATGTACCCTGGGTCAGCCTGGACCTAGCTGCGCCCCACTCCCGAGCACTTGGCAGGGTGACCCTTTGGCAGTGACTCTCCGGTATCCCCACGGGGAAACCCTGCCTGGTGCTCACCCAAAACAGCTCATCAGAGGAGCTGGGGTTTCTGAGGGAAGCAGTAACAGCTGGAGGGCTGGAGTTGGAGGGCTGGAGCTCACTGTGGCCAAGCTCTTCCATTGTTATTTTACAGTTGCTTGATGTTCTGGAAGATATTTAGAAAAATGGCTGGAGCTGCCCTGTGCCAAACCGGGCAAGGGTGAAAAAAAATGTAATTTGGCAGCCACGTTATTCATTCAGCGTGGAGCTTGGATGGCGTCCAGTGACTAACACAGGAGTTTCAACTGATCTGGGACACTAAAAACCATTCACAAATAATTTGATTGAGGGTCACTGTGATTTCTTTTTATAAATAATTTTCATTGAGAAGTATTTTTTTTTAATTAGGATCGACAGAGCTAATAGCAGCTCCATTGTGTGCGCAGCTCATCGTTCCCCTCTTGGTAAATGATTTACATATGTGCTGTGCTAGTTTCTTGTTCACTGCACACGATGGGGCTTGTTCACAGGGCAACCAATGCCTTGCAGACAGCACACGAGCCATGCTGAAGTCCCCCCTCCAAAGGCGCACTCTGAAGAGGACCCAGATGGTGAGCAAAGGAAGCTTTCACTGCTCTGTACAGACTCCAGCTTAGGGACTGGCCTAAGCCTTTGCACAACTTCACAGAATCACAGAATCTCGTCTCTTCTCCCAGGCAACCAGTGCCAGAACAAGAGGATACAGTCCTAAGCTGTGCCAGGGGAAGTTTAGGCTGGAGGTGAGGAGAAAGTTCTTCCCAGAGAGAGTCGTTAGCCATTGGAATGTGCTGCCCAGGGAGGCGGTGGAGTCCCCATCCCTGGAGGTGTTCAAGAGGGATTGGACGTGGCACTTCAGAGATCCCTACTCGTCTGTGGCCACTTTCTGGTTGCTCCAGCTCCAAGAGGTGGTGATGGCAGCTTTGCTTTGGTTGCTTCATTGCTCCAAGCTCCATCAGGGCTCAGGAAATACTCTGACCCAGAATATGATCTCTTTTCCATTGTGGAAGCACTGGACAAGGACTGGAACAAGGCAAAGATTTGATACAGCTCAGCAAAAAGCTGAGTCCCAAGGGAAATTTAAACTCAGTCACCTCCTAATCCACCAGATTACTTAAGTGACATTGGACATACCTAAGAAGGCTGCAGGAGAATTCAGACAGTAGATGGGAGAAGAATGGCTCAGGAACTGGAACATGCCTTTCTTGGCACAACTCTCTGCGTGTGACAGCCTCTTCTTTGCCTCACACAGTGACAATGGTAGACACTTTCGTTACTAACCTTATCTGCTGTTGAATGGCTCTTAGATTCCCTCCTCTGATTGTAAATGTTCATACAAGCTCCTGCAGTCACCAGAGCTGCTGTTTTACAGCTGAATAACAGGCTTGGGCTCCAAACTCTGAGATGCTCGCTGTCATCATCAGATATGTTCTTAGAAGCCCTTGGAACTGGATTTGAAACAAAAGGCCTCTTGATCTTAACCCTGAAATCCCAGTCATGGCTCTGCCAATCTTCTCCCATGTCTTTCAGAGGAACAGTAACTGGTGTAAGAAAGAACAACCACAGCAATCTAAGGAAGAAGGATTTATCTGATGAAGGGACACTGTCAAAAGCTGGTCTTAATAAGGCTGCCAGGACAGGGGCTGAAGGGGATGTAATTGCCACTGGGAGACGTGTGGAAGGAGCAGAACCATGAGAACACCCTGTGAAAGCTCCAAGCTGAAATTCGTGGAGCACTGAGAAGCCATTGGCACATTCAGGCTGGGCATGAAAAGATTCCAGTTTTATGAGCAAAGAGGTCTGCTATGGCTTCCACCAGAACCCACAGAAGTAGCCCAACACAAGACTGATGAATATACAGGACATGCCAACACAGCTGCAACGGCACAGGAGGGCAGTATGTGACAGAGGAGGTCCCTGTAAGATCTCTGTCCAGGCTTTGACCATACCTGAGTGAGGTATGAAGAGATTCCCCTGGCTCCTGCCTTTGTCTGTCCCATTTTGCACCTCACTTCATTCAAGCAGTCATGCCAGGCTTGCCCTGGCCACATAACCTTGGTTTAGCACTGGGCAGACTGACACAGGTCCCTGCAGCACGGTCACACGCACAAGAGGGGCTGCTGTGGTAGAGGCCTGCAGAAGCTGTCCTGCTGAGAAGAAAACCATCCTTTGCTGTCTTTACCCCAAGAAACAAATGCCTGTAGTCCAGCCAAATTATTAGGTAGTTGCTGTGACCAGCAGCACTAAAGGTCACTGGGCAAGCATGGTCCCACAAACACCATCCCACCAAAGGAGAAAGGTTGGCAGGTCAGTTCCTGGCATCCCCAGTGTCCACCTGCAGTGCATCCACTCTGAGAACAGGAGCACCAGGGAGGAAAAATCCCCGCTGCTGCAGGCTGTGTTTGCCAGCAGCATCCCCAGCAGCGATTCTCAGCCCTCTGCAGCCAGAGCCTCACTGGCCACATGCTTCCTTAGTTCCACATCTGCACCAGGTGCATGTCCCCAGCAGCTCTCTATGTCCCAGCTCTAGTACATGGAGGAAGCAGTGGTTTGGACTCCAGCAGGATACCTGCTGGCGTTAGCAAGAGGTGTCATGGTCAGGCCTCAGCTAAGGTTGTTTGCTGTGCTTTGTCATCAGGATGGAAGGAGCAGACTGAGAGATTGACTTTGCCTAAGATGGATGGAGGGATGAAGGGAGGGGTAGGTGGATGGGTGGAAGGGCAGATCTGTGGACTGATGGGTGGAGGGAGGGATGTCCACCACACAAGCCGGCACTCACCATCCTGCAAGCAGCAGGCAGGAAGGGAATGTTTAGCCAAACCCAACCTGTCACTTTGCTCTCTGACCCGCAGGACTGATAGGAAGCATCCTAACTTGGTCTGGAGCTGGCCTGGGACTCGGGTTTTGGGGGCGGCACTCGGCACTCAGCTTGGTATCTAAGCCTCCAGAGTTAATGAAAAGCAAAGCAGTCACTTGCGAGGGGATGCTCAGAGGGCAGCCTGCCTGGCCCTGCCCGCTCCTCTCCCCCTTGCACCCCAGCCCCCACCGCCGCTCCCGGCACCCCGCCGTGCATAGCTTTATTAATTGATGTCATTAGCAGCCCTCAATAAATACATGTCACTCCGCCCGGTATCTCCATGCTGAGCGTTATCCCGGCACAGGGTGGCCGCACCGGGATGGGGAAGGCGGGCGGTTTCCTCCCGGGGAGCCCGGCGAGGCTCCTGTCCCGCCAGCGGACCGCTTCATCCAGTGAGTTCCCGCCGCGCGGGACCGCTGGTAGGATGGGGAAGGGCGGTCGGTGCAGGCGCGGGGGGGAACGACCCGGCAGCGCTGCGTGTGCGGCGGCGGTGGCGGCCGGCGGTGCCTGGCGCGGCCGCCCGGCGGCGCGGCGCTGCTGCCCGGCTCGGCGGGGCGGCCGGCGCCGGGGGCCGCTCTCTGCCGCCTTCCCGCGCCCTCTCCTCGCTCCCGCAGATCTCGCGAGAGCGGCCGGCTGGTGGCCGCGGGGGCTGTTGCAGCAGCGGCGGCGGCGGCGGGCGGAGCGGCGGCGGCGGCGGGCGGCGGCCGCGGGAGGCCGAGGAGGAGGAGGAGGCGGCGGCGGCGGCGGCGGCGCGGGGGGGGCGCCGGGAAAGAAGCGGCGGCGGCCGAGGCCGAGGCCGAGCGGCGGCGGCGGCGGCGGCAAGCGGCGGCATCATGGCGGACAGAGACAGCGGCAGCGAGCAGGGCGGCGGCGGCGGGGGCGCGGCGGGCGCCGGGGGGCCGGCTCGGGCGGCGGCGGCGGCGGAGGCGGCGGCGGCCCGGGCGGCGGCCTGCAGCATGAGACGCAGGAGCTGGCCTCCAAGCGGGTGGATATCCAGAACAAGCGCTTCTACCTGGACGTGAAGCAGAACGCCAAGGGCCGCTTCCTCAAGATCGCCGAGGTGGGGGCGGGCGGCAACAAGAGCCGCCTGACCCTCTCCATGTCGGTGGCTGTCGAGTTCCGCGACTACCTGGGCGACTTCATCGAGCACTACGCCCAGCTGGGGCCCAGCCAGCCCCCCGAGCTGGCGCAGGCGGCCGACGAGCCCCGGCGGGCGCTCAAGAGTGAATTCCTGGTGCGGGAGAACCGCAAGTACTACATGGATCTGAAGGAGAACCAGCGCGGGCGCTTCCTCCGTGTCCGCCAGACCGTCAACCGCGGCCCGGGGCTGGGCTCCACGCAGGGCCAGACCATCGCCCTGCCGGCCCAGGGCCTGATCGAGTTCCGCGACGCCCTGGCCAAGCTCATCGACGACTACGGGGTGGAGGAGGAGCCGGCCGAGCTGCCCGAGGGCACCTCCTTGACTGTGGACAACAAGCGCTTCTTCTTCGACGTGGGCTCCAACAAGTACGGCGTCTTCATGCGGGTGAGCGAGGTGAAGCCCACCTACCGCAACTCCATCACCGTCCCCTACAAGGTCTGGGCCAAGTTCGGCCACACCTTCTGCAAGTACTCGGACGAGATGAAGAAGATCCAGGAGAAGCAGCGGGACAAGCGCGCCGCCGCCGCCGCCGCCCCCCCAGTGGGCGCCGGGGCTGAGCCACCCCCCGAGGCTGAGGCCGCCGCCGCCGCCGCCGGGGCGCCCGGCACCCTGCTGCAGGCCGAGGAGCCCGAGGAGGACTGACCGCCCGCCCCCCGGGACGAGGACTGGCCCCGCCGCCGGCGGGAGGGCGGGCGGGCGGGCGGCGGGGCGGGGGGCGCGGCGGCGGCGCGGAGCCCTCCCCTGTGCCCGGCGGCCCACCCCCGCCGCGCCGCCCGCCCGGCGCCCCCCGCCGCCCGGCAGCAGCGCCTCCGACTCGCCACCCATCGCTGGATGTTCCTCCACTTTACCCACCGTATCAAACAGTAAGCAGCTGCTAAAACAAAAAACAAAAACAAAAACAAAACAAAACAAACAAAAAAAAACCACAAAACACACACAGAAAAAAAAAGTTTAAAAAAAAAAAAGTAATAACATTATATATGAACTGTGTTTCCTACTTGATTAAAAATAAAAGAACTGAGTGTTTATTTCCCTAATTAACCGAGAACTTTTGTACACGTTTAAGCTATTATTATTAAAAGTGTTTGCAAAAATGGTCAAGATTATAATATTGCTGAATTATATAAAAAAAAAAAGAGAAAAAAAAGTCCTTTTCATGTTGACCTAACATTTGACTTTAGCACAAAAAAAAAGAAAAAAAAAAAAAAAGAAAACATAAAAAAAAAAAAAGAAGAAGAAAAAAAGATATTTTAGAACACGTTAAAAAAAATGATATTTTTAGTTTTGTTTATTTTTTTTGTTGGTTGGGTTTCTTTTTTCTTTCTTTTTTTTTTTTTCCTTCTCATTTTTGTTACCAAATTTCGAACCTTACATGGAGGTTACTATAGTATATTTGACACCCTATATACCTGTGATTAGAGATGTGTATATATATATGAGGGCTAGGCATGCTGTGTGTCTGAGCTTTGTCTAAATGTTATGCAGAAGTTTGTAGAGTTAAAAAGGTACGTAGGTTTTAATTCATGCAAGGTAAACAATTAAGTGCTCTCTTTTATACAATATGCATTGCATCTGGACCTTAAAGACATATATATACAAAAAAAAAAAAAGAAAAAAAAAAAGGAAAAAAAAAAAAAGGATGGTCAGTGAAACTTCTGTGAACATGAAGAAAAAAACCGATTAAAAAAGGCGTTTAAATGAAATTTGCTAACTTGTGATTTTTACGTTTGAACCAAAGTTATTCGAATAGTTAAAAAACAAACAAAACGAAAAAAAAAAAAAAAAAAAAAAACGAAACGAACAAAGAGGTAAAAAAAAAAACGAAAACAAAACAAAAAAAAAGGAAAGGAGAAAAAGAAAAAAAAAAAAAAGAGAGAGAGAAAAAAAAAAAAGTCAAGGATTTCCTCCCGTAATGGTTTTTTTTTCTGCACCTGTTTGGTTTACAGCTGAGTATTGTCATGACTGTATATGAGATGTACTTGTACTGTTCATAATATATTTTTTTTATTCCGTGTACTTAAAAGTACTTAACCTGACGTGCAGCGGTTTCCAGCCAGCCTGTTGTTGGACGGCAGGTAGCGAGTCTTTTCCGTGTCGCCACTTGGCGCTAGCACTGTCTGACCCGGTGAGAGGTCCCACCCTGCGCTCCGCTCCCTGCCGGTGCCAGTCCCTTCTGTAGGAAGCGGCGCAATGCTGCCGAGCCGCGGGGCACGGCGGGCGCCCGGCGGGCAGCGGGTGCCCGGCCGGTGTGTGTGTCTGTTGCGGATTGCCATGTAGCTGTGGTGCTAGTTCTTACTGGCTACATCCCTGGCGAGCCTGGCTGTGCCCGTCCCTCCTACCCCAAGCCCCTTCGCTTGCAGGCTCGGGGTGAAGCCTAGGACAGGGCAAGGCAGATTTGTCAGAACACTAAATCTGTCCAGGTGTGTCCTCCAAATTGAAACTGTTTGTAATAATAATGAAAATAATAATAATAATAATAATAATAGACTTTTACAGGTTGTTTTGTTTTGTTGTTTTGGGGTTTGTTATTTTTTTTTTCTTAAAAAAAAAAAGTTGGTGTGCTTTTAATTGACTAACTTCTTGCTGCTGTATAGTAAAATATTAATATATTTTTATCATTAAACTGCTGCATGACTATCATTGCGAGTGAAGAGAAAATGTTCTGAAACAAAAAAGATGCCTTAAAACAGTGAAAACGAAACTTTCCTTTTTTTTTTTTCCTTTATTTCTTCTTTTCTTTCTTTTTCTTGGCTGGAATTCAGTAGAGAGCATTTCAGAGAAACTAGGATCTAGTTCCACTCGGAAGTTTGGTGGGGTGCTTGTTTTTTTGTTTTTTTTGGGGGGGGGGGGGGGGGGGATGCAATCACTTTTCTTACCGCTCTTGGCAAAGTTGGCTGCCGTGCAAGAGAGGGCACCACCTGCGCCCGCAGGAGCTGCCAGCGCTGCCGCCCCGATGGGGCAAGGACGGAGTTTCCGAAGGGAGGGTGGGGGTGGGGGAGGAGAGAACCCCTTGCTTTAAAGGATTCTTTTTGTTTTTTTCCTGCTGTCTTTTCATTATTCCCATTTGAAATGCTAGTTCGCTCTTTTATTTTCCTTTCGAGCTGTACTGTAATTGTCCAAAGGAGCTGTTCCATTGTACATCGCGTTGTTATTGCCCGTTAACGAACTTCGCTGTTAGTGTTCCACAGAGGGTTAAAGGCGAAATGCCGGTAGTTGTGTTTCTGTTTCTTTTAAACAATCACTGGAAAAATGTTTTTAAATCGCTTTAATGTGCACTTTCCTAATTCACAATAGTAAAAATAAGCTCTCGGAGTGGGTAGTGTGACGTTTGCCTTGGTTCTCGATGGCATGTAACCGTTTGTCTGATAACTGCTTTGGGACGGAGGCTCTGGATGGGCAGTTCCATTGATCGTTGTACTCAACTGTGATGTGTGCGGGTCTGCGTTCTCCATGCTGCTAGTCGTAGTTAGAACATTAATTGCTTCGGTTTTGCTGCTTGATGGGTGTCTCGGTCCTGCTGTTCACTGCCCTCCCAAAAGTTGTCGCGCTGCTGAAGGACGCGGTCCGGCGCCCGTAGTTCCACGCCGCTGCGTTCCGGGTCCAGCAATAAGTAGCGGGAGGTGGTGAGAGCGCGGCGGAGTTGCTCCTCCGTGCCTCCCTGCTCCTGGGAGCGTGGCTAAGCGGGCAGGCTGCTCCCGTGGTCTTCCTCGCCCGCGCCGCCCGGATCCTCCCCGGGATCCGGCTGCCTGGAGAAGGGCCCGGGCCGCGCAGTTCCACTCAAAGCAGTGCAGCCTGTCACAGCCCGCTGGCAGCTGGTGAACAGTGTCCGAGAACTCGTGGTCAGTTTTTATCTCGTTTTGGGTTTCCGCCGCGTGTTTCTTTGGGTTTTGTTGTTGTGTTTTTGTTTTCTTCTTTTAACTCACGTTATGTACATTCGAGGACTCGATGAATGATGCTGATGATGAAAGACTAAAATGACTGTAAAGGCCGATGGGATTTCGCTTCTGGATTCGTTGTGATTTATTTTTTGCTGTTTTCGTTTTGTGCGTGTGTTGTGGTTTGGGTTTTTTTGCCCCCCCGGAGGTGCTCGATACTTTACCAAGGCTCTAGTATCTCAGTATTTCAAACCAAGTCCAGAAAACCCTGTTTAATGCTAGGAGAAGGAAGGTATATTTGACCATATATGTTGCTTTTCAAAAAGACAGTATGCTCAAATGTGCCAAGATACCTAATTCCTGAGAAGTATGCCTTATATTTTCCTTGATGATATGCTTTTAAACGTGTTGTAGAATACTTCCAAGAGCATGATAAAAACTACTTTATAACGACTACGTGCAAGAAAACTTGAAATTCATTGCAATACTGACATTATTTTGTTTTTAAGTTCAAGGGACACTGTCAAGTAATTTTACCGTTGAAATGCAACCACCCTTAAGTGGTTTTATGCTGATGTCCTCCAAATTCACAGTCGTTATTTGTTTGTTAAAAAAAAAAAAAAAAAAAAAACAAACCAAAACCAGAAAAAACCAAAACGAACGCAAATTGCTCGGACTCTGAGAAGTTAAATTTGAAAAAGGAAAGAAAACAAAAAGAAAGCACCCGAACGAGCCGCTGCTGATTCCTGCCCCTTCTTTGCAGTCCCGCTGGCGGTGCCGCGGCGTGCGGCCGCCCCGGAGCGGGAGGCACTGCCCGGCCGGCCAGGGTAGCCCCAGGCTCGGTGCCAGGGCTTGGCCGGGCAGAGCCGCGGGGCAGCCGTGCCCCTGCTCAGAAGGACAGGACACTGAGAGGCCGGCAGAGCTTTGTCGGAAAGTTCGGTTTAGCAAGAGGAAACGCAGCCGATAAATGCTTGACAGTGTCGCTCCGGTGCGTGTCCCTCGCAGGGGCTGCGATGTGCTCATGTAGCTCGCTGAGGAGCGGGGAAGCGCAGAGGGGCTGCCGGCGGGCAGCGGGTGCGAGGCAGAGGCCACCCTATGAGCCGAGCAGAAAGCTGCCGGGGATTTTAACCCCTGCTCAGAGCCCACCGGTAACTTCTTTTTTTGTGTGTGTGTGTTTCTGGTTTTGTTTTGGATTATTGTTATTATTATTATTATTATTATTATTATTATTATTATTATGTTTTTGTTGTGGGTTTTGTTTTGGTTTGGGGTTTTTTTTGGGGGGGGAGCAATTACTTTGTTGCCTTTAAAAATAGCACTGTAACCACCTTTTTTTACGATTAGCTGTAGGATAACCTTTGTCCCTTCAAACTATGCAAGCTATGAGATGTAAATTAGGGAGCAGTTAAAGGTAGTTGTTTCTATTCAGCCCGATGGTGTCCTGCACTAACTGGAGTCAATACAGACAAAGCTATTAGAGCGACTTGTATGCTAACGGCGAGCTATAACCTACCTACCTATTCTAAACAATGACTATTAATGTTGTATAAGAGGACTGTGGGGGTTGGGAGGGGATGTCGTCTCTTCTTAAAAAAGGGGGATTTAAGATTTTTTATAACTGTTTTGTTTTTTTTTTTTTCCCATCAAACTTTTAATATTTTTTTTTTGGGGTCGAATGTTTAGGTATTTAATTTGTAAAAAAAAACAAAACACCAAAACAAACAAACAAAAATCCACACAAAACAACGACGACAAAAACCACCAACAGACAAACAACAGCTTTTGCTTTGTACTGGCCTACAGAAACAGAGGGGTTGGTTTCAAGATTTATTTTTTTTTGTTTTGGTTTCTTTTGGGTTTTTTTTGAAGCCAAGTGATCAAGTACATTTGTAATAAAAAGTCCATGGATCTCTATCAGTCGTACTCACTGTTTTCATTTCTTGTACGTTCTAATGCAGTGGCGCTGGCTGTCTCCCCAAGGACAGAAACTGAGGGGGGGGGGGGGGGGGGGGGGGGGGAAGGAGGGAGGGAGAGGAAGGAGAAGGCCAAAACGTCAGCACTGAGGCTGCAGATCGGGTGGCCCGTGGTCAGTGGAGATTTGGTAGATGTGCATTTCCCCTTCCCCCCCCCCGCCAAAGCACAGAGCTTGTTTTCCAGAAGGGTTTGTGCAAAGCTGCCTTTTTGGCATGGCTTCACTTCATGCTTCCACCTGCCCCAAAACTCTAAAGCAGCCCTTTGGGAAGGGCATTTCCCTGGCACTAAAGTAACCCAAACCCGAAGGAAGCGAACCTCTGCTTTCTTCTGAGGCAGTGAACTTCCCAGCACGTTCTGGTTTGGCACCTGCACACTTTGTCTCCCCTCCCTCAAAGGTCTGCCACTTTTTCCTTTGCTCTGAGTTCAGCAGGTTAAACTCTTTTGTTTTTTAAAGTCATATTTCCAGTGCTGTGGTTTGAAGACTTCAGCAGATCCGCTGAGCTTGGATCCAGCACCTCGCAGAGCACTGACATCACTGGTTTTTATTTGCTTGTTTGCTTTAAACCCAGACCTCCCATTTCCCTTCCCGGGGCATGTACCAAATCTGACTGACTGCCCTGTGGCAGGAGCTGTGGGAGCTAGAAGTGGAGAATCCTGACATTAATGTACAAGAATGCTAAAACAGGTTTACATTTTGGGGGGGCTCTCGTGAGACATGAATAGTTTCATAGTTGTTTGCCATAGAATACTCGAGGTGTAACTAGAACCAACCCATTTCCTGGGCTTTGCTAGTCCAGTGGGTAGAAAACAAATCCCTCTGAGATGAATTGGGGGAAAAAAAAAGGCAGCAAGACCAAATTCTCCCACACCTGTGCAATTCGCTCCTTCAAAACCCTGCAGCTTCTTTCTGGCTGGGATTGCTTTGCCTGAGCTGCTGGAGAGTCTCTCTCTCTCTCTCTCTCTTAACATGACACTGTCAAGAATTTTATTTTGCAGTTGGAAGTCCTCATGTGCACTTTTGTTGGTTGGTTGGTTTGGGGTTTTGTTTTTTCTTTCCTTTTTGTCAGGGTTACCCAAACTTTCCTTTTCTTCCTGCCCTCTTCTGCTGGCTGCCAGCTGCTCGTTAGCTCGGCTTGTGCAATTGGACTGTCTGGAAGAGGGAGTCCAGCCTAGTTTGAACTTCTCGAGCTGGGTTGTGTAAATTTTTGCACATATGCTTCTCTCCCTGAAAGTTTTCTTGGCTTTCTTCTCTGAGGCATGAAGATAGGTGCAGGGATCAGGGTTTTGGTAGCAGCACAGAGGAGCAGGCTGCACGCAAAGCCTTGTCAAAATGTTTTGACAAAGCCAACGAGGTAAACAAGCGAGTTCCATTTTTATTCTTGATTCCTTCTGCTGTTGCCATCTCCTCTGCCACTTGCAACAATGAAAGATAATTTCATCCCAGAGCTTTTTTTCAAGCCTGTGGTTCCTTTTACTCCACTCGCTCACACGTGATGGAGCTCACTGGCACCGCAAGATGCTGTACGTGGGTTGTGAGCATGGCAAGGAGATCCGTATATAGAGTTTCAAGCTAGTTGAGGTTAATCTAAAGAGACTTTCAGAATCATAACTTTTTGTGAACCCCTAATCTTTGGACCTGAAGTTCCTGGCTTTTTCTTTCTTTTTTTTTCCTTCTTTTTTTTTTTTTTCCTTTTCTTTCTCTGAGGTGTGATCTTGTCTTGAAATGACTGAGGGGGGAGGCCTGATGGCACGGGAAGGATGCTCCTCTGGCGTGGTAGCTGAAGGTGCTCTGGCACAGTCAGGCTGCCTGTTCTGCTCCCGTCGCGCCACGTGGCCTTGGGTCAGCTCAGGGAGTCTCAGCCTGCCCTGTCCTTCCTTTTTACTTCTTGCCTTTTCAAAGCAGTTTGGTTCCTGGTGCAACTGTGTTTTAGCAGCGTTGAGGCTTGGGGGGAAGTCAGCCTCCAGAGGGACTGCAACGCATCCTACTTCTTACAGAATCCGAGTGGGCTGTGAGGCTTGAGTGGGCTGTGAGGCTTGAGCGGGCTGCGTATTGCTTGTCAGTGAGGCAGGTCTGAGCAGCTGTAGATAGCAGGGAGAAGAAAATGCCAAATCAGCCACTTATAGGGGTTTGTGAGGTACTTCTCCAACTGCATGCTGGATATTTGATTGCGATTTGGATGGTGTAAACGTTGCTGCTGTGGGAGCACACTGGAAGGGAAAGGATGAGCAAGTTTGCTCTTGGCTATGCCCTCCTGCAGGGAGGTGTGGTGCCATTGTCGCTGACAGAGACATTTCTTGAGCTGGCAGACTCGGGCGGGTACCAAGCCAGGTGAAAGAGTGTGTCCTGTTGGAGAAGCTCCCAGCAGTCACAGCAGAGGAGACGCTGTCCATCTGGAGGGTGGGAAGAGGCTTTCAGAGCAAGGCAGGAGGGCTGGGCTGGTAGAGGTGGATGGCTGAGGTGCCCCTTGGCTACTGTTCAGGTGTTTCACATCGGCACTGGTGTTTGGGGTCGGCAGTTCCGCTTGCAGAGAAACACACCAGAGCCAGATGAGAGCAGCTCTGGCAGAGGTGTGGGCACAGAGGGGTGATAGAGAGCTGATGCCACGGGAACATGGGGCAGTGGGGCCATGGGGCTCAGCTCCCCAGCTGGGGCAGCTCTGCTGGGCCTGTCTCTGCAGTTCGGTGACTGTAGGTGGCTGGAGCCGAGCAGCTGTGCTTTGGGGAGAGCTGGAGCATGTCACTGCCGCCTATGTGCTGGTCAACAGCTGTGCAGCCTGTCTGAGGCAAAGGGTCACAGGAGAGGGAGAGCTGAGTTCAGACAGGAGCGAGGCAGGTTTGCACACAAAAATGTAAGCTGGAGATGTAGAGAAGATAGAGGACTTCTGCCCCACTCTGTCTTTTGGGTGTTGACTGATTTGAACAAGGCAGAGTGAGTGGCTGGATAACCCTGACTATCCCTCTGCAGATCAGCACTGTGAGTGCTTCTTCACCTGGAGCTGGAGAGAGAACTGGCCTGAGCTTCTTGCTCTGGAAGCCATCACACCAGCCAAGATGGAGCCCTGCTCGGGGTGGCTGCAGGTTTTGCATGCTGTGGGTAGTGTCTCATTCTGGGTGACCAGTGGTGTCTGCAGTAGCTTTGCAGCTCAGGTGGGGTTTGTGCTTCTGCAGAGAGCTGTTCTGCTGGCCCCGCATAGTGTGCCTTGGCTTTGTCACGGAGCATGCTCAAAGCCCTTGGCCTCATTCCTTCAGGGTTTAAGGAAGCCAAAGCCAAGCTCTACCAACCAGTGGGTATTAGGTCCATCAGACCAAGCTAGAGCTCATGGGAGAGCAAAACCCCTGGAGCACAGACAACGTGGCTGTTGGGTCCTGAACGGTGACTCCTTTGGTGCTGAACTCGGCTCCAGCTGTGCTGACTGCTCCTGTAGACAGCCCTAGATGAAAGAGGAGGCCACCTGTGCAGGTGTCTGCCCAGTTTTGCATGTTGTCTTGAGGCTTAGGTTCACAGCCTGTGGTGTGCTGCTCCTGTCCAGATCAGCCACCAGCTGGAAGAGTGCTTTCTTAGAGTGGGCATCTTCTGGCTCTCCCCAGTAGGTTACTTGGCTGTAACTCAGATGGGTTTGCAGTTGATGAATTGGTTTGTTGCCCATCCCAGCATTAGCTTTGCAGAAATGTCCAGCTTAGCCTTTTCTTGGCCTTAGGCTGCATAGGAGACTGAAGTGAGGAGTGGCTGCAGTGCTGGCAGTGGGAGTTTGTGGTGCCCTTTGCTGGCTGTGGTGCAGGAGGGGTTTTATTAAAGCGCTGTCTTGAGGTATGCAGGAATTGAAGCAAAGCTTCATTCTTTCTGCCACAGATAAGGGGGGTGAGAGGTGTGGAGTTACAGCTGTAGCACGGCAGGATGTGTCCCTCTTGGCTAGGGAGACCTTGGAGGGAGGTGGCTCTTGCAGGAGCTGATCTGCTGCTCGCTGCTGGGAAGCTGGAGTGTGTCTCTTGAACAGACTTAGCTTTGGAGGGCAAGCCCTCTGCGTGCTGAAGCGTCGTCCCAGTGAGCGTGCTGACTTCTGTGGATAGATGGCTCCTAAAGGGGGCTTGCAAACAGTGCCAGAATCCATGCTGACCCCAGTGGGCTTGGGTTTTGTGCTGGACATGGTGCAGAGACCATGTGGCAGCACCGGTGGGGGACCACTTCGGCACAAGAAATTGCGTTTCACTGACACACATCAGTGGTTCCGGTGGTGAGGTGGGACTGCTGTGCTCGAGGGAAGGTCTAGAAGCTGAGCCTAGGCTTTCAGAGACATCTCATCCTGCTGGACCGGTGTGCAGTTGCTCCAGGGTGGGCCAGCACAGGCACACAGGGTTTTGGGGCTGGCGTGCAAGGACACCTGAGTCGTAGGGTCTCTGCTGGCATGTTCTCAGCTCCCCAGTGCCATGTGCTGGTGTGGCTGGTGCTGAGATGAAGCTGCAGGCACTATGTGGTGGCTGGAGGAGGCTAAGTCTGTGTGAGATACATGTCTGGGTAGTTTGTACTGGGAGCTGAAAATGAACAGTGACCGCTTTGTGCACTGCTGGTGTCTTGGTTTGTGACTTGAGCTCAGATCGGTGCTCACCATACCTGCAGTGCCCTGCAGCTGGTCTGCTAGCCCTGGACAAAGACTGGGGTGGTTCTAACTCTGGTTGGAAAGACTGTGGTGTGCCAGAGTGCAGCACAGTGTTTGTGCTGCTTGGGCAGGACCTGTCTGGATGGGACCTCATTGCTCTCTCCAGCTCCCTGAGAGGAGGCTGCGGTGAGGTGGGGGTTGGGCTCTGCTCCCTAGTCTCAAGTGATAGAAGGAGAGGAAATGGCTTGAAATTGTGCCAGGGGAGGGGCAGGTTGGAGATGAGGAAAAATTTCTCTCCTGCAAGAGTGGTCAGGGCTTGGCACAGGCTGTCTGGGCAGGTGGTGGAATGCCCATCCCCAGAGGCGTTCCAGAACCCTGTGGCCATGGCACCAGGGGCCAGGGTTTGATGGCCTGGTGGTGTTGGGTTGATGGTTGGAACTGATGATCTCAGAAGGCTTTTCCAGCCCTCTTAAGTTCTACAGTTCTATGATCTCAGAGCTGTGATGACATTTGAAGATGAGCCCTGTTGGTTCCAATGTCTCTCTCCCCCAGGCTGGACTTGCTGCAGTGTCTCACTAGGGCAGAGCTTTCAATTCTCCATGCTCTGCCTGGTTGCACAGCAGTTTGCCCTGCAGTGCAAGCTGATGGCTTTATTGCCTGTAGCCTGCTGAGGTTTGGAATTTGCTTTTCATGGGCTTGTCTTCCGGTGAGGCATCTGCTGCAGGCAGAGGAGCTCAAAGCAGCAGCTCCTTGGCATCAGTATGTCAGTATTGGCTGTTCTGGGCTCCTCAAGACTCACCTGGGAATCAAGAGCTGGGTGCTGGGTTTTCAAGGGCCAGCATTCCCCTTCTGCATCAGTCCAGCAGAAGCAGGTGCAGCTGTCTCACTTCTAGGCAGGCTGTGAAGCCTTGCTGATCTGACAGTAGTGCAAGAATGCCAGGGCTAGGCAGCATGGATAAAGGATTTTGTGAAATCTGGTATTTAAACCTCCCACTCAAGTGATGCTGGGGAGAGCTGGCAACGTAGCATTGGCTCATCAGGAGCTGTGTGGGCAGGGCAGCTGGAGAAAAATGCTGTGTGAGCAGCATCAGAGGTGAAGAAAAGAAGTCAGTGTCTGGTCAGGTACAGAGTTGTAAATGGGGTCAAAATGTACTCTTATTAAAAGTTACTTCTTTAAATAACAGCTGATGGCAGGATGACCACTGCCAGGGGCTGCTGCAGGCGAGCTGGCAGCTCTCAGAGCTCTGCACAGGCGGCTTGGAATTGCTTCCTTGCGGTAGTAACTCCCAACTCAGCACTGCAAACTCCTGGTGCTGTCACCTCTGCTGTCATGCCCACAAAGTGTGGGGGTTTGTGGATAGGTCTTTGACAGTGCTGTGTTCACAGGCTCCTTTGACCTTCCCAAAACCCCAAACTTTGCTTCTGAGCTGCAAAAGTCAACGAGAGTCCTGGTAAATGCATCCTCCCAGGCTCCTGCAAGGCCACACCTGACTGGTCTTGTCCAAGGAAAGCCTCTCATTGGTGGCTCAAAGTAATTAAACCCAGAATCCATTAACAGTCACCCTGTTCTAAGTTTAAAGGTGGGTTTTATATGGCCATAAAGTGAAAACCCAGCTCGACTGTGGGAATCAAAGAATATTGCCTTACCTGTGCTGGGACCTGCACACAGGAGTGCAGAGAGAACCTCGCCAGGGAGTACTTCCTGATAAAATACCATGGAGTGCAGCAAGTGGAAGTGCTCTGAGCTCCACAAAGCCAGCACTGCTAGGCTGGTGGAGAGGAGATGGCATTAAATCCTCTGCAGAGAGCCATGGGCACTCCTTGCCTTGGCACTGGGTGCTTTGCCTTTTTATTTGTGGAAACTTCACTTGCAACTGGATGAGATCAAAGGGGAGAGACTGATTTAATGCTAAAGCCTTGGCTGAGGAGTAGTTCTGTGGTCTGGAGATGCCTCCAGAAGCTGGGAAGTTTGGATGGCAGAGGATTTGGTCATGGGAAATAGAGGCTCCACTGCTGAAGATTAGGAGAGCTATCTGATGAGCTGCCTGCCAGGTGGACGAGGGTCCTGGAAAACATCAGAGTGGTTGGGGCAAGCCTGAGGCTGCGTTCTCAAAGCTAAGTTTGTGTGCCAGGGAAGAAGACAGAATTGAGGGCATGGCCTGGATGTGTTCCTGTGTGACCCTGCTCTGGCAGGGGGGTTGGACTGGATGGTCTTTCAAGGACCCTTCAAGCCCCTAACGTTCTATGACTGTGTGCTGCCTAAAGTCTGAACACACATCTAGGGAAACCACAGAAAGGGTGAAGCTGAACATCGTGGCTTCACTTTGTGGGCTGGTTTCCACTTCATCCAAGGTGTCCCTGGCCTCGTGGCACAGAAGTGGGCAGGGGTTGGGGGGATGGACAGCCCGGAGGCTGCCGGGGCTCGGGCGAAGGCATTGAGTGGGGGTGCTGGGAGCAAAAGCCTGCCCCTGCTCTCCTGGACCTCAGTGTGGCTATGAGGAGGGTGAGAGCAGAGCTCTGTAGGTGGGGGAGGAGCAAGCAACCATAGAGCTGCAGGCTGGGATAAGGAATGGACATGTGGTCCAGACAAGACAAATGTCTTTATGACAGTGTGGAGATACGACACAGAACTAGCTGTTGTTGTAGCCTGCTGGGAGATGTAAAATGACCTTGGCATAGCTGGTCTGAGGGAAATGTGTGTCTGGGGGGGGTGTGTGTGAAAATCAGTAAGATGCTGCCCTGTCAGCAGTATGTACCCAGTAGGCACACTGGGTCAGAGGTGTGAAGGAACACTGGAGCTAAAAAGCTGCCAACTGGATTAGTGGTGACCACACAGCCAAGTTTATGTTGGCTATAAATCCTGTATTTTAGGGACATGGAGGGGTGAGGAAATTTCTTAGTCCTGACAAGAAGGTGGTTATGGATTTCAGGGGGGTGGGGAGCAGACCAGGTTTGTGCATCTTCATAAACCTGTAAGAAGAAGGAAATCCAATTATGGCCATGAGATGTGGATTGATTGCTTGGGAAGGAGCTTGCTAACGTTTGGGTGCACATCTTGAAGTAGTTAAAGGATTGTTTCTGGTCACAGTCTAGTCTAGAGTTAGCCTTGATTTTGGGCTAAAGCACAGGAACTGGTTCAAGATGGATTTGCTGTTAGGCCACAGCACAGGGACAGGCACAGTGTCCTTGGGGGTGGAAGGTGCTGCACTGAGAAGGGGTCTTCTGTTGTAGAGTATTACAGGGGAGAAGATCAGAAACAAAGTCCTAGTCAGAGCAGCCCCACAGATACCTGGGAAGGTTACAGATGTCCCAGGTCAGAGCTCTTTCATGAAGGAGATTCAGAGCTAAAGAAGAGTCATAAAATTGTGTGGGAAAATAGCTATAAAGGATGGGACTTCTGGAGTCCACTGGGACTCCATCAGAAGACACAAGTCCAGTGCTTGCAAAGGAGGCTGAAGGAGCCATGTGTGGCTGGTGGCCATCTGGAAAGCCAGCAGTTCAGGAGGGCTTTGAAGAGCCAGGGCCCTTCAGGAGCAAATGCTGCTTTAAGTGTGTCAGAAAGAAGGCTGCGGAGAAGATCTGAGCTGCAGGGCCGGGGGCACAGTTCACTTTCTGCACTGCTTCATACCAACATAAGTGACTTCTCTGTGCCATTCTGAAGCACAGGGCATGTTTGAGTCTCCCTGTCTGTCACCTAGTCCTCAAGGATGGTAGAGATAAGGAGCTTCCCTCTGAAACATGAGTGTTTGAGGCAGAGGTGCTGGAGCAGAGTATTAAATTCAGCTGGAAGAGCAGCAGGTGCACCTAGGAGTTTCAGAAGAGCTTGAGAGCAAAACACTAAAGCTACCAGCAAATATAGGGCTGTTAAAAATAGCTTAGTATCCTCCATGTGTAACCAACATCCTAAGGTTGAATTATTGGTGTTTTTTTAGTTAAAGTATTAATACAGGGCCCTGGGACTTGCAGACCAGCAACCCTGAACTGGGTGGAGAATCACCTGGTCTTTATTTAGGTGTTCTAAAAGGTTTTTATCAAGTCCTCCAAAGGAGGCATTCAAAACTGTGCTTGTAATGAGAAGAGAGATGTGGAGCCCTTCTTCAGTTGCAGCTGATACTGATCACGGGGCGGCATAGGGGGACAAAAGTCTAGTTAGAGATGGTGAACAAAGGCTTCCAAGCCTGCATCTTGAGTAGCACTTCATTCTTTGAGCAAAGGAGTTTCCTCTGGAAAACACTGATTTGTTAGAACCAAAGTTGTCAGATGGAGAAGGGTTGGTTTGCATTGCACTTGTCATTGAGCACATCTAGGTCCAGGCTGCAGGGTCTGGTTGAGTGAAGATGAGAAACAAGCCCAGAACACTGGCAACCAGATTTCCCCTACCGTGTTCAAATTCCTGCTCTGACCCTGATTTTGCAGGTCTGCCAGGTCCCAGAGCATGCCTCAGCAGCTGAAGTTGTGGATGTGTTCTGTTTTCTTTTGGGTTTACTGTCAAAAAGATCGAGGGTGTTGGGGTTGGCAATGGGCAGAAAGGGGAGGAGCAGGCAGAGAGGTCTGGTCAACATTTTCCAGGTCTCATCTAGCTCTCTTCTCAAGGGAGGGTTGTCCATGTGTCTTACCTCTCTTCCCAAGAGCCTTAGGAGGACCCATAGCTAACTGGCTGCTTCAGCTGAGTTTTAGGCTTCTTACAAGTCTGGAAGCCATGGCAGGTACTCTTGCTTCCCCCACCTCCCTTACTTCCAGCAGATCAGAGTACCAAAGAGTGAGCGTGCTGATCAACTGTCAGACTCTGCAGTAGGAGCAGGGTAACTGCAGGCACCTCAAGGCTTGGGTTATGGGTTGGTGGTCAAATGTGAGAACTGGCAGCTGGAAGAGCAGAGTGGTTGGGTTGCACCAGAGAAGGGACTGCAGCCTGCCCATAACTGGGGGGGGGGGGGAACCAAAAAGGGGCAATTTTCAATGCTGCAGCGACATTGCCAGGCTCTAAGTGATTTGCTTATTCAGGAGGAATATCCAGTTCTGGGTATCAAAAGCCAGTGAGGACAAGGCATGTGGGGAGACCCAGGAAATCCCTGCCTGTGCCAAGTGGAGGTACTGAGGTCTGGGAGGCTGCCGTGCCTGAAGCCTCCTCCAGCACAGCTTGGTAGACCCCCACGGCGTCCCTTTGCTGTTTTCCCTCCTTACTCTGGCGGTTGTCACTGGTGCAACCTTTGTCCCCTCCTGCTAGAAGTCCTAATGTCATTAGATTGCTCACTTCTAGTTCAATTGTATCAGCTGACATGGAAGTACTTACTATAGAAACCTCATGGTATGCTTGCATGAGTTAGTTGATGTAAGAAAAACAACACCCTTTTGTGCTCTCTCTCTAGGCATTGGGGCTTTGAGTTTCATTGGGAGTGTTGTATGCATCCAGCTGCACGGGATCAGGCCCATCTCTGTTTAACAGCACATTTCCCATCCGAGATTAGAGACGTTCCAGAAGACAAACCAGAAGAGGAAGGTGTCTGAGACAGGCTCAGATGAGAACAGGACTTGTACCAAAGGCTGTCCATCCACATAGTAATCTGCACGGCTGCTCCTGCTCTTAACTGCTGTCAAAGCTCTGCCATCCTGCTAACAGTGTTTTTAACTCAGTATGTTTGCCTTGAAATCCTGTCAGGTGCAGATCATTGTCTTTGGTGTTCTGTAAATTAGCTCTGTACTAGGCATTCACATTGGACTAGGCCTACTGGTGTGGGTGACAAAGATGGCTGGAAAAAGGAAAATTAATTGATACCCTTGTAATGCAGTTTTACCCCGTCCTGGGCGTTGTTTGCAGGGGCTCCGGGAGTGCTGCAGCTCCTTTCTGCCTCTAACCTGCTGTGAGGCTCTGCAGGGGAACATGTAGATGTAAATCTAGCTTTGTGTCCTTTGGAGATGCTGAGATACCGTAACAATGAGGTCCATGGAAATACCTAGATAACCCAGGCCATAAAGCAGAGATAAGGCATCTTCTCCAGTGTTAGTTTTAATTCTGATACCAATCAGACCTCAGAGCTTTGCTTTTTAAATGTAAAAAAAAAAAAAAAGTTAAATTGTTTGAGTAAAAGTCACTTCCCCAGCTGCCCAGTGCCACGTCCTCTGATACCACAGGGCTGCTCAGCTGCACTGTTTGTGATCTTCCAGAAGAGGTAGATGGGACTGGAGTTACTAATGCCAAAAACTGCCTGCAGCAAGGCAGGGACATCCTTGCTTTCAAGGCAAAGCCCACTCAGCCCCTTTCAGGCACCTTGCAGCACACCACAAGGGGATGAATGCCAACCTCTTCCAGGTGGTCTTTTCAGGCCAGGTGGCAGCGGGCAGGGTCAGTCTGTCTGGGTGGATGGGGGTCCTGCCCCACAGATTTGCCCTGCTTCAGCACCAAACCTGGCATTTTTTTTAGGCTGGGCTTTTGTCCCAGAGCAGAGCTCAGGCCCAGCACAGCCAGCCCCGGAGCTGCCGTTTGGCGTTCTGTGCCCCTTCCGTCCGAAGGGCACCAGACCGGGGCACCTCTGCTGGTGCTGCTGCCCTGTTGCATGGTGTGCACGTAGGGAGCGGTTGGCTTTCACCCTGTCCTCCAGTGTGATCCCCACAGGGCAGAAAAATGTGGACTTCTCTGTTAAACAAAAGAGTGACTGGGGAGTGGCGTTTGCCCCCGGCGGCGACTGGCGCTCACCACCGGCTCCTGTGCGGCCACGAGCCCTGCCTTGCTCTCTGGGTTTTTAGCCATCTTGACTTCCTGTTTGCAAATATTATTGGTAATACAATGCTCTGTGTACAACTGTCTGTGTAACTCATGTGTATGTTGCTGTGGTTCAAGGCGGCCACAGAACTCTGGAATCTCACTGTACTTCGGTTAAATGTTGGACTTTGAACTCTTCTGCTGTATGGCTTCTTTGGTTTCTCCTGTCCGGTGTGGACCAACTCTATTTTTTGGAAATAAATAAGCATGTAAATAAAAGAAATGGGTTTATGCCACTTGCAAGAAGATGCTTTGTTTAAATGATACCCTCAGTCTTGTATATTGTGTGGTATCTCAGGGCACAGGTGAGGCTCAGCCTTGGGCGGTGAGATACCACGCGATGTACAAAGCCATTTCCAAGTGGTTTCAGAAGAAGGCTTTTTCCATCTCCCGAGGCAAGCCCCTGCAGGACCAGCTTTGCAGAGGAGGGGAAGGGGGTTGGGAGAAATCCAGCAAGAAATGCATACTTTGAGGCAAGTAAAGGAAAGAAACACAACTTTCCTTTCACCACAAGGCTTCTGGTTTGAGGAGTCCGGGTGCCAAAGATGCCACCGAGGGTAGGGGTGCTGCGGGGCAGCTCTGAGCTGCTGCCCAGGAGCGGTGGAGATCAGGAGCACGATGACTTCTCTTTCTTCTTTGATTTTTGTTGGTTTTTTTTGGGGTTTTTTTTACTCTTCTCCATATAAACCAATATTTACCAGTAATCCTGTGTTTCTGTTTTTGTTTTTTGGCAGACTTTTACCAGTAAATATCGGTTTATTCCTGAAACCAGAAGCCCTAAACATACCTTTGTTTATAAGGTCAGTTGTCATTTTGTCTCTCTCCTTCCCCACTCCCCCCAGCACCCCCCCAGCAGGTGATTGAAAGGTACCAAGTTTTCTTCCTAGTTCTGCTCTGCACCTCTGGGAACTGGAGCCTGCAGGACCTAGAGCCTTCTGTTGGTAACGTTGACCCTAGTTTGCAAATCCTTGTGCCATTCTACAGCCTGCTGGCAGGGACAGAGGTGCTCCCACCGGCCCCTGTGGGAGCTGGGAGAGAGCCCTGCAAGTGCAGAAATGGCTGTGGTCTCTCACAAGCATCCTCAGGCTTGGGGCTGAGACAAAGATTTCTCCAACAATATGCACTAAAGGAAAAAAAAAAGAAAAAGCCATTTTGATTTCACAGTGAAGAGGACTGGGGGAGGGAAGGGTGGGAGAGGAATTGGCAAAATTTCCCCCTCATCCCCCCCTTATCTCTTCTAATTTACTGCTAGAATGCAGGTGTGAGGTGCGGGGAGGGAGACAATTTGACTGGTGCCCTTCCTAATCTCTCATACTCTTCCTCCTGGGCTAGGAGAAAGGGCAAGTAAAAGATCTGATCCTTCCTGGGCGTGTAGGAGCCCCAGAGCATCTGGCAGCTTTTACTGACAGTAGGTCATGTCTCAGAGTTTTGGTTTCTCCCAGGAGAAATCGACCTGGGAGCCGTGAAGCCTCTCTTTTGTTTTTGCCCTCAAGTGTGTAGGACCAAACACCAGAGGTGATGCCAATATCACGGAGCAGAGAAGCTGGCAAGGAATAGAAAATGAGTTGACTGCACAGTGCCAGCCAGTGTTTTTCTCTCCCAAGCAAACAAAATGTTCAGAGCACCCCCAAACCTTGACTTACCCAGCCCCGACCCCCAGAATGCCACCTCCCCAGAAGCGAGCCAAAGAGGGTCTGCTGCTGTCGTTCGTGGCTAGCAAGAGCGCCTTGGGCAGAGCTGCAGTCTAATTATGTCCTTTAGGGAGCACCACCAGCTACTTTCTTCCTAAGGACCCCAAAAGCTGAGGGTGTTGAGTGCAGCTGGAAGCTCCTGCAGCCTTAGCTGGAGGCCAGGATGAGGGGAACCCTTCCAGCTGTGCACTTTGAGCTGAAAACTCCCTTTCCTCCCCTTTTGCAGCCTGGGTGGTTCCAATTACTGGCAGTTCTGTAATACAACTTCAATCTGAGCACTTGAGCCTGGTCCTACCTTACCTTCAGACACCCTGCAGAGGACTCCTGTTGCCAGTGTGGTACTCTAAAGCTGCACCCCACCACCAGAAGCCACTTTTTCTTGCACAGAGGCAGTGACAGGCTCCCCTCCCTAGCCCTAATGGACAAATCACATTGCAATGCACCTTTCTAATGAACTGTTCCTATATTGGTAATCCCCTTGTGATCCCAAACTGGAGCAGAGACCTGTTAAAGGTATATATTAGTCTAGATTTTTTTCTTATTGTAAATACTGTAATTTTATAATACTGTCAATATTTTATGAACTGTAGAGATATTTAACAGAGTTTAATCTATGGTAGTTGATTTATTTAGAGGTGTTACGTTGCAGCCAACATTGCATTACCTTCTAATGTAAGATTAACTTTCAGCATGCGAGCAGCGATTGAGTGCAGCACTGGAGAGATTAAGAGAGAAAAGTCTCACTCTTAATCTGTGCCTATTGACCCCTTGACTCCCAGTTTGGAATTGTTTAAGGGAATGTTAGGAGTTTTCAAGAGCTCATGAATCTAACAACTGCAGTTGGATTGGAACACTTGAGTTGTGGAATGTGCTTTCAGCCTGGGAAGGAGCCTGCTGCTATTCCCAGCCTGTGCAGAATGAAGTCTTTATTTTGAGCAAAGGGACACTGTCAGATCGCCTTTAGAGCCTTGCTTTAGGGGGGGGGGGGAGGAACCCCAAACAGCTCCCCCCCCCTCAGTGCATGTGTGCTACCTCCTGTTTATTTGCAAGGGGAAAAGTCCTTTCCTTGTTGGTGTGGGTGTTTGGCTGGCAGCATTCCCACACCAGCTTGCACCCCTGTGGCCGCTGCCAGGATTCTCCGGGCCCGGCACTGCTGCTGCTGCGGTCCTGCCCTGCCCGGCGCTGGCTGCAGTAGGAGCTGGGTGGGGATGCCTGGAGGTGCACAGGGGCTAGAACGTGCCAATTTTTGACCAAAGGGGTTTTTTTTGCCTTTGTTTTGTTTTGCTTTATTTTGTTTCTGGGTTTTGTTTTGTTTGTTTGGTTGTTTTGTTTTGTTTTGTTTTTTTTTAACTCTCTCTCTCTCTCTTTTAGCCTGATGGTGTCCCTTTAACAGCATAAAGATGTTCACCTTCTCTGAAACACCACTAGAAGTTCTTTTCTTTGTGAGGCAGGGGAGAATTGGGCTCTGATCATGTTTGCAACATAACTTGCCTAAAAATACCAAATAAATAAATAAATAGAAAGAAAGAAAGAGAAAGAAAGAGAGAAAGAGAGAAAGAGAGAAAGAAAGAGAGAAAGAAAGAGAGAGAGAAGAACGAAAGAAAGAAAGAGAGAAAGAAAGAATGAAAGAAAGAGAGAAAGAGAGAAAGAGAGAAAGAAAGAAAGAAAGAAGAAAGAAAGAAAAAGAGAAAGAAAGAAAGAAGGAAGAAAGAAAGAAAGGAAGGAAGGAAGAAAGAAAGGAAGGAAGGAAGGGAGGGAAAAAGCAAAAGCTATCCAAGTTTTCCCAGCAGTGGGTGATTTTTTTGCTTCCTGAGTGTCAAAGTTAATCTTGATTAGAGATGTGCCAATCTATACTGCTTTATTGTAGTGTTAACACTTAGGCTTTTTTCAGTTCACTTCTAACTATATACTGTAACAGTATACTTTGTACAGATCGATTGAAGACTGATTTGAAAAGCTGAAATAAAGTAGGCAGACAAATAAAGATATTTATTTTCCATTTGACTATGTAAGAAGCTATCGTTCTTTTGGTTTTTAGTGCACTGGTGTACCAAGCCTTCAGAACCACTGATTTCTGCAGCTCCTAGGATGCTTGCCCGGGACTGTGGATACGTGTATGTGTACTGCTGTGTTGATAAGTACATGCCAACGATGGAGTTCGTTGCTTTTATACATCCCAAAGAGAAGTTCTCCACTGTTCACTCTCTGTTCTCTGACCAAAACAAAAAAAAAAACCAACCCCAAACAACAACAAAGAAAAAACAAAACAAACCAACAAACCAACAAGGCATGTGTTTGTGAACAGTGTCCACCCAAGCTCTGCCACCACCCCACTCTCACATCAGCTTACACCATGCCAGGATGGGAGGATTTGCCTGCGTGCTTTCCCCAAAACACCCCTGTCCACACTGGCATCGTCAGGGAGCGGTTCGGACGTGCGTCCTTTGGGCTTTTGTGTAAAGCAGAACAAGAACACCCGAGATGTTACATCCATTAGAGACAACCCCCTTATTGTACAGTAGTATGGAGACCTCTAGTCGACCTGCCATTAAGAATAGATTCTTATTTTTTTGAATGACCTATTTAAAGAGAAACAGCAAGCATTGTATTTGCTAGTCGATCTGAAGTGTTTACATGGAATTCCTAAATAAATTATTTGATCTAAGACGGCTCTCCTCGCTGCTGATTTGCGATGCTGCAGCTTCCCTCTGCCACAACTCCCTCCTCACCTCGTGCTCTTCTGCAGAATCTCCCAAAGAAGGGGTTGGGTTGGGTTGGGTTTGGGTTGGGTTTCGGTTTGGTTTGGTTTCATTTTGGTTTTCGTTTTGGTTTGGTTTTGTTTGGGTTTGGTTTGGTTTGGTTTGGGGTTTGGTTTTGTTTTTGTTTGGCTTGGGTTTGGTTTTGGTTTGGGGTTTGGTTTGGTTTGGTTTGGCTTGGGTTTGGTTTGGGTTTGGGTTTGGTTTGGCATTTGGTCTTGGTTTTGTTTGGGTTTGGTTTTGATTTGGTTGGGTTTCGTTTTCGTTTTGGTTTTCGTTTTGGTTTTTGTTTTGGTTTTGTTTGGGTTTGGGTTTGGTTTGGTTTGGGGTTTGGTTTTGGTGTTTGGTTTGGGTTGGGTGTTTGGTTTGGGTTGGGTTTGGGTTTGGGTTTGGTTTTGGCTTGGGGTTTGGTTTTGGTGGTTTTGTTTGGGTTTGGGTTTGGTTTTGGTTTTGGTGGTTTTGTTTGGGTTTGGTTTTGGTTTTGGTTTTGGCTTGGGGTTTGGGTTTGGTGGTTTTGTTTGGGTTTGGTTATGGTTTTGGTTTGGTTTGGGTTTGGGTTTGGGTTTGGTTTGGTTTAGTTTTTTGTTTGGGTTTTGGTTTTGGTTTGGCTTGGTTTGGGTATGGTTTGGTTTTGTTTTCGGTTTGGTTTTGGTTTTGGTTTGGGGTTTGGTTTGGTTTTGGTTTTGGGTTTGGTTTTGGTTTGGTTTTGGTTTGGGGTTTGTTTTGGTTTGGGATTGGGTTTGGTTTTGGTTTGGTTTGATTTTGGGTTTGGTTTTGGGTTTGGTTTGGTTTGGGTTTGGTTTGCTTTTGGTTTGGATTGGATTTGATTCGGTTTGGTTTTGGTTTGGTTTGGTTCAGTTTGGTTCAGTTTGGTTTGGGTTTGGTTCAGTTTGGTTTTGGGTTTTGGTTTGGTTTGGGTTTGGTTTGGTTTTGGTTTTGGTTTGGTTTTGGTTGGGTTGGTTTGGTTTTGGTTTTGGTTTGGTTTTCCCAATGCATCCTGGTGTTTTAAATCAGGTTCTGAAGAAGCAGCAAAGTGTGCCTCTGCCCGCGAGGTCTGACAGGGCTGCCAGCTAACCCCTCCACCTCCCAAACGACTGCTGCTGTTGCTCAGAGTGCCCTGGACTGGAAGGCCTGTGGCAAATGGGGCTGCCTGCCTGCTGCGGCTTCCCCTGGCCTGACTCCTGGAAAGCTTTGCGATAGATGTAGATCATCCTTCATGGAATCAAGTTGTCTGGCAGTTGCAGCACAGCTGGGTCCTGCTGGCTGCTGTTCCAGGGCTGTGGGAAAGCACCGCACCCCCAGACCCTGCTGCAGGCAGCCACAAGGAGTGGAAGCAGATGAGCAGCATCGAAGATGGAAGCAAAATGGGTGGGGGCTGCCACCCCCTCCAAGCACCAGAGACCTGGGGTTGCTCTCTGATGTCGAGGAGCTGGCTCCCAAAGCCCTCCAGTGCCCTGGGGTGGGGGTGGAGCAGGGGATGACCAGCCTGGCAAGGTGCCCAGCTGCAGATGCAGGCGGGAGCAGCAGGTAGCAGCTGCAGGTGCAGAGTGTGACAAGCATGTCCCCCTGCAAGCACTGCACTCGCCCGGCGCTTCCCCCTGCAAGCACTGCACGCGCCCGGCGCTTGCCCCTGCAAGCACTGCACACGCCCGGCGCTTGCCCCTGCAAGCACTGCACGCTCCCGGCGCTTGCCCCTGCAAGCACTGCACGCTCCCTGCGCTTCCCCCTGCAAGCCCTGCCCACCTCCCGGCGCTTGCCCCTGCGAGCACTGCACGCTCCCGCGCTTCCCCCTGCAAGCCCTGCACACGCCCGACGCTTCCCCCTGCAAGCACTGCACGCTCCTGGCGCTTGCCCCTGCAAGCACTGCACACGCCCGGCGCTTCCCCCTGCAAGCACTGCACGCGCCCGGCGCTTCCCCCTGCAAGCACTGCACACGCCCGGCGCTTCCCCCTGCAAGCACTGCACGCTCCCGGCGCTTCCCCCTGCAAGCACTGCACGCTCCCGTCGCTTCCCCCTGCAAGCACTGCACACAGCCCGCGCTTCCCCCTGCAAGCACTGCACGCTCCCGGCGCTTCCCCCTGCAAGCACTGCACACGCCCGGCGCTTCCCCCTGCAAGCACTGCACGCTCCCGGCGCTTGCCCCTGCAAGCACTGCACGCTCCCGGCGCTTCCCCCTGCAAGCACTGCACACGCCCGGCGCTTGCCCCTGCAAGCACTGCACGCTCCCGGCGCTTCCCCCTGCAAGCACTGCACACGCCCTCGCTTGCCCCTGCAAGCACTGCACGCTCCCGGCGCTTCCCCCTGCAAGCACTGCACGCTCCCGGCGCTTCCCCCTGCAAGCACTGCACGCTCCCGGCGCTTCCCCCTGCAAGCACTGCACGCTCCCGGCGCTTCCCCCTGCAAGCACTGCACGCTCCCGGCGCTTGCCCCTGCAAGCACTGCACGCTCCCGGCGCTTCCCCCTGCAAGCACTGCACGCTCCTGGCGCTTGCCCCTGCAAGCACTGCACGCTCCCCTGGCCACTCTGAACAGGGCACTGTCAATAACAGACCTGTCCCCACCGCTGCCTCCTGCAGCCTGCTCGGGCACCTCACATTTCGCTTAGTGCCCAGCGCTGTGTCCCTGGTCCTGAGCCCAGGCAGCACTCACAGTGTGCAGTGCTGGAGTTTTTCCGGGATGTGGATTTCACTGCACACTGGGGCTGGGTTCCTGCCCTCCCTGAGCTTCTCACACCACTGCAGGAGCCATGACTCAGCTGGAGAGCACTGAGGCCAGACCTGACTCCACACACATGGCTGGCGTCTCCCCAGGCCTTCTGCTCCCCATAGCCGCTCCTCTCACCCTGCCTGGTGTGGAAAGCTCCAAGATTTCTGTCCCCTGGCCCTGCAGTGCAGTCCCAGCTCCACCCCCACCACTGAGCCTTGCATCCCCAATCACAGCACACTACACTGCTCCCAGTGCTGACCACTGTCTTCCTCTGGTGGGAGTTAGCACAGGGCAGGGGTGGTACATTCCCAGGAATTTGCTTTCTGGTTCGGGAGAACTTGAGCACCCTGACAAAGTTGCTACACTGAGCACCATCAGCAAACTTCCTGGGCACGGATGTTTCTCCAGGCTGGTGCTTCAGGAGAAGTTGGGAACAGCTGCCCTGCACCAAGCAAAGTCCTGACTTTAGAAGAAGCTATTTCCTCATTAGCTCCGTGTCCCACCTCCAGCCACCGCACTCTCTTTTACCAGGGGTCATTACAAACAGCTCAGGAAATGCTTCAACCCACTGCTGAGCACCGCAGCCCTGACGAGGGGGAAGGCCCTATCGGCTCCAGGGACCCGCCTGCAGCTCTGATCCTCCTGCCTCTGCTGGCTTCTCTTCTCCTTTGAATGCTTCAAGCAAAAACCCGACTGAACCCCAGGACAAACACCATGCTCACAAACTTGTGTGTTCAGGAGTTGCTCTCGTGTGTAGCTGAGGGGGCAGCACTCCAGTGACACAGATCCAGAGCATCTCGGAGCAGTTTTCTCTCATGTGGTGGCTTCCAGCCAAAGCACTTCCCTCTGCTCTGGCTTGCTTGGCATTGCAGAGCACCTGCCCTCTCTTCTGGAAACTGGTGGCATAGATGATGCAGGAAGAAAAGAAGTGGACAGGTTGGCTTTCTGTGACGTAGGAAAGCAGAGCAGGTACTTCTGCAGCAGCTGTCAGTGCCAGCACTGCTTACAGGGAAAGGTGAGTTGAAAGCCAGCTGAGTTGCTCGAACCAAGGAGTGCCCTGGGTGTGTTTGGAGCAGGGACTGCTCTGCCTTTCAAGAAATAGATCACTGCAATGAGGAGGCATAAAGGTGAACTTGAGCCATCTTCAAGAGCTTCCCTTTCAACCCAGCAGAGCATGGTACCTGGAAATACAGGGTTTGAATTATTTCTGCTGCCTGTGCCACAGACACTCGTGTTCCCTGTGCCTGCCAGAAGTGTCTCCTGGGGTGAGCCTGCCCCTGCCCCCACACCACAGCCTCCCTGCGTGGCTGGGGCTGGAAGGGACCTCTGAAGATCACAGAATTGTAGAATCTATTGGGTAAGAAGGGACCCTCAGAGGTCATCTTGTCCAACCCCTCTGCAGCAGCAGGGACATCCCCAACCACAACAGGATGCTCAGAGCCCCATCAAGCCTGACCTTGAATGCCTGCAGGGGGCCACACCTCAACCACCTCCTTGGCCAACCTGTTCCAGTGTTCCACCACCCTCATAGCAAAGAATTTCTTCCTAATGCCCAAGCTGAATCTACCCTGCTCCACTTTCAAACCATTGTCTCTCATCCTGTCACTGCCAGTCCTTGTCAAAAGTCCCTCCCCAGCTCTCCTGGAGCCCCCTTCAGGGTACTGGAAGGCTGCTCTAAGGTCTCCCTGGAGCCTTCTTCAGGCTGAACAGACCCAACTCTCCCAGCCTGTCCCCATAGCAGATCGTTCTTGCCCCACATCTTTCAGATCTCCATAAACACTGATCAGATCCCCTCTCAGGCTGTTCTTCTCCAGGTCTCTCAGCCTTTCCTCACTGGACATGTCCCTTCATTATCCCATTTCACTCTGCAGTTCTCTCATGGAGCAGAGCAGGCAGGACCTGCAGAGGAGTGCCCTGTGCTGCAGGAGCTGGGCAGCACAGCCCCAGCCAGGGTCACTGTCAGCCCACAGCCAGGCTTGATCCTGTTGGGGACACAGCACCTGCTGCTTCTTGTTCTTCCCTGCAGTGGTGGAAGCTCTTGTGCTGGCGTCTCTAACACATTTGTCTAAAGAGCAGTCAGGGTCTCTGCTGGGGTGGTTAATGGAGATTAAAGAGAGCAGGCAGCTGCAGAGGGAGTTCCAGGGAAAGAGGCACTGCAACCCTCACCTTCCTGCAGCACCTCTGAGGGCTTGTGCCACAGCTGAGCTTTCACTGCAGCCTCTCCACCCTGCAGGGGCATAGTTGGGTTTTGTTTTCTTGCCTGGCCACCACTTTCCATGCAGCATAGCAGACATCCTGATGAAAGCCTAGGATGGGCCACCAGTTTTGTCTTCCAGGCTTCTGGCTTCTCCCGAGGCAGGAGAACCAGGGCAGGTGATCCCAGGAGGTGCTGGGAGATGCTACATCACAAAGCAAGCCCTGCTACTGTCCTCTCAGGACCATGGGCCCAGCCAGGTGTGATTCTCAGAGCACATGGGTGCCCCTGAGAGACCTTGGGGCCCCTCTTGCTCCAGCAGGGTGAGACTCATTTTCTCTGGGCATCTCAGACAGCAGTTTAGATGATCTGTGACACAGCAGGCATCATTGCCACAGCCTAGTGTTTGCTGAAACTGGCTGCAGTACAGAGAGCAGTGGGGAAGGAAGGGGGCCGTGAGCGAGCCCCCGCCAGCATCCCCAGCGGAGCCAGCTCGGTGCTGCGCCGCGGAGCCCAGCAGCAGCAGCGCACACGTGGGCGGCAAACTAGGCCAGCTGCTCGGGTCCCAGGGCTGTCCCGGCCGCACGGCGCTGCAGTCAGGGACACGCAGAGGAGTTTGCTGCAGAACCTGGCAGCGAGGTGGGACGCGAAGTGCCTGTGGGTGCCCGGGGGCTACCGGAGCGGGACCCCACCCGGTGCCGGCGCAGGTGTCCCAGCGAAGAGCCCGGGGGGATGCTGAGCAGAAAGGAGAGGGGGAAAGGGCAGCAGTGAGGGAGGGAATTACCAGCAGAGGGCACGTAGGTATTGCTCTTGCTGAACGAACGGTGCTCCTAGCAAGACGCCAGCTCGGGATTGCCTGGCAGTGCGCATCCCAGGCCGACTCACTGCCGGCACGGAGAGCACTCAGGAGGCGTTTGGGAAGTCCGGCCGGCAGGACGCAGAGCACTGAGCTTTGCTTCCAGGCTTTCGGAGCGTCTGCTGCTGGGTCTCCACTCTGCCTTGTCCAGCAAGGTCACACTGGACTTTGACCTGTGTGGTACCCAGGGAGCTTGGCACAGAGGAGAGAAGCCTTTTCACCCCTCCATCCTGCTGGCTCTGAACACAGAACTGTCAGGGTTGCAAGGACCTCAAGGATCATCCAGTTGCAACCCCCCTGCCGTGGGCAGGGACACCTCACACTGCAGCAGGCTGCTCACAGCCACAGCCAGCCTGGCTGCAAACACCTCCAGGGGGGGAGGCTGCCACCACCTCCCTGGGCAGCCTGTGCCAGGCTCTCACCACCCTCCTGGGGAACAACTTCTTCCTCACAGCCAATCTGCATCTCCCCACTTCTAGTTTTGCTCCATTCCCCACCAAGTCCACCCAACACCCTAAAAAGTCCCTCCCCAGCTTTCTTGTAGCCCCCCTGGAAGGCCACAAGAAGGTCTCCTTGGAGTCTCCTCCTCTCCAGACTGCACAACCACAACTCCCTCAGTCTGTCCTCACAGCAGAGCAGCTCCAGCCCTCTGCTCCTCCTCGTGGCCCTTCTCTGGACACCTTCCAGCACCTCCAGATCCTTCCTGTCCTAGGGGCTCCAGACCTGGACACAGAGCTGCAGCTGTGGTCTCAGCAGAGTGGAGCAGAGGGGCAGAATCCCCTCCCCTCACCTGCTGGCCACACTTCTCCTGCTGCAGCCCAGGCTCTGCTTGGCTCTCTGGGCTGCAAGTGCTCACTGCTGGCTCCTGCTGAGCTTCTCCTCCCCCAGCAGCCCCAAGGCCTTTTCCAGGGCTGCTCTCCAGCCAGTCCCTGCCCAGCCTGTATCAGTGCCTGGGATTGCCCTGCCCCAGCTGCAGGACCTTGCCCTTGGTCTTGCTGAGCCTCTTGAGGTTGGCTTGGGCCCAGCTCTGCAGCCTGTCCATGTGCCTCTGGATGGATCCCTTCCCTCCAGCCTGTCCAGGTCCCTCTGGATGGATCCCTTCCCTCCAGCCTGTCCATGTGCCTCTGGATGGATCCCTTCCCTCCAGCCTGTCCAGGTCCCTCTGGATGGATCCCTTCCCTCCAGCCTGTCCAGGTCCCTGGATGGATCTCTTCCCTCCAGCCTGTCCATGTGCCTCTGGATGGATCCTTCTCTCCAGCCTGTCCATGTCCCTCTGGATGGATCCCTTCCCTCCACCGTCCAGGTCCCTCTGCTGGATCCCTTCCCTCCAGCCTGTCCATGTCCCTCTGGATGCATCTCTTCCCTCCAGCCTGTCCAGGTCCCTCTGGATGGATCTCTTCCCTCCACTGTGTCAGCTGCAGCTCACAGCTTGGTGCAGAGGATGCCTCAGTGCCACTGTCCATGGCACCGACAAAGAGTGAACCAAGCCTGGTCCCAGTGCTGATCCCTGAGGGACTCCACCTGTCCCTGGCCTCCACTTGGCCATGGACCACTGACAGCCACCTCTGGGTGCAGCCATCAAGCCAGTTCTTTAGGCTGTCTGCTACTCAGCACGAGTGCCCCAGCCCCAGCAGGGATCCTGGCTCAGCCCCTGCTGTGGTGATCTCCTGGGTGCTTCTATGCTCTGTTTCTTATTCCAGAGCTGGGCAGGGATCAAAATGTTGTCTGTCTTCTAGGAGAAACTGCAAGGAACAAATAAGGGAGGAACCAAGTAGGATTTCAAACTCAGTTCAGAGAGCTCCTCAGTAGCCACAAGGCTCTGAGTGCCAAATAAATTCTGCAGAAGTGAGGACAGCCATTGACTTACTGCAGGTGGAGATTCACCTGAGGAGGAGGAGGAGACAAAACCTTCCATCCTGGTTTTGAGAGCAAGCCAGAGGGAGGCAGGTGGATCAGGGAGGCACCTGGGGCTCAGCAGCAGGATGTGATGCTCTGGCCAAGGTCACAGCTCAGCTGCAGGCCTTGGTGCCACGCTTGGAGATCTGCTCTGGACACAAAGAGCTTTGTGAGGATCCTGGGGCCAAAGCAGCAAGAGCTGGAAGTGTTGCAGGTGTAGGTGATGGAGAAGTGAAGAAGTGTGGTCTCCTGAGAGGAGACTGCAGCGTGCAGGAAGCAGATGCTGTGTCAGAGATGCTATCTGCTTATCCAAACTGCTGTCTGAGATGCCCAGAGAAAGTGAATCTCACCCTGCTGGAAGAAGAGGAGCCCCAAGGTCTCTCAGGAGCACCCATGTGCTCTGAGAATCACGCCTGGCTGGGCCCATGGTCCTGAGAGGACAGTAGCAGGGCTTGCTTTGTGATGTAGCATCTCCTGGGACCACCTGCCCTGGTTCTCCTGCCTTGGGAGAAGCCAGAAGCCTGGAAGACAAAACTGGTGGCCCATCCTAGGCTTTCAGCAGGATTTCCCTACCGGAAAGAGAACTTTTCTGGCTTGGGGAATGGCTCCCAAGGACCATGGGACAGCAGCCTGTGAGGAGCCACATGTGTGCTGCAGCATGTAGGCACTGCTGCCTGGGTGGGATATGGAAAGAGTGGGCGGTGGGGAGGGCAGGCCATGGGAGGTCCTCCCACCGTGACCTGCCAAGCCAGTGCCCTCCTGCTGCAGCTGAGCTGTGAGCTTTGCTAGGAGTAGATCCCTTCATGCTGCTAGGCTGGGCTGATTACTTGCAGTTAGCACTAATTAGTGTCTCTTTTGACAGTGCCTTGTCCCTGCTTCCCTGTGCATTGTCCTTGACACTTCGTGTTGTGCGCTGGGGCTCATTTTGTCCTGAGGCACCTCCACCGGCCTTGGCAGCAAAACCAGAGGGTTATTTTGAGGCTGCAGCCTGTTGTCCTGGAGGACCTGCCCAAAAGGCTTTCAATTTCAGGGGTTGGTGTGTGGCAGCTTTCCTGGGGGCTTCCTGATGGCTCTGCAAAGCTGTGGGGCTGGCTGTGCCGTGCCACTGCCTTGGCGTTCCCCTAGCCCCTTGCTGAGAGCAGTGTTGCAGGATCCCCTTGAACATGGCAGAACAGGACCATGGCAGGCACTGCTGGGCAGCCCTGTCCTTTGTCAGCCTCCTTGAGCCATAGAATCATGGAAACATGGAATGGCAGGGCTTGGAAGGCACTCTGGAGTTCATCTCATCCACACCCCCCCCGCTATCACAGATAGATCAGGCTGCACAGGAATGCATCCAGGTCTGGAAAGTCTCCACAATCTCTGGGGTTTGAAAGTCCACAGCCTCTGGGCAGCCTGCTCCAGGGTTCTGGCACCCTCAAAGGAAGGAAGCTTTTCCCTAAGTTCAGGTGAACCATCCTGACTTCTAGTGTGTACCCATTGTCCCTTGTCCCATCACTGCCCACCACTGCAAGGAGCCCAGCCACAGCCTCTTGGCCTCCACCCTTTAGCTGTTGATAAGCATTGATCCGATCCCCTCACCATGTTTGTGGCCCTCTGTTGGACTCTCTCCAGCAGTTCCCTGTCCTTCTGAACTGGGGAGCCCAGAAGTGGGCATGATCCTCCAGATGAGGCCTCACCCTGGCAGAGTAGAGGGGGAGGAACTCTGCCCAGCCTTCTCTGTCTCCTCTGTCACCAGGTCCCCACCTCACCCAGCAGCAGGCCCACTGTGTGCCTGGTGCTCCTCTTCCTGCTGATGCACCTGGAGAAGCCCTTCTGGTTATTTTCACATCCTTGGCCAGAGTTAATTCCCAGAGGGCTTTAGCTTTCCCCATGAGATCCCTACACCCCCTGGCAGTGTTCCTCTCTTCCTCCCCAGTGCCCAGTCCCTTTTCCCACATTCTGGGAACGTCCTTCTCCCTTTGAGGTTTTCCAGCAGCTCCCTGCTCACCCATGCAGGTCTCTTGCCTCCCCTGCTTGATTTCTTACTCATGGGGATGCACTGCTCTTGAGCTGGGAGGAGGTGGTGCTTGGTTATTAACCACCCTCCCTTCTAGAGCCCTAACCCATGGCATTCTTCCCAGGAGGTGTCTGAAGAGGTCCAAGTTGGCTCTCCTGAAGCCCAGGGCTGCAATCCTACTGACTGCCCTGCCACTTCCTTGCATGATCCTGAACTCCACCATCCCCTGGGCACTGCAGCCAAGGCTGCTTCCAGCCTTCACATCCCTGACCAGACCTTCTTTGTTCATTAGCACAAGGTCCATCAGCACACCTCTCCTCCTGGGGTCCTCCACCACCTATGTTGAAAAGCTTTCATCATGCACTGCAGGAACCTCCTGGACTGTCTGTGTGGCTTTCCAGCAAGCATCAGGGTGGCTGAACTCCCCATGAGAATCATGCAGGTCCTCAGAAAGCAAAGTGCTAGAACACAACTGGCCACAGAGCCCCAAGCTGACTCTGTGCCACTGATGAGGACTCTCTGAACTCTGCCGTGGAGCCTGTGTTCAATTTGCCTCACAGCCCAACCCTCTGTGCCACATCTCCTGAGCTTTTCTGTGAGGATGTTGTGGGAGACAGCATCAAAAGCTTTACTGCAGCCAAGATGCTGTGTACAAGCCTGGGGGGAGCCCTCAGCATGGTGGCTGTGGTGCTACACGATGGCATGGCCTGGAGAAGTCATCAGTGCTTAAACCATGCAGCAAAGTCTGAGAGAGCCTTGGAAGCACAGAATCAGAGACTGGGACCTCTGGAGATATCTAGCCCAGCCCCAGTTCCAAAGCAGGGTCACCTAGGGCAGGTCACACAGGACCATGTCCAGATGGGTCTTGAAAGTCTCCACAGAAGGAGACTCCACCACCTCCCTGGGCAGCCTGCTCCAGGGCTCCAGCACCCTCACACCAAAGAAGTTTTTCCTCACGTTGAGATGGAACCTCCTGGGTTCCAGTTTGTGCCCATGCCTCTTGTGCTATCACAGAACACCCCTTCCTCTTGGCACCCACTCCTCAGGCATTTGTAAACATCAGTAAGATCCTCTCACAGCCTCCTCCAGACTAACCAGCCCTGGGGCTCTCAGCCTTTCCTCACCACAGGGATGTTCCCTTCATCATCCTCATAGCCTCCACTGGACTCTCTCCAGCAGTTCCCTGTCCTTGAACTGGGGAGCTCAGAACTGGACACAATCCTCCAGATGTGGTTTCCCCAAGGCAGAGTAGAGGGGAGAACCTCTCTTGACCTGACAGCCACCCTCTTCCTAATGCACCCCAGGATCCCATTGACCTTCTTGCCCACCAGGGCACATTGGTGTCTGTGGATAACTCAGGGCTAACACTGTGCTGAAGCAGCTGCACCAGCTGTGGTCTTCGAGCACTGATGACAAACCTCTGTGAAAGGCAAAAGCTGCTGGGAAGCAGAAGGGGAACTCTCTTCCTGCCGGGAGTGCTGGGGAGTGAGGCACAGGGACCTCGTGGCCAGGCTGCATCTGGATGTTGTTGGGGTTATGCCTGGTTGGGAGAGGAGCTCAGGGCTGCCCAGGAGCTGCTGAACTCCCCAGTCCTGTGTGCTCTGACCGGGTCAGAACCCTGCCAAGCTCTGCTGTGGGGCTTGGTGCCAGGGAGCAGCTGTTTGACAGCAGAACACACAGCAGCCAGCTTCACCTGGCCTTTGGAGATGCTGAAAGTGGAGCAAAGGGTTGAAAAGGCAGAACAGAGAAAAGGATTAAAGGGAAGATGGAACCAGGCAGGGTCAGACCAGGCACAAGCACCTCAGGGCAGCCTAATCCAGCTGCTCCTGGGGAGGGCAGGGAAGCCTGCGGGTTGTCAGGGCTCCAAGAGCAGGATGTTCGGCGCCACCTGGGGCATCTCCAGCGTTTCAGAGCACCAAAGGTTGCCTCCATTTCTTCTTATCTCCCAATCCAGGCTGAGCACCTTGCAGGTCTCTTGAGCAGGCAGTGTGAGCTTGCAGCCTAGAAGGCCAACGGGACCCTGGGCTGCATCCAAAGCAGTGCGGCCAGAGATGGAGAGAGGGCATCCTGCCCCTCTGCTCTGCTCTGGGGAGACCTCACCTGCAGGGCTGTGTCCAGATGTGGAGCCCTCAAGACAGGAAAGGACATGGACCTGCTCGAATGGGTCCAGAGGAAGCCACCAAGATGATCAGAGGGCTGGAGCAGCTCTGCTATGGGGACAGGCTGAGGGAGCTGGGGGTGTTCAGCCTGGAGAAGAGAAGGCTCCAGGGAGACCTCAGAGCAGCCCCCAGTACCTGAAGGGGCTACAAGAAGGCTGAAGAGGGACTGCTCCCAAAGGCCTGCAGGGACAGGCCCAGGGGCAATGGCTTCAAACTAGAGCAGAGCAGACTGAGATTGGATGTGAGGAACAAGTGCTGCACCAGGAGGCTGCTGGAACACTGCAACAGGCTGCCCAGGGAGGTCGTTGGGGACTCATCCCAGGAGATATTCCAGGTGAGGCTGGACAGGGCTCTGGGCAACTTGCTCTAGTGGAGGATGTCCCTGCTGAGTGCAGGGGGTTGGACTGGGTGAGCTCTGGAGGTCCCTTCCAACCCAGAGCATTCTGTGATTCTCCTTCCTTTTCCCCTCCACGTTCACCTTGGGCACTCAGTGGCTGGGGCTGGAAATGTTTGGTCCGCTCCTGGCTTCCACAGGATTGGCTCCTGAAGTGAGCAGGAAAAGCAGCTCTGTACTGGATTGCAAAGCTGTTTCAGCTAAGTGTTCCTGTGTGGACACAAGACATAGTTTTGAGCAGGAAACCAGCTTTCCTAGAGCGGAAGAAAAGCCTTTTGTAGACAAGCTTCTTGATTAGATGCTGGGATGTGGCAGCCATGGGTGAAGGTCTCTGTGGCAGCCATGGGTGAAGGTCTCTGTGCCATGGTGAAGTGGTCTTTCTCCAGCATGTTGGAGGGAAGGTTCCCCTATAGATCTGGGACAGCCCTGTAGGCATCTTAGGAAAGGAAAACCATGCAACAAGTGCCAGGACAAGAGAGAACAGCCTCAAGTGGTGCCAGTGGGGGGTTTGGGTTGGATATCAGCAACAATTTCTTCCCAGCAAGGGTCCCTGTCCCAGGCTGCCCAGGGAGGTGGTGGAGTCCCCACCCTGGAGGTGTTTAAAAGCTGCCTGGATGTGATGCAGTGGCAGTGGCTGAGCAGCTCTGGGTGAGTGCTGGCCGGATGATCTCAAAGGTCTCTTCCAACCTCAACAGTTCTATGACTCTACGATCCTAAGCACCGAGCAGATGTCTGGCTGAGGTGTGGCTGGTGAACACACAGGTGTATGGAGGTGGCAGGGCACCACCCCATCCACATGGGCCTGCCACACTTAGCTGCACCCCATGGACGTCCCCTCCCAGCAGGGCAGCTTCTGGCAGACCCCAAAGGTGAGCTGCAGACCCAGGGATGGCAGCAGGCCTGCGTTTCTCTGCTACAGAGAATCACTGCTGATATTCTGCTTGAGGTCCAAGCCCCCAGGCTGGACAGGCACAGGCAGCCATGAGTTGTTCCCTCCCAAACAGCAGTGCCACTAAAAACTGTGTGGCTGACTCTGCTTTGCTGGGTGAGCAGCGCTGCTGAGAGCTCCACGTGTGAGCGATCCAAGAGGAGCCCGCTGCTCAGCAGATGGTTTGCATCCTTCTGCATCACTGATTCCCATGATGTGTCAAGGACCTGTCTGGGCAGAATGACTTTAGGGAGCACAGCTGAAAGGCAAGAAAGTCAACAGGGCTGGGGAGGAGCAGCTGAGGGAGCTGGGGTTGTTTAGTGTGAAGAGGAGGCCAAGGGGAAGCCTCATTGCTCTCTCCAGCTCCCTGAGAGGAGGCTGCGGTGAGGTGGGGGTTGGGCTCTGCTCCCTAGTCTCAGGTGATAGAAGGAGAGGAAATGGCCTGAAATTGTGCCAGGGGAGGGGCAGGTTGGAGATGAGGAAAACTTTCTCTGGTGAGTGGTCAGGGATTGGCAGAGGCTGCCCAGGGAGGTGGGGGAGTCCCCATCCCTCGAGGTGTTCCAGAACCCTGTGTCCATGGCACTTGGGGCATGGTTTGGTGGCCATGGTGGTGTTGGGTTGATGGCTGGACTGGATGATCTGAGAGGCCTTTCCCAACCCAAACAATTCTCTGATTCTCTGCTAAAGCAAAAAGCCAGCTCTGCTCTGACTGGACCGGTGGCCCCAACCCAGCTCTGCACCACAGAGAGGCCCAGGAGTGTGGCTGGCTGTCATTGAACTGCCTTCCCCATCCTCCTCTTCCTCAGGCACCTCTCTCCTAAGAGCCTGTGCAGTGCCCTGGTGCATCCAGCTTCACCCAGCAGTGGTGATTTGGGTGCTTCCTCCCAGGTGCAGTGATCCTGGCTGCACAGACAGTGTCTCTCCATCACTAGGGCTTGGGCTGCATCTTTCCCAGCAGCCTGCAAGGGACAGCCTGGACCAAAGGTGAGCCCGGAGGGCCAGGCCACCCACTCTGCTCACAGGGAGCTGTGGTGCAGGCTGAAATCTCCTGTGTGACACAGGTCTGCCTGGTTGACAAGCAGCTCGAATTGCATGAGTTCCTGCAGGGCCAGGCTGCTGCCAGCCTCAGGCTCGGAGGTGAGCTGGAGTGCTCACCAAGGACCATCACTTCACATCACAGAGTCCATGAGATGCCTCACTGGGCACATTTGTGATGTGAGGTGAGAAAAAGACCTAGAAAAGTATCCTTCACCTGGCTTCCTGAGCTGTGTCTGGAAGACTGACTCCTCCCAGAGGAGCTTGGCTGACATGTGGGCTCTCCTGAGAAGCTCAGAGGTGTTGGTTATTCGATCCACACACCTGGCATCCCCCTGCCCCACACAGGCAAATGAGAGCAGAAGACCATGCTGCTTGTAGGGAATGAGTCCGCCCCTGCCACTTCAGTGGCCCTGGGAGCTGAGTGGTCTGACAGCAAGCCAGGTGCAAGCTGAGGTTTCTTTCCTGCCTGTTCCTCTTGGCATCCCCTGCTGGGGCCAGGAGAAGTGCCACATTTGTGCCAACACATTGGCAGTAAGGTTCGATGGCCACAGGACTGTCCTGGGATGGGCAATGGCGGCTGCCAGATCTTCCCTCTGGCAGTCCCAGGCTCATCAGCCATGTGCCCACAGCTGCTTCAGGAGGATGGGCTGCAGAGGCCAAGCCAGGGATCCTTGTGCCCACGCTTGGATAAGGACATTATGGCACAACGTGGCACACAGGCTGTAACACCAACAGGACTTGAGGGTACATGTCCTGTCTCCAACCAGGCTCCTTTGCTCACTGAGAGGCTTCCTGCTGCTGCTGCTGTCTGTCGCTCACCTTTCCCGGTGCCCTTGGCTGGTGCCCAGCTGATGGTGCTCCCGAAGCTTCTCCGGCTTCACAAATGTTTAGCCTCCGGCGAGCCGTGGGTTTTTAACCTCAAAAGGTCGTTCCCAGGGGTGCCTCATCCCATCTCTGGCTTCAGGAAGGCTGTAGGGACAGCCGCTGACACGCTGGGGCGGCAGCGCGGGGTCGCAGGGCGCTGCTCAGCCCTGGGGGCGCTGGCTCGGCGCCCCGGGCGCGCTCTCGCTGCTGCCCTCTGCAGGCCACTCTCTGCACTGCTCTGTGCGCGGTCGCGCTGCGGCCAGAAGCCCTCTGCGAAGGGTCCTGCAGAGGTGTGCGGCTCAGCTCCTCTCTTTGCGGCAGACATCGGGGTGCAGTGCGTGAGATGTGCCACGCTCTGAACGGCACCCACGGACGAGCGACAGAGACCCAGCAATCGATTTTTGGCTGCCAGTCTGTGCGTGAGGGGTAACGCAGCGCAGGAACCGTTTTCCAGGCTGGGGGGGAGTTACCAGTTGCTAATCACTGATGGTTTGCTGTTAGCCACCAAGTGGCTGTGGGCCACTCTTGGGCTTGGAGGAGGTGATCCCTGGATACCAACAAGCTCTCCTGCTCCCATCTTCCTTCTGGGTCCATTTTCACTTGGGAACCTTCCGATCTGTGAGGAGGCCAAAGTCTTCTCTCCTGAAGCCCAGGGCTCTGAGCTTTCTTTTCACCCTTCGGGATCCTGAAGTCTTTGGTCATTGTTTCACCCTGTCTTGAATGTCAGAATGAGGCATCTAAGACTCCAGCATTACCTCCATCAGTCCTCAGCAGCCAGCCAGGGTATTTTCAGTTTAAACCTGTTAGGCAGCTGTGGAGCCTCCACATTTTCTCCTCATGGAGCTGTTTTCAGACATCTTATTTCCTGGTGACCAGGACTGAATCTTCCCTGTGTCAATTACTCTGAAGAGACCAAGCATCTTCACTCTGCTTCTCACTCTGTCCCACCCCTCAGCCCTGCCTGCCTCTGCCCAGCTTGCTGCCTTCAGAGGACCTCTTCAGAAGTGGTCACCACTGACCTCCTTACAGACTGGGATGTGCTTCTAAAAGCAGCAATTTGGTGTTGCCCTGCAGCTAAAGCTGCTCTTGTGGAGCACATTCCTGGGATCCCAGGGCAAGGCCAAGGTGTAATTAGTCAGCCTGAGGTGAGAGTCATCAGCCAGCAGCTGCACGTGGCTGTGCTGTGCTGCACAGAGCTCCCACTTCACAGCTTGTGACACACTTCTGCCGCTCTGGGCTGGGCACCTGCCTGGAGAGGAGGGCACAAGTCCTGCAGGTTGTGAGCCCTGCGGGGTGGGTGTCAGGTATGTCAAGAATGGATCTTCAGCTCTGCAATTCCTGGCAAGCACCAGAGCTCAGGAGCCTCCTTCACTAGGATGTTTACAAGGTCAAACATCCATGCTCATGGAGGCTCCAAAGTGCCCACACCACTCTCACCCACCAGCAGATGCTGCAGGAACAGCCACCAGCAAGTCCTGGCCTCTCTGGAGGTGTGACCTGCCTAAGGGATGGAGCAAAGGGATGGGCTCAGCCCCAGTGCCTATTAGCCTGGGGCTTACCCCACTAGGGTTACAGCTGCTGCTGGGTGCCACCACCAGAACAGTGTTTCCAGTGAGAGAAGACACTAACTAGCACCTGCTTCCTGCTGTGGTCTTCATGATGGAGATGTGAGCCATGCTCCAGCAAGGGTCTAGGACATTTGGGAGCCTTGGGACAGAAAGGATTAATGAGGTCTTGGACTGAGAAGAGACATCTCAGCTCCTTATGTCCCAAGCCCCATGCACTACTCCTGCACATACTGCTTTGGTTGCCACCAGTTGCTTGGTGGCCATCAAACATGCTGCTCCAGGAGAAGAGAGTCCCCAGGAAAGGGGGAAACTGGAGGGAAGAAATGCCAGCACCCCAGGAGCCTCCTGCCAGGATTTCCTGGGGACATTGTGAGTTGGGAAGTCTGTCCTCAGAGGCTGGACCAGATGGGTTGCCTGGAGGCTGCCTGGGAGCACCAGGGCACAGGAAAGGTGGCACTCGGCCTGCTGGCTCCCTCACGGGATCGTGTCCCGTCACTCTGGGGAGGGAGGCAGCACAGGGCAGTGAGCACAACAGGCAGGCAGGGCTCTGCTTCCCAATGGCAGCAGCAGCTGGCTGGGCTCCACCTGGGAAGATCTCTGTGTTTCATTAAAACAATTAAAAACATGCACACCCAAAGAGATGAACTCCAGGAGCATTCAGAGCCCACAGGCAAGAGCCGGCTGTGCCTGCCCTGGCAGGGGAGAGGAGCCCTGGTGGGAGCTGTCTCTGCCCTGGTCCCAGTGTGGTGGCACAGCTGTGTCTCTGCTGAGGTGGAGGTGACTGAACCTCCAGGGTCTTGGTTTTCATGGAGCTTCTGGTGCCACTGCTGATCTCTGGATGAAGTCAAGCCCGATGACCACAGATGGACTCTCTTGAGCCCAAGCCCTGCCAAGCTCCTGGGGAGCTGCTGGCCTTTCCTCCAGCCCCAGGGCACCTTGCTAAAGAGGTGACAGCAGCTGCAGGGGGCAGAAGTCTTCTCTGGCACCGTGTGGCCTAGAGAGCTTTGTTCAGCCTCATGGCCAGGACCTGCTGAGACCCAATTCCAGTGCAAGGCCATGAAGATTCTGCATGTGCCCATCCATCACAGACCTTCTTTGCTCAGTGCTTTACAGCCCTGCTCATGGCTGCCTGAAGAGAGAAAACAAAGCCACTGCAAGACAACAAAAAGATTGACTTTGGCTTTCCAGGACGCCCTGCTGCACTGCCATCCACGGGGGATGCATCTTCCTTGGCTGCTACATTCTGCAGAGGCTCTCTCCAGTGAGGTGGATAGCTGAGGGGGATGGTTGTGGGATCCCCAGCACTCCCAGGGAATCTTGCCCTGTGTGCCCTTTCTGCTCAGATCACTTGCACCCCCTTGGACCCCACGTCAGGGCATGGCTCCACTGTCCCTCATCCCTGGTTTTTGCTGTGGCTTCTGCTCACCCCTGCACATCCCTCCCCAAACTCCTCTGCTGTCACTGCAAAAATCAATGCTGCTGTTTCTTCCTCCCTTAACTGTTGAAACTGTTTCATAGCAGCTACCACTTCTTCCATGTCGCTGTGTCCTTGGCATGGGGCAATGTCTCATAGCCTGAACCCCTGCTGGAGCTCAGGAGCTCCTGGAAAGCAGCTGTGAACCCGCTGTGGTTTCCTCTCCTGCTTGCAATCCGGGTGACTCATCGCTGCTGCCACGCTGCAGTGCGCATCCATTGTGTAAGTTCTACCCAGCCTGGAACAGTCACAATTCACTGCTCCACTTTTCAGGCCACCCAAGCCATTAGGAGAATAAATCTAAAATAAAAGCCTGCTGGTACAGTTGGCTGGCTGAGCAGCACAGCCCCCTGGGAGAGCAGCAGAGAAAGGCATTCAGAGCTTTCCAAGGCTTCTCGGGTCCAACACGGCTAAGCTGGCGTGAGCTGCCAGCTGAACAAGAGCTCTCTCTCTGTCTTAGCTCCATTCCTTCCCCTCCTATCACACTCCTTCCCTTGCCCACCTCTATCCTGTCCCCCTTCCCTTTCCTCCCCATCTTAATCCCACTCCACATCTTTTTCTCATCCCCTTCCCCACTCCACCTAAAACCCACCCCAGTCCCCATCCACGTTGTTCCCACCCCATGTGCTTCCCACCCCACTTCCTTCACACCCTCATCCCTGTCCCTCTCCCATACCCATTCCATTTCTAGCTCATCCCCATTCCTATTCCATCCTCTTCCTATCCTGTTTTGTATAGTCTCCAAGGGAACCCAAACACAACCCTTGCAGGGAGAGGTTTCTGGGGGTGTTTCCTGGGAGGATGCCAGTGCTGGGGATCTCCTGCAGGAGCTGTGGGAAGGCTGCACTGGGACATGGACCAGAGCTCACTCCCCTGAGCTTTACTGCCTGTGCCTCAGCCACAGGAGGCAAAGGCATCCCTTGGAGCAAGTGGCTCTGGCCCTGCTCATGCTGTTCAGGACTCTTGTTGGCCTGTCTGTATAAGGTGCATAACCCTGGGTTTGCCAGGACCATTCCCCAGCTCCTTTCCTTCTCTCCTGGTGGAGAGTGGTAAACAGATGCTGACTTTGGCCAGAAGGCTGGCAGGACAGCACTGGGACATGCCCTTGCTAGTCCAGATGTCCAAACTCAAGTCCAGGCTACCAAAGCCTTTTGGCAACACAATACAATTATCCAGGGAAGAGCTGATTGGATTTGCCCACCAAAGCTCCTGCCAGCCTGCCAGCCTTTGTGGGAGGCTTTGCCATGGGATCTTGGCACCTTGCTGGGCATGGCCAAAACAATCTTGCTGAGCAAGCCCAAACTCTGCTAGAGTGGCTTTACCTCCTCCGGCCTTCCAGAGCCATGCTGTAGGGCTCAGTGGGACTGGGGCAGCTGGCAGAGCAGCCCAGCCACCCCCAACCTGCCACTCAGGGAGCAGTGCCTTGTTGTGTGGCTCTGCAGCCTAATCTGGGCATCCAGACTGCCAGCCTGGTGGTACCAGGTAGACACAGAATCACACAGAACCACCGAATGCTCTGGGTTGGAAGGGACCTCCAAAGCTCATCCAGTCCAACCCCCTGCACTCAGCAGGGACATCCTCCACTAGAGCAGGTTGCCCAGAGCCCTGTCCAGCCTCACCTGCAATATCTCCAGGGATGAGGCCCCAGCCACCTCTCTGGGCAGCCTGTTCCACTGTTCCACCACCCTCATGGTGCAGAACTTGTTCCTCACATCCAATCTCAATCTGCCATTTGAAGTCATTTGAAGCCATTGCCCCTGGTCTTGTCCCTGCAGACCTTTGGGAACAGTCCCTCTGCAGCCTTCTTGTAGCCCCTTCAGGGGCAGCTCTAAGTTCTCCCTGGAACCCTCTCTTCTCCAGGCTGAACAGCCCCAGCTCCCTCAGCCTGTCCCTGTAGCAGAGCTGCTCCAATCCCCTGATCATTTCCATGGATCATTGCTGTGGCTGCTGTGCAGCTCAGTTTCTCACTGGGTTCAGCCTTGTTTGGGATGGAGTTGAGTGATCTCATTTCAGCCACACACTCTCTTTGTCCCAAAGTGGGATGGGAAGGAGAGATTGAAGCCTGCAGGAACCAAGCTGGCAAACTCTCCCAGTCTCTGGAAGAGGAGCAAAGGGTCTTCCAGAGGTAGCCTGGGCAGTGTGGCCAAAAGCTGGGCTTACAGGGCCTGGCAGCAAGCTCACCAGCTCTCCCACTCCAGTGATGCAGGGCAACACAGCTGGCTTTGCTCCTGGCTATGAGGGATGGGAATAGTCCTTGCTGACTCCACACCTGGCAGCAGCAGTGCCCAAACACAAACCTTCCTGTTCAGTGTATTTATTGATGAGCTGGACCAGGGGATTGAGTCCATCATCAGTTAGGATAGGATAGGATAGGATAGGATAGGATAGGATAGGATAGGATAGGATGGGATAGGATGGGATAGAATAGAATAGAATAGAATAGAATAGAATAGAATAGAATAGAATAGAATTAACCAGGTTGGAAAAGACCTTTGAGATCAAGCCCAACCTATCACCCAGCACCATCTGATCAACTCAACCATGGCACCAGGTGCCTCATCCAGGCTCTTCTTAAACACCTCCAGCAATGGTGACTCCACCACCAAGCTGGGAGCAGGCATCAATCTGCTAGAGGGCAGGAGAGCTCTGCAGAGGGACTTTGACAGGCTGGACAGATGGGCAGAGTCTAATGGAATGAGATTTAACAAGTCTGAGTGCCAGGTTCTACGCTTTGGCCACAACAACCCCATGCATCACTACAGGATGTGGACAGAGTGGTTGGAGAGCAGCCAGGCAGAGAGGGACCTGGGGGTACTGGCTGATAGTAGGCTGAACATGAGCCAGCAGTGTGCCCAGGCAGCCAAGAAGGTCAATGGCATCCTGGCCTGGATCAGGAACAGTGTGGCCAGCAGGAGCAGGGAGGTCATTGTGCCCTGTGCTCAGCACTGGCTAGGTCACACCTTGAGTGCTGTGTCCAGTTCTGGGCTCCTCAATTTAAGAAGGATATTGAGATGCTGGAAGGTGTCCAGAGAAGGGCAACAAGGCTGGGGAGGGGTCTGGAGCACAGCCCTGTGAGGAGAGGCTGAGGGAGCTGGGGTTGCTTAGCCTGGAGAAGAGGAGGCTCAGGGGAGACCTTCTTGCTCTCTACCTGAAGGGAGGTTGTAGCCAGGTGGGGGTTGGTCTCTTCTCCCAAGCACCCAGCACCAGAACAAGAGGAAGGACACAGTCTCAGGAGGAAGTTTAGGCTTGATCTAAGAGAGAAGTTCTTCACAGACAGAGATTGCCCTTTGGGCTGGGCTGCCCAGGGAGGGGGTGGGGTTGGCATCCCTGGAGGTGTTTAAGAAGAGCCTGGATGAGGCACTCAGTGCCATGGTCTGGTTGATTAGTTAGGCTTGGGTGATTGGTTGGACTTGGTGATCTTGGAGGCCTCTTCCAACCTGGTTGAGTCTGTGATAACTCTTCATGCCCTAAAGGGAGGGAGGATTTGGTACAGGGCAGGGCAGAGGAAACCCAGCTTGTGGCTCTGCCCCACTGAAGCCCCCAGAACACCTGGTAGCAGTGCTCCAGTCAGCCCAGCGGGGTGGGGAGGACGGCTGGGAGCGAGCCAGGCAGGCGCTGAAGGAACAGAACCATGTCATTAGAGGGTGCCAGCGCATTGCCTGCCGGACAAGCCTGACCCCTCCCCTGCCCTGCCTCTGGCAGCCAGGGGCAGGAGGGGGTGTGGGGCTTTGTGATGCCGTGGCAGATCCAGGTTCCTTCTTAGGAGGTTTATACAGCAGATCCAGCCTGGCTGTGGAGCCAGAGGACTCGAGCAGCAGACATAGAGGTTTGGGTGTCTCTGACACAGGGATGCCACCAGAGGCTGTGCGCTGAGCTGCACCACTGCAGCCGTCAGCACACCCGGCAGGGCAAAGAGCTCACAGGTACAGAGCGACTGAAAACCAACCTGCCCAGGCCTGCAGCCCTCTCCAAGCTTCTCCATGGCAGGGCAGACCTGGTGGGTTTGACAAACCCCAAACAAAAGTGTTAATCAAAGCTGTGCTTGGGTTTGGAGCTCCGGGACAGCATAAACAGGCTCCAAAACCTATTCTGATGAGCTGCAGCTCTTGGCTGCTGAGCAATGGAGTAAGCAGCCCCACTAGCCAGGTTTGGGCACCCCAGAGCCACTTCAGCCTGGCTGTGCCATGCCATGGATGCTTGTAACCATGACCCCAAAATGTGGAATGCCTCCTGCCACCAGGAGAGGAAAATATTGTCCCTGTCTCTACTAGCTAACTGCAGCAGACACCTTGGAGGGACTTCAAGCCATCACCCCAGTCCTTTTCACTGCTGGGCGTAAACCAGAGGTCTTTTCTGCTACTGTTGGCTTCAGCTCTCTCCCTGCACAAATCTGAGGACTCAAGAGTCATCCCACTGATGCAGGTGGGACAAAGGAGAGGGCCTGTGAAGGATAAAGCGTGCCACAGAGAGAAACACAGTGTAAGAACAGGGAACAGAGCTGCACAAGCCTGGCTTTCTGTAGGACACTTCCCAGAGCTGGCTGCCCTGAAGGGCCTGGGAATCATGAGGTCCCATCCAGGAGTAGCCATGAGCAGGGAGAGGGACTCCCATGATAGGTGAAAGAAAGAAATCCATTCCCAACCTGCTCCTTTGGAGAGGAGAGGACAGGCACCCAGGCCCCAGAGCTGGGCTCAGCGGAGTGTTTGCTGCTGCCCCTGGCACAGCCTCCCAGAGCCCAAGCCAGCTCCTCCACCTCTGAACAGGCTCAGCTGGCAGTGAAGGTCATTCAGTTGGAGTCTTTTCTATATCTGGGCTTTTCCCCAGGCTCAGCTGCTACTCTCAGTACTCCTCAGAGTGGTTTCAGCCTGCAGCTCCCTCCCTCCGTTGTCTTTCTGTGCCAGTGCCTGAGGCAGCAGGAGGGGTTCCTGGGCTGCACTGCATGGCCACACAGCAGTGATGCTGCTCAGAGGAGGAAAGTGGAGGTCAGGTGCAGAAGCTGCCATGTCCCTCCAGCACAGGTTAGCAACCATAGAACCACAGAACAGTCAAGGCTGGAAGAGACCAGTCCCACAGTGACTGACCCAGAGCTCACAATCCCCCACTGCTGCTCAGCCACTGCCACTGCACCACATCCCCCAGAACCACATCCAGGCAGCTTGTAAACAGCTCCAGGGTGGGGACTCCACCACCTCCCTGGGCAGCCTGGGACAGGGCCTGAGGACCCTTGCTGGGAAGAAAATTTTCCTGATATCCAACCTGGCAAAACTGCTTCCCCTGGCACAACCTGAGGCTGCTTCCTCTTGTCCTGGCACTTGCTGCATGTGAGAAGAGACCAAGCCCCACCTGGCTCCAGCCTCCTTTGAGGGGCTTGTAGAGGCTGATGAGGTCTCCCCTCAGCCTCCTCTGATGAAGACTAAACAACTCCAGCTCCCTCAGCCATTCCTCATGAGACTTCTTGTGTTCAGGGCCCTTCTCCAGCTTGGTTGCTCTTCTTTGGACATGCTGCAGCCCCTCAGTGCTCTTCCCAGAGTGAGGACCCCAAAACTGAACCCAGCACTCAAGGTGTGGCCTCACCATTGCTGAGTAGAGGACAATCACATCCCTATCCTGCTGGCCACACTATTCCTGGTCCAGGCTGGCTGCTGGCTCATGTTCCTGTGGCCATCAGTCAACACCCCCAGGCCCTTCTCCACCAAGCAGCTCTCCAGCAACTCATCCCCAGGCATGTAACAAAGCTGAACCGACCTGGGCAGCAGTGCTGGGAGGTGGAAAGCCAATGTCAGCAAGAAGCCAAAACACCCCCAAAGACAGATGAGGGCTTTCCTTGTGGCCTCAAGCTGCTAAATCACTGCTGAGGCATCTGGGGTAAGGTCAGTCCACAGCAGCAGGGGAGCTGGCTGGAAAGGGGCTGGCAGAGGTCTTCAGCAGCCTGCAGCCAGGCTCAGGGGATGTAAGTGGTGCACAAAGGAGATTTACAAACACAAGGGAAAGGCCCTTCCAGCAGCCAGGGTAGACTTTTGCAAGGGCCTAATTTCATCAGGGTCAGGATTGGCCACAGGGCAGTGCCAGCAAAAGGACTGTAGGCAGCTGGTGTGGGTGTCCTGTGAGGTCTGGTGTCACTTGAGTCCAAGCCCCATGGCTGGTGGCACAGGGAGCTTCCAGCACTAGTCACAGGGCTCAAAGTGACTCACACAAGCACACGTGGACACTTGGACAGAGGAGGTCTATTCTCCAGTTGGGTACCATGCCCACTTCTTCCAGGTCAGGAGGGGCTGTTCAGTCTGGAGAAGAGAAGGCTCAGAGGTGACCTCATTGTGGCCTTCCACTAGCTGAAGGGGACCTACAGGAAGGCTGGGGAGGGACTTTTCAGGCTATCAGGGAGTGATAGGACTAGGGGGAATGGAATGAAGCTGGAGGTGGGGAGATTCAGGCTAGAGGTGAGGAGGAAGTTCTTCACCGTGAGGGTGGTGAGGCCCTGGAATGGGTTGTGCAGGGAGGTGGTTGAGGCCCTGTCCCTGGAGGTGTTTAAGCCCAGGCTGGATGAGGCTCTGGCCAGCCTGATCTAGTGTGGGGTGTCCCTGCCCATGGCAGGGGGTTGGAACTAGCTGATCCTTGTGGTCCCTTCCAACCCTAACTGAAACTGTGAAACTATGAAACTATGAAGGTCCAGGGCCAAACCCCCTGATCATTCCAGCCACTGATAGAGAAACACTGAGCAAAATCAAGGTCCGGGGGGACTGCAGCTGAACCATGGCATCCTACCTTGGTGATGGTTGAGTATCCCACCCAATGTCCCTGCAGAACTGGGGGCATCCCAGGAAAATGCCAGCTGAGGATCTGCTCTGAGCCCTGCAGCACATTGAGCTGGGGAGCTTAGGCCATTTTTTCCCTTTCCTGCCCTGCCCATTGGGTCACAGCACTGTGGGCCACCCCAAACAGATGACTGAGTTTCAGGAGGGAGGGAGATACTTCTGCCTTGTGTGGAACTGCTCCCAGGCTTCATTGTTTAGGATCTTGCAAAGCACTCAGCATTCCCAGGGCAACATGTTTTGTAGGGAGCAAAAGGCACTGCTGTGAGAGTCACTGCAACTGCTCTTCTGCCTGGAGACCACAGGGTGCCTGCAGCTGCTCTGCTCTGAGAGGTGCTGGTTTGCCTACCTACGCTGAGGTCTCCTGCGCTTGGTCTCGTCTTTGCACCACTTCCCCTCCCCAGACTTGCCTGGGCTCAGAGCATTGCATCCACTCATGCCTTCCCCCGCTCTGCAGCAGCAACTGACGTGTCCAGAGCACCTCAAGCACTGCCCTAGCCTCCTGGGCAGGTACAGGGCTCTTTGGAGCAGGGAGCAGGTCATATCCAGCCACCACTTCTCACTCCCACAGTGCACAGAGGCAGCAAGGGTCTGCCTGAGGGTCCAGACCCAGTTGGGGTTGCTCTGAGGCTGATTTATGGCTGCCTTAAAGCTCTCTTGCCCAGTTCAGCTAAGCAGGTCCTGTTTAAAGTAAAAGCAGTGCTGGTCTGCCCTAACACCCTCCAAACATCAGGCCTCTGTCTGCAGTCGTCCTGTTATCAGAGCAAGGAAGCAGGATCCTGATGTTAGATGAAAATCCCTTTGGAGGACTAGAGCCACACAGCCCTGCTGTCAGACCCTGGGCTAGTTGCTCCCTAGCCAGCTAGGCAAGGTCCCCTCCTTGACCTGCTGCTTGTGAACAGAGCAGGACTTGGGCAGGAAGTAATGGTTAGAGGCCATCTGGGGCATGGTGATCATGAAATGAGAGTTTTCAGTTCCTGGGGAAGTAAAGAGAGGGGGTCAGTAAAACTGCCACCTCGGACTTCCAGAGGGCAGACTCTGGTGTGCTCAGGAGACTGGAGGGTACAGGAGCCCAGGAAGGCTGAAAGGCACAGCAGCAGGCTGTCCCCATGTGCTGAAAGCAGAGCTGGTGGGGAAGGGGCCTGGCTGAACAGAGAGCTTTGGCTGGAGCTCAGCAATCAGAGGACAGTCTGTAGCCTTGGGAAGAGAGGGCAGGTTTCTCATGAAGCCTGCAAAGATGTTGTGAGGCTGTGCAGGGAGAAAATTCGGAGAGGCAAATCCCAACTAGAACTCAACCTGGCTACTGCTGCTCAAGACAGTAAAAATGTTTCTGTACATTCATTAACAACAAAAGGAGGAGTGGGGAGAATCCCCATCTGGTATTGGATGCAGGGGGAACATAGGGACAAAGGCTGAGGTGCTCAATGCCTTCTTTCCTCAGTCTTTAAGAGTACAAGAAGACCTTCACAACCCAAGAGGTGATGTTCAGTGACCTGCTGCACCACTTACACACAAGTCTATGGGGCTGGATGGGTGACACCTAAGGGTACTGAGGAGGCTGGTGGAATTGCTCACCAAGCTACTTTCCATCACTGACCAGCAATCCTGGGAAACTGGGGAGGCCCCAGCTGCCTGGAGATTGGCAAATGTGATGCCTGGCTACAAGAAGGGCCAGAAGGAGGACCTGTGAAACTGCAGGCTGCCCTCAGTGCTGTGGAAGGTCATGGAGCAGATCATCTTGAGTGCCATTATGCAGCATGTGCAGGGCAGCCAGATGATCAGGCCCAGGCAGCAGGGGCTCATGAAGGGCAGGTCCTGCTCGACCAGCCTGCTCTCCTTCTGTGACAAGGTGACCTGGTCACTGGATGAGGGAAGGGCTATGGATGTCATCTACCTGGACTTCCACAAAGCCTTTGACACAGTTCCTAATACTGGCTGCTCATGGCTGGCGTGGGTGGATGCTCTGCTGGGTAAAACACTGGCCCCAAAGCGTGGTGGGGAATGGCATTAGCTCCAGCTGGTGGCCGGTCAAAAGTGGTCCCCAGGGCTCAGTACTGGGACCATTTCTGTTTAACATCTTCATGAATGACCTTGATGGGGAGTTTGCAAGTCTGCAGGCGACAGCTTGGGTGGGAGTGCTCACAGGATCACAGGAGATCTTCAGGTGCAACCCCCTGCCAGAGCAGGACCATAGAACCTAGTGCAGGTGGCACAGGAGCACACCCAGACAGGGCTTGAAAGTCTCCAGAGAGACCCACCAGTGTGGTGGGTTGAAGTTTCCCCCCACCCCCAGCATGAACTTTGCCAGACCAGCTCAGCTGGAAACAAATGGAAGCTGTATTTACAAGCCAAACTGCACTCTGCAGCGGAACGCGAGGGATGTGTACAAAGCACACAGGAGTGACAGCACTGCACAGGTATTTACAATTACAGCAACACAAAAACCCCCTGGGTCAGAGACCAGGGAAGCTGTTCCACTGCCCTCCCACCCCCTGTCCCAAGAGAGAAAAGGAGCAGGGAGAAAGCAGGGGTTAGACTTAACTGAAGCAGCGCAGGCAAGGTCAGCCAGAAGCAGGTGAATCTCTCTCCAGCGAAGCAAGCAGAGAAGAGATCAGAGAAGAGAAAGAATTGGTTTGGTGCAGCCAAGCTTATAGCAGATATTTCCCCATGAATTTGTTCAGGATAAGCTTTAGGTTTTCCTTTTTACACCCCAGAGTGATCTGTTCATGTTTTTCTACTCTTCTGCTCAAAATCTGCAACTAAATTTTAGAGGCATAGCCTAAAACCACCACAGAAAGAGACTCCACAACCTCTCTGGGCAGCCTCTTCCAGTGCTCTGTGACCTTTACAGTGAAGTTCTTTCTCATGCTGAGGTGGAACCTCCTGTGCTGGAGTTTGCATCCCTTGCCCCTTGTCCTATTCCAGCACACAAGTGAGCAGAAGCTATCCCTGTCCCTTCCTTCCTGACCCCCAACCCTCAGATCCCCTCTCAGCCTTCTCCTCTGCAGACCAAACACCCCCAGGTCTCTCAGCCTCTCCTCACCAGGCAGTGCTCCAGTCCCTTCAGCATCCTTGTAACCCTCCCTTGGACTCTCTCCAGCAGATCCCTGTCCCTCTTGAACTGGGGAGCCCAGAACTGGATGCAATATTCCCGGTGGGGCCTCACTAGGGCAGAGTAGAGGGGGAGGAGAACCTCCTTGGATCTGCTGGACACACTCTTCTGAATGCACCCCAGGACCCCATTGGCCTTCTTGGCCCCCAGGGCACATTGCTGTCCCATGCAGAACTTGCTGTCCACCAGCACTCCCAGGTCCTTCTCCCCAGGGCTGCTCTCCAGCAGATCCCCTCCCAGCCTGTCCTGCTGCAGTTTATTCTTCCTGCCCAGCTGCAGGACTCTGCACTCATCCTGGTTGATGTTCATTAGGCTACTCCCTGCCCAGCTCTCAGTCTGTCCAAGCCTCTGAATGGCTGCACAGCCTTCAGGTGTCTCAGCCAAGTCTCCCAGTTTGGTGTCATCAGCAAACTTGCTGAGCAGACTCTGTCTGTCCCCTCATCAATGTCATTGCTACAGAGGTCAAACAGGACTGGACCCAGCACTGATCCCTGGGGGACTCCACTAGCTACAGGTCTGCTGGAGGGTAGGGAGGCTCTGCAGAAGGGACTTGGACAGGCTGGATCGATGGGACAAGGGGTTCAACAAGGCCAAGCGCTGGGTCCTGCACTTGCATCACAACAACCCTGTGAATGCTCCAGGCTTGGGAAGGAGAGTCTAGAAAGGGGTCCAGTGGAAAGGGACCTGGGGATACTGACCAACAAGCAGCTGAAGATGAGCCAGCATTTGCTCAGGTGGCCAAGAAGGCCATCAGCATCCTGGCTTGCATTAGAAATAGTGTGGCCAGCAGGAGTAGGGAGGTGATTGTCCCCCTGCACTGGGCACTGCTGAGGCCACATCTTGACTACTGGGGTCGGTTTTGGGCCCTCACTCCAAGAAGGACATTGAGAGGCTGGAGCAGGTCCAGAGAAGGGCAGCAAAGCTGGGGAAGGGTCTGGAGAATAGGGCTGGGGAGGAGCAGCTGAGGGAGCTGGGGGGGTTCAGTCTGGAGGAGGCTGAACAACCACATGAAGGGAGGTTGTCATGAGGTCGGTGCTGGTCTCTTCTCCCAAGTGACTACTGACAGAACAAGAGGGAATGGCCTCAATCTGCACCAGGGGAGGTTTAGGCTGGACTTTAGGAAAAAAAATTCTGAAAAGGGTTCTCAGGCACTGGCTGCCCAGGGAGGTGGTGGAGTCCCCATCCCTGGAGGTGTTTAAAAGCCATGTAGATGTGGTGCTTGGGAATATGGTTCAGTGGGGGACTTGGCAGAGTGGGGTTAACAGTTGGACTTAGGGATCTTGAAGGTCTTCTCCAACCTAAATGACCCTATGATTCTGAGGATGTGTTGCCCCATCTTTGAGGTTCCTCTACAAATCACAGAACCACAGGGTTGGAAGGACCTCAAGGATCATCCAGTTCCAACCCCCCCGCTCTGCTGCATGCTTCCTCCTGCACAAATGATGCTGTCTGTTCAGCACCATCCATCCTTCAGTTTCATCACCTCGCTTACAAATGATGGTGAGTTGAAATCCACATTTCCACCGGTGGCTTGTGCTCAAGCCTTGTCTTGCAGGAAAACTAAGGGACAGCAAAATGACCTCCTTCTGCCAGCCAGAGTATTCATGCATTTGAGGTACAACCCAATCCCCTCTTACTCTGGTGCAGCAGAAGAGTTACAGCTCAAGCTTTCCCTGCAGTGGGCATCTTCACAGGACAGCCCTTCAGCCTAGGGCACTGCCAGGGCATCTGTTTCCTTTCCATTAGTGACAAGCCTGCCTCTTGATGTTTTCTTTTCACATACCCAAATAACAGCCTTCTGACCTTACATTCAGCATAAATCTTACTTTATTGGGTGGGAGCAAGGGGCAAGCATGAAGCAGGCAATGATCAAACAACACTAAGCATGAGGAGGTGCAGAGATGCAAGTCTTCAGAGGCCCAGCACCAGACAGCAGCTTGGGAAGGGCCTGGGACATGCAAGCAGAATAAATCAACTTTAGGACTATCTTCATGGGGTCAGGGCACAGCAAGCAATTCAACAGCCCTTTGAAGAGAGGGAGAGATGCAGTCAGTAATTCTCCATTTCACCTCCAGGCAGAGCAACTGAGACAAGCAGTTGGAGGGGTTTGTAAGTCAGGAAGGACACCAGAAGCCATTGTAAGGAGGGATGAACAACCACCACTTCTCTGACACACAGTTGAAGCCCTGGAATGAGTTGTCCAGGGAGGTGGTTGAGGCCCCATCCCTGGAGGTATTTAAGCCCAGGCTGGATGAGGCTCTGGCCAGGCTGATCTAGTGTGGGGTGTCCCTGCCCATGGCAGGGGGGTTGGAACTAGATGATCCTTGTGGTCCCTTCCAACCCTGACTGATACTATGATTTGTTTTCAGAGTGCAGGGCTTAGATTTGCCCAGATGAGGCTGGCAAGATAAGAAATGACATTGCATCTGTTCAACAGCATCACAGCTGAAGGGTGTGACTCAGCTTGGCCCAGACAGAATGGCAGTGACCCACTTCACATCTGGGTTTTGCAGCCTGGGTTGCTGCTGCTTCTCTGCTCCCAGGACCGTGGTTTGACACCAGGAACATCAGACCCAGCCACTCCCAGCTCTAGCAGTGCTCATTTGATTCAGATCAGACACTCAGGAGCAGCTCCTGGCAGGGCAGATGCCTTCTTCCAAAGCCACTTGTCCCCCTGCAAGAAGTTAGGGATCTAAACTTCTACACTGCTAATTTTTATCAAGCAAGTCAGAAGAATTTCTTGCTAGTCCAGGTGATGGGTAAGAAAGACCTTTGCCCCAGGCGGGTTTAGGGGTGATTTCAGCAGAGTGCAGATCCACTTTCTCCCGGGCAGCATTTCCATCCTCAGGAGTCCTATTGATCCTGAACCATCCATAAGGACCTAAAGGGGGTTTCTGTGTTGAGGCAGAGTATGTGGCAGGAATGAACACGTGGGCTGGTGGGAGTGTGGAGACAGGCTGAGACCAGTTCAGCTGGCAGTGTCACAGAGAAAAGGCCGAAGACATCTCCTCCCTGCTCCCTTCTGCCCCACAGACACCTCTACCAAAAGCAATAGCCAGAAACCCTGCAACCTGCAGTCTCACATAACTGGCTGCAAGACAGTCGTGTGTTTCACAAGGCTTCTGCAAGGTTTCACCAAGTAACTGTGTGGAAAGTGCCAAGAAATGCCACAAGAATGGGGGCAAACAACCACAGCAAGTGCCCTGGGCAACGCTCTTGCTCTCCATTGTTCCCCTTTTCTGATCACCTCTTTCCTGCAGCTTGATGTGCTGCATAGGACCAGCTTCTGCACCTGCTCTCTGCAAGGTCAAGACCCCCTCTGGTTTGTGTCTTTCAGGCAAGCAGGATGAAAAAAAGGAACCACCGAAGGCAAAAGCTCTGCCGCCGACTGGCAGGTGTGGGGAGAGCTAGGGGAGATAAATGCTACTAGATCAGAGTTGCCAGGCAGCTCAGGTTTCCCAGTAAACAGGATTCTCACCTCCCTTCCCACATCTGCTCACCATGGAAGGTCATGCCAGAGAGCAGGACGCTACGCGGGAGAAAATCAGCACTAAAAGAGAAGTGCTAAGGGTTTGTAGATGCAGAAGTTGGTCTCTCTGCAGGTGTCTTGGGCAGCACTTTCAGACGATCACGTTAATGCATCTCAGGAGTGTCCTGCTCTTGGCTCTGACTCAGTGCCGGCCACATCTCAGTCACACACCAGTGCGTCCTGAAGCCTGTGTGGGAGCTGCTGTGAACCCAGCAGGGTAACACCTCCAGGATGCTCCCACGGCATCAGCTAACCTCTGAGGATGTGCTAACACACCTGATGTAACCTGGGTGAACTTGTCCTTCTTCAGCAAGACACCTGCCTCTTCTCACCCCAGGGAATAGCCAGCTAGGAGCTACACCTCAGTGTGTTATATGACATTGCATCCCAGCCTCACTTCCAAGGTACAGAAACCTGCACCCAGAAATTAATCTCATTTCTGTTGGAGGGGCAATCACAGCAAAAAAGAGCCTGGAGTGCATTGATATCTGAAGTCTGTGCAAACTGAGTAATAAAGAGGTGTCACTTTAAGGTTTGCATGAAGCCAGACCATGTTTTTCAAGCTGCTTTCTCAGTTAATGTTTAACAAGGCAACAGTGTGTGCCCACAGGTGCTGGAGTAAAGGACCGAGATAAGGTTACTGCTAACCTGCAGAACAATGTCTATTGTGTCCCCTGCGAGGTACCTGGCCAGAGAGCATCGTTTAAAATGCATATGTAAATATCACAGGACAAAGCAAGTGGTGCAAGGGAGCTGGGCTGCAGCGTCCAGGGCAGTGGAGCAACAGCCTTCCTCACACCCCTGTGCGTGGAGCCTTCCCCTCAGCTCCTCCACACCACCTGCTCTCTCTGCTCCTCACGCCCCTTGTCCCTGGGGACTCACTGGTCCGGCACAAAATGATACAGAGGATTTTGTTGGGTTTTGTTTGCGTTTCGTTTTGTTTTCCCGTCAGTTTTCTACTGCTTGGGGGAGTAAACTGCTTCCTGGGAGGCTCTGCCAGAAGTGAGGAAGGCAGCACGGTTGGGGCAGCCAAGACACGGGAACTGTGGGTCAGGGATTGGTTCCCCAGATCCAGGGAACCTGCAGTCTCTGCTGCAGCAGCCAGCTGCCCCGCAGAGGCTCTCAGGTGCCTCCCACAGCTCCCTAAGTCAGGTGGTTTTGTTTGTGATGCACTCAGGGCACTGGGTTCTTCATACACAGGAGCATATCTTGTTTTCCTCTTGGCCAAGAACACAACATGTCATATAACTAATTTAAATAGCTGCTTCCTGGCTGAGCCTCATTAGGGACCCAGCATTAAACTTGTCAGATTAGATCTGCCAGACAATGAAAGGAAAAAGAAGCTAATTTCAGCGCTCATGGCAGCACAGGAGCTGGATCATGCTCCCCTGGACCACCACTGTGACCCCAGCCACACCTCACACGCACCAGCCCAGCATCACTGTGGCTGGCAGCAGCTGCCCCCTGAGGTCAGCACAGTGAGTCACGCTCGTGTGCCAAGGGCAGGAACGGTAATTTAACACGCTCACCTCTCTGTCCCTGACCTATTTTATCTGGGCAGAACTGAGTAATTGCTTTCCCAGCCTCACTGCTTCAACCTACCTCTATGCACCTTTCCTGCTACCAGCAAATAGTGACCAGGTGCCACGCTCAGCCCTGAGCCACAGGCCTGTGTGGCCCCACGGAGAGCAGGAACGGGACCAGAGGCATCCAGGGACAGGGTTCAGCCAGACCCCACTGTACTGGGACCTGTGGTTCCCAGACAGCGCTGAGGGGCTTCCCGATGGGGCTAAGGGTCACCAGGCTCCACTGCCACCAGCACTAACCCCTGCCAGCACTGACCCCCCCGCCGGCACTGACCCCCACCAGCCTGCCCTGCCTGCACTCACCGCAGCCCCAGTGGGCTGGGAGGTAAAGCCCCTTTAAGTTTCTGCGGGGTGAGCACCCTTCCGTGCACCGTGACCCCATCCCGGGGCAACGGCTTTCATTCCTCTCTCCCCTGCTCTCCCTCAGCCGCCCTCCCTCCTTCGCTTTAATTTCCTCCCAAGAGCTCCTCGGGTCACCTCTCGGTGTGGCCCCATCGCCCGCGGGCAGGCCCCGCTCCCTGCCGGGCGCGCAGGGCACCGCAGGCAGGCAACGGGAGCCGGAGCCCTACCCCGGTCAGCCGCGCGGCCCGGCGGGGACAGGGGGCAGAAGGCAGGGGCCGCGCGGACCCCACGCCGGCCGTAGGCGGCAGCCGGCCCCGCTGTGGCCGCCGCTTGGCCACGCCCCGGGGCGGGTCCCGCGGCTGTGACGGCCCCGGCCCCGCCGCCTGACGTCACCGCCCGCGGCGGAGTGCGCAGGAGCTGCCGCGGGGAGACGGGGAGCGCCTGAGGTAGGGCGGGGTCGTGAGGGGCTAGCGGAGGGGGGCTGCTGGGCTGCGTGCGGGGCTGGGGTCCCATGGGGGGGGGGTGGTGAGGGAAGGGGTTGTGTGTGGGGTGGGGTCCCATGGGGGTGCGAGGGTAGGGGTTGTGTGTGGGGTGGGGTCCCATCGGGGTGTGTGAAGTAAAGGACTGCGTGTGGGGCTGGGGTCCCTGGGGTGTGTGAGGTGAGGGGCTGCGTGTGGGGCTGTTATCCCATGGGGATGTATGAGGTGTGGGGCTGGGGTCCCACGCGGGTGTGTGTGATGAGGGGCTGCGTGTGGGGCTGGGGTCCCGTGGGGGTGTATGAGGTGTGGGGCTGGGGTCCCGTGGGGGTGTGTGAGGGGAGGGGCTGCATGTGGGGCTGGGGTCCCACAGGGGTGTGTGAGGGGAGGGGTCGTGTGTGGGGTGGGGTCCCGTGGGGGTGTGTGAGGGGAGGGGTTGTGTATGTGGTGGGGGCCCCGTGGTTTGTGGGGGTGAGGGTCTGGGGTGGCTGGGAGCAGCCTGTACCCCAGCCTGTCAGGGGAAGGCTTGAGCCAGCCGCAGGCCTGAGCTGCCCCAGCCGTGCAGTGAGGGCTGGTGGCTGCGGCGGGCCTGGGTGCTGCGGAGCAGAGCTGTGGGGCAGGACTGGGACATGGATGAGGGACCCTTGCTGCAGGGAACGTGCTGGGCAGGGTTGCAGACTTCTTGGATTAAAGACCTGTCCCAGCTCTGGGAGGGAGGCCAGATGTGGGGTAGTTACTCTGCTGCACAGGTCCCCAAGGTGTCAGCTCAGGAGGGTGCTGAACAGGATGGTGATGGCCACTGAAGCCCACCAGGGTGTGCCTGGGCTGCAGTGCTTCTGGCCCAGGGGTGTCTCTTGCTGTCTGCCAGCCCTATTGATGCAGTTATTGCCAGAAAGGTGCTTTCAGCTGTGGCTCTCATTGCAGGAAGCAAGGCAGCTGTGGGATGCTGTGGGGTTCTCCAGTCCTGCCCTCTGCATCGGTGCTGGTCAGCTGCAGTTGTTTATGCAACATGGGGGGAGAAAAGGAAGGCAGGCATCTGTGCTCAGAGCTGATGGGCTTGTTTAACCCTAATGGACTTAGTGTGGAGCAAGAGGTATTCTGGTACTGAGTAAAAGAATAATGCTGCTTCCTGTGTTTAAAAGCCATTATGCCTGTCCTGGATTTATAATTTCTGTTCTGTAGCTGTTGGAGACTTCATTTGGATAATTAAAGGTCATGGTACAATAGGAGAATAAGGAAAGGAGGGTACTTGTCTCCTTTCCTTGCCACACGGATCCAGCAGCCCTCCTGACAGCAGTGGGGAGACCTTCTCAGTCTGGGACAGCACCAAGAAGTGCCTAGGCAGCCCAGATCCTTATTTAGCTCAGTCTGGAAAAACACAAACCAAAACAAAACACCCAGACCTTTGATCTGGCTTTTAGTGCTTTCACTTTTGCTGAGAGACCTGTGTGAGGAGGAGGCTCAGTTGTCCAAATAGGGTAAGTCTGGGTGAAGGACTGAGCGTGGGTGAGCGAGAGCGACTGCGCGGTTCAGCTGCCTCCTCCTTTGTGCTGTGGTAAATATAGTGAGGAGATACAAGGTGAGGGAAGTGCTGTGTGACAGAGAAGGGGTGTTTCTCTTTCAGCTGCATCAGTTGCCTTAATGAAAAGACCGACTCTTCCTAGACACGTTGGGTGAGAAGCGTACTATTGCTGTGTCGGTTAGAGCGAGGAGGAGGCAGAGGGTGCTGAGACTTGATACGTCCTGGTGATCCTATTTCAGTGCCTCTAGGGGTCGGTCGGGATTTAGCATGCACTGCGCAGGGTGGTGTTTTAACCAAGTACTGAAAGTTCTTCAGTACTAGGTCTCTTATGCTCTACCCCTTATTCATCTGCTATAAAAGCCATCTTTGTTGTAATACTGACTTATCATTCCCCTAAGGCTTTGAGAGCAGTGAGTACTAGCCTGCAGAGGCTGGTGGGTGTCCTCGCTGAAGAGAAGAGCGTGTCCTGTGAATGAGTGAGGGGCTCTGACATGGGCTGACCAGACTCTGCAAGGCAGTACCCTGTGTCAGAGCAGAAGGCTCAAGTGTTTTGCTGCCATGTGTGCCCCCAGGTCCATATGACATTTAAAATTGGCAGTGGCTTGCTGCTTAAAGACCAGAGGTGTTCCAGTAAGTGTAAGCAGTCCTGTTCCTGCTCATGGCGCTGCATTGGAGTGATGGAGAATTACTTGGAGCGCTGCTGTGGAGGGAAACAGAGAAGCTGCTTGGTTTTGAGGTAGTTCAGTGCCTGATCAGATTAATATATTAACTTTTTCTAGGAGGGCAGAGCAAGCTTGTGTAACACTGGATTTCCAAGAAACAAGTCTGCTTTTTCTCTGTTACCTGCTGTGATCTCCCTGTGATCAAGGCACACGCTGAGCAGGCAGTCGAGTAAACTTCTGGTGGGAGCTGTGGACTTGAATGAGTAGGGCTGGAATGCCTGCCTTTGATATTGATGTTTCCTACTCTCAGTTGTATATTCTGTCTTCCTCAATTTCCTGTTTGTGAGCTGAAACCCTGTGGCTCAATGAGCAGAAAATAGCACCCTGTCATTTTGGGAAGAGGGGAAGGGAGCAAGGAGCCTGAGTCATTCAAGCAGTGCCGAGTCTGACATCCTGCTGGCTGCAGCCTGGCTTCCCATGAGGCAGTGTGGGAGCTTCTGAGGGATGGGAGAGACCACCTTCCCTGGGATCAAGTGCCTGGCCTTGCACTCTTGCTGCAGGGCAGGTGTGTGCGGTGCCATCGCCGTGGTCGCATCCCAGGGTGCATTTCCCAGCCAGGACCCAATTCTATGGAAGCTGCTTGCCTTGGAGAGGGAGCAAGGTTCTGCACCAACACCCCACCTGGGGGCTTGGGAAATGCACCTGCTTAGGAGTGTCTGCCCTATTCTATTCCTTGCCCACGCACTATCTCCACTAAACAAAAAGCTACTCTTTCTTTCACTTGTGTATCAGAAAGATGTATTTCCACCTTAGCATTGTAATGTATTGTTGAGGCATAATTTGGACTTGGAATATTTTGAGGGCAGTGCCCTGAACTGTAATAGCCTTTCAACTTCTGGCAGAGTAAGGCAAAGGCTTTCTTGGTTTCCTGACAAGTGGTATGAGAGAAATTTGCTTGTGCAATGTGAAGAGCAGCCATTAAAGAGGATTCTTGCACATGCCCTACAGGCAAAGCAAAGCATCAGTGTTGCAACTGCGTGTCGGATGTGGAAAAGCAGAAGTGTGTGTGTGGGGGAAAAACCTTCTGTCCAGCCTGTCACAAAAATCCTCCTGAGTGATGTACTACTTCTGTCTGCCTGCACTGACTTCACTCTGTCTTAGAATGTGTGTGCTGCCCTTTGGTGTGTTCCTGCTCGGGATGGTAGGAAATCACGTGCAGTCCAGCAGCTAAATCTGTGAGCATATCAGAGCCGGGGGGGTTACCATGAGAGGCTGCTGCTGTTCCTGCTGGGGTGCTGCCAGAACACCAGCTGAGAGCACATATGAATTTATTATCTCTGCTTACAGATTTTCTTGCCAGTCATACTGTTTGTTCCACATTCTCTTCTGAGTTGGGCCAGCAAAGCTTCTTTCTTTAATAACTGTTATTAGCGAGGCCTAGTTTAACTTGCTAATTGGATGTTTTCATTGATGTTGTTCTTGGGTTTGGTGTTTGTTGCACCTTAAAACTGTCTTAAGAGCAAAAAATATATACATGTGTTCCTGGAATACTCTAATATAGCACATTATACAATACAATACACCAGGTTGGAAGAGACCTTCAAGATCATCGCGTCCAACCCATCAACCAATCCAACCCACCTAAACAACTAAACCATGGCACCAAGCACCCCAGCAAGTCTCCTCCTGAACACCTCCAGTGAAGGTGACTCCACCACCTCCACGGGCAGCCCATTCCAATGGGCAATCACTCTCTCTGTATAGAACTTCTTCCTAACATCCAGCCTAAACCTGCCCTGGTGTAGCCTGGGACTGTGTCCTCTTGTTCTGGTACTGGCTTGAACAAGAGCAGTGCATGCTAAAGCTTCCAAACACTGGAACCAAGATGTGAATGCCCCTCTCTGCAGTGAGGTCTGTATAAAGGGCTTCCATTTCTTGGTACCTTTTGCCCCAAGGACTTCTGTAACTGTGTGTCTCACCTGGCGTGTCAGCAGCAAGCGGCTTGGCTTGTGGCACGGGAAGGGCTGTGCTGGGGTATGTCCTGGCATGGTAGTTGTTTGTCTGTGGGGTTAAAGCACATGTTCTGAAACTTTCATCAGATGTCTGATTAATTTGAGAAGTACTCCCCATGAGTAACAGTGGCAGAGTGCTGGATTTCATTGTTGTTCACCAACACTATTATTGGAGGAGCTACACAGGCAGCTGTTTCAGCCTCATGCTCCTGCCATGCAGAACATGTGGGTGGATGGTGGACAGCACATCCTAAGCAGGAAAACTAGGCAGTGAGCTCCTAGGGGTATGGTTTTGTGCACTCATAAGCATTGTTGAGACAGTGAAGCTTGTCTGCAGAAGGACAGTCCTGGCATTCAGAGCTGTGGAGGTGTGAGGCTGCACTGAGTCCTGTGGAGACAGAGCATCAAGGACAGGCAGATCCTGTGACTGCCGAGCGAAGGGCGTTGTGTCTGAGGCAAATACTGTCAGCATGACCACAGGCCCTTTAGAACTGATCAACCTCCTGATTCTTGAAACCAAACCCACCTGGAAACATGGATATCAGTCCTGGTTTTCTGAAGAGGTGAGACCATTTGCAGGGATGCAAGTGTCAGCCTTACACATGAAGTGTGCTCGCCGTTTGCACAGATGGGCAGACTTCAGGCCTCAGAAGGGCTTAGAGGATGCTGGGAGGTGGGGGTGCCTGGCTCAGAAGGTCAAATGTTTCTCCATGCAGCCCACTGTTGCTCACTCTGCCCAACTCCCTGCTTCAGCCACTTGGAACAGCAGCTAAGGCTTTTTTTGTCCAGCCACACAAATTAAATGTGAGGAGATGCAGCTCTTCCCGATGGCCTGGAGCACCCCATAGCCCTGGAGCCCTCCTGAGAAAATAGGTTTTGAGGAAGCAGCATTTTCTAGCTTTCCTTTGGTGGCACAGAGCTGGGCTTTTCACTTCTGCCTAGGCCTGTGTTTTGGGAAGTAAACCAGTTTGGAGCAGCTTTTGTCAGAAAAGGTGGATGCGGGTCTTGTGCAGTTCCCCTTCAGCTATGACTCCAGGCTTGATGGTGCTGCCTGGCGAAGTGGGTGGGCAGGTAGGGATAGATCAGTTAGGGAGGTGACTCTTCCTGGAAGCAAACTGAGCAAGGATGGAACCACTTAAAATTTATCCTCAATGTACCTTTCCTGCAATCACCAAATGGAGCTGGCATAGAAGCTGGTAAGAGGGAGACACAGAACCAGTGCCGTTTAAAAGCCACTTGTGCTTTTTTCATTTGGATGCTGTTCATATGAAATGTGATTTAAATGCTAGGCTGGTTGCCAGGAGCTGGATTGTTGATGTTAAATGTACTTTCCATTAGAGCTCTGTATTGGAAAACTACTTCCTAGTGCTGCAGGCATTGAAGGGGTGGGTTACATCAGGGTGCCCCAGTTGCCCTTCTCGGGATGTGCCTCTCACTGTGCCCTCCATCTTCATCTGTGCAGAGGCCAGCTGAGTCGATGTCTGACATGACAAATGTGATCCCTGCTGGCTGGAGGAGCTTATGAGGTGTGGTGCTTGTCCTGCTGTCCCCAAAACAAACATCTTCTTGCCTCTAAATTCCTAAAATCTGCTGATTGTTTGGAGGTTTTTGAGGGGCAGGAGGCTCTCTGAATGTTCCAGACTGCTGATCTGCCTTGGTTTTTTGAAATCATTCATCTCTCTGTTTTGGGATGGTTTGTTTCACAGGGCTGTTTCTTGCTCTGTTCCCTGTGCAGCAGCAGCAGCAGGCAGTTAACCCTGCTTCAGTGCCCAGCTCAGGCTGTCCTCTCCCCGACGCGTGCACAGCTTTGCACTTAATTGATTCACTTGCACAGGAGATTGCATCTGACTTCCAGGCAGCTGTCTGTAGGGACTGGTATTTCTCTGCAGGTGGATTATCAGCTGTGAACACCTACTGAGTAAATATGTAGATGCTTCATTTATGCCAGGGTAATGAGGTGTCGCCAGTACCACCACACAGAAGCAGAATAAAAGGTGTAACTGGATCTTCTTGGGAAGGACTGAAGGCTCTTTGTTTGGGAACCTCTTGTGCTAACAGAAGAGCTTTCCTTCCATCACTCTTTCCCATGTTCTCTTGATGCAGGTAAACAAGAATAGTGTTATCTTCTGATCAAAGGTCCAACCTGTTCAGGGCCTTCATGCTGTGCTGCAGGGCTCCTCTTGTGAAGTGAGGTAGTAGTCAGATACCTAAATGAGGCTACTGATTTATTCCCCCACACACACCTTGTTTAGGGGGAAAAGAAAATCCTTCCCAGTGATTCCTAAACGTGGATGGGATAAAGGTGGATCTCACTTGATTCATAATCTACCACATGCTGTCCTGTAAAAAGGGGTAATTCAGTGGCAGCTCTGTGGATGATGAGACTTTCCCAGGGTGAAACTAAGGCAGAGACTTGCAGAAGAATGACAACTGCTCAGTGAAACTCTGCATCAGCTCTGCCATGAGCATAGTATCATAGTATCAGTCAGGGTTGGAAGGGAGAAGGATGATGATCCTAGATGTGCATGTGCAGTGACAGGCTCCCCCTGTCCCACTCACAGGGAACTTGCAGGTACAATTAGTGTGGTGCAGCCTGAGCTCTTTGTGTGAGAACTGTCCTGGGAGTGGGCTGGGAACAGAATGGGAAGCAGAAGACTGCTGTAGCACCACATGGCAGAGCTTCACACAGCTGATCCTTGTGGTCCCTTCCAACCCTGACTGATACTATGATAGCTATGAATGAGCAGGGAATTTGTTCAGGCTTTGTACTAGCAGAGAGTCCTCAGCTTGGGGCAGATGCCTGGAGAAAAATAAATAATAAATGCATGGGTGTGCTGGCAGAGGAGAGCCAGGAGGTGTGAGTGGCTGGGTCAGGCAGCAGCATTGCTGTGCTGGCCTTACGTGAGGCAGTAGCTTTAGAGCCCTCAGAATGAGGCAGGGGTTTGCAAAGCTCAGTGATGAAATTGTTTCCCTAAGGTGTACTGGTTGCCTAGCAAACTCGTTGAAAATACCTATATATATATATAGTGTATGAAGTGTCATATTGTGTATGAAGGGAGTGAGAGGTATCAGGTGCTGGACTTAGGCCGTGGTGTATATGAACACTTCAATGGTTTCACTTTAAGGGGTGACTTTAATGGTTTAAGGGGTGACTGGGAGACTAAACAGCAACCTCTTTATTTCCCTGTTAGAACAGGAGGTTCTAGGAGAAAGATGTTGAGTTGCTGGAACATGTCCAGAGAAGGGCAACAAAGCTGGGGAGGGGTTTGGAGTTCAAGCCCTATGAGGAGAGGCTGAGGGAGCTGGGGTTGCTTAGCCTGGAGAAGAGGAGGTTCAGGGCAGACCTTATTGCTGTCTACAGCTACCTGAAGGGAGGTTGTAGCCAAGTGGGGGTTGGTCTCTTCTGCCAGGCAACCAGCACCAGAACAAGAGGACACAGTCTCAAGCTGCACCAGGGGAGGTTTAGGCTGGATGTTAGGAAGAAGCTCTTCACAGAAAGAGAGATTGGCCATGGGAATGTGCTGCCCAGGGAGGTGGTGGAGTCCCCATCCCTGGAGGTGTTTAGGAAGAGACTGGATGGGGTGCTTGGTGCCATGGTTTAGTTGATCAGATGGTGTTGGGTGATAGGTTGGACTGGATGATCTCAAAGGTCTTTTCCAACTTATTCTATTCTATACTTGTGTACTTGCACCTCAGACAGGTTGCAGATGCAGAAGAGCTTCTGTTCTCACCTGGGATGGTGGTGCTTGAGTGTTAGTATCTCCATGGGTCTACGTATGCACATCTAGTGCCAGGTGTACTCTCTGTCTGATACACTCTGTGCATCCTCCTGCTTCAGGGAGCTTCTTTGCAGCCCTCGTGGCAGACAGTGCAGCCTTTGGGGGCACGGAGAGCTGCTTGTTGAAATGCCAAACCCTCTGCTCAGGCAGGGCAAGTGGCATTTGCTCGGCAGCATGGAACAAAGGGGTTTGAAGATAGCTTAGGGAAACAATGATGTAGTAACAAACCTCTAAGGGGGTGGGGGAGAAAGACATGGAATGTTTTCTGCCTCCCCACGAGGACCAGCAATTTCTCCATTGTTAACCAGCAGCAGGTAGGGCAGGTGCTCATTACAGTCAGGGGAATGTCTGTGCTAGGTTTAGTGCTAGCTGAAGTTTCACATCTGGTGAGGCTGCGCAGCACTGGCTCTGCCTGATGGACCTCCCGCAGTGCCCTGAAAAACCAAGGGCTTTATTGAATGGTTGGCTTCTTGCTTGGAGCTTGACCTCCCAAGAGGTGCTTATTGGGAAATCCACAGGTATGTGCCCTGACACAAGCTCCCAGGAGGTGGTTTTGGTTGCAGCTCTCATGGAATTACTAGCTGGGGTGAGAGCCTGCAGCAAAGCTTGATAATACATTTGACCAGGAGCTCAAGTATGTCTCTGAGAAGTATCTGCTTAATGATTCAAGGCTCTGCCTAGCAAATACCCAGGTGAGTAACTGGGGCTAGCACATTAAATTGTGTGTGAGTTTGTGAGAATGGGGAAAACATAAACATTGTCACAGGGTTCAGAAAGGGACAGTAAGGGAGGGTGTGTGCTTGGCAGTAACTGACAGTGGAAGTGGGGGACAAGGGGAAAAGGCCTCCCAAGAATTTAAGTGAGGACAAAGACTGCTGTGAGAAGGCTGACCTTTACAGTTGAAGTGGGGCTGGGAGGGATGGGCAGATGCAGTGGTTAGGGCCTCTGGAGGACCTGGTTTCTGCAACCACCTCCTGGATTGTTGGATACCTTCATAAACTGTTCAGGAGTTTCCTTCTTCATCATAAAACTGCTTTGGTCAGATGCTCTCTTCTTGTCTAATCTCAGTCGTGTTACTTTACCCTTGGGCGTGGAGGAAAAGTAACTTTGCCCAGGTGGAATGTACACTTCTTAATCCCACTCTTCAACTTTCCCACTGTTCTGTTCCTCTGAGGTCTCTGCCCAGGCATCTGCCTGGTGTTTAGCAGACTCCTCCGTTTCTTCTCCTCTGTCCCTCTCCCACGTTAACAGGCCAAAGCTCAGGTGCTCACCAGCCTCCTCTCCAAAACCTGTTTTGCCATGGCTGGGACAGGCTGTGGAACAAAGAGCTCAGGTACTTCCTTTTTGTTCCCCATGTCAACAGCTTCCTGTTCGCTCAAGCCATTTTTAACTCCTCCTGTCTGCTTTAGCAGCTACAGCCTTGTACGCTGGCACCCACCTCAGGCCTTCCTGCAGAGGTGCTTTCCTACCCGTGAGGTTCCGCTGTCAGCTCTATCAGCTTTCTGAAGGCCTTTTGGTGTGGTCCCACGCTGGGTGCTCGTACAGAAACCAGGCAGCCGTGGGGCAGTGGCAGGCTTCCTGCTTGGGGACCAAAGGAAGCAGGGAAGGCAGTGAATGTCCAGCCCTGAGGGTGGGAGATGGCCCCCTGGGATGCTGGCACAAGCCGCTGTGGCAAGGAGCATTGTGGTGGCTGAGGTTAGGATATCCTGGCCTGAACTGGAGTTCACAACCAGCTGGGGAATCACAACAGCTCTTGAGCCTTGCTGCAGCAGTGGCACAACAATGGTGCTGACCATGGAGAACTGAATGGAGGTGTGTGAGGGGACAGAAGGGAGGACTTCACTGAACAGCACTGGGAGTGGTGGGGGGGCAGGGGGCGAGCTGAGCCTGCTCAGGTAGGAGGGCTTTGGAAAACCCCAGCAATAAATGTGACTTTGATGGAGCTTGGCATTGATCACCAAAGTGAGCTGAGCCCTGGGGGTTCCTCATGAAAAGGTTTGCCTTGTGTCTGTCTGTATGTCTGTCTGTAGAGTGCCAGCCTAGCACGGACCTGGAGGGGCTCAGAGAAGGGGGAGGCTCTTGCCTGAGGAGTAGACAGCAGGCTGGGGCTCTTTGACCTGGAACAGGGGATCCCACATGCCTCCTCCTTGGCTTGGTGAATCCCTAAATTCAGGAGGGTGACTGCTGTCACTGCTGCGACTCCTCCCCCACTGCCAGTGGGGCAGGAGGCAGTTTTCCACACAGCAGAGGCTTGGATCCCCTCATGCTGGGAACAGGCACTGTAGCTGTGTGCCAGTTCTGGGGGAGTTCACAGGGGTCTGTGGGTTGCCTGGGCCCTGTCTGGAGTGGGCACCAAATGGTTACCTTGCCATGTGCAGCACTGTAGGTATACACATGCACTCCCTCTGTCCTTGTTCTTCCCTGGGAATTTGCTTTTGGCTGCGATTTTGGGATGATTTTATGGGTTAGATGAAAATTATTGACCTTTCTGGCCCTGGGGGGAGAACTGCCTCGCTGCAGCTTAGGTAGAGGCATGGCAGTGTAGTGCAGGGGCTGAAGAACCTCAGGTTCAATGTGTTGTGCTCATCTGTTTGGAAATGAGCAGAGAAGTGGTCTGGCTGGTCTGGCAGTGGAAAAGTAAATAAAATTCCTGTAATCCTTGGCTTTGGTTAAACAATTGGGACTCATCAAAGCATTAAGAAATACCATTTGAAAGGTAACAGCCCTGCCTTGGCAGTTCATTGGGGCTGTGCCTGGCTGGCACAGCAAAGGAGCGTTACAGTGAGTTCAGGTGAACGGCAACTGCAGGCTGGGGAGGCCTGGGAAGACCCAGCCTGCCAAGACTGAAGGGCTTCTCAGTGTCCTTGTGGCAGCAAAGTCACCCCTGGTCCCTTGGGGTGTGCCTCTGGAGTGGTTTAGGGTGGGCAGTGCTCTCCTGGGACAGAGTGCCAGCAGCCTGGTCCCTGCAGGGGACGCCCGGGGTGCCTGCGTGGCAGCCAGCGCCGCGCTCACCACAGCCTGTCATGAAGCAGGGGGGCTCGGGATCCTTCCCTGGGGAGGGACCGGCAGCTGATGGAATAGCGAGCTGTAAACAGCTCATTGCAACAGTCGGGGCTGCTGCAGCTAAACATAGCCCCGCAGCCTGGGCTCGCTTGGCTCCTGCCTGGCAGCTGACTGCTCTGGGCTGGCTCTAGAGTTACAAAGGTGAAATTCCCCGATCTGCGTCACACCGCAGCTCAGGCTGGATGTGCTAAAGGGCTCTTACGGACTCGACATCTGCAGGGCCCCAGGAGTGGATGTCCAGTCCTGAGCATCCAGGTCAGTCTAGCCCAGCTCCTTGCCCCTTTCTGCACTACCCAAAGAGGATCCTGCTTGTCAGCATCTCAGAGCAAGCCTCAGTGGAGGCAAGTCAGACTCCTGGTGCTTCTGCTTGAAGCCTGTGGTGTGTGGGAGGAGATGTGCAGCGGAGGGGAAGGATGACCCTTCTGCACCCTGCAATGGAAAAAGAAACTATCAGGGGGCAGTGGCTGAAGTCAGGATGTTTCCTCAACACATGATACTAAGAACTTCTCTTTCTTTACCGAGGAGAAGCTTCAGAAACCTAATGGGAGAAGTGGTTTGCTTAGTCATGCTGCTTACAGATTAATTAAGGTTGCATCATTGTGGCAGTGGTGATGGCTGTACCATGAGTAATACATTAGGTTTTATGAACATCAGCTCCCTGAAGTGTCTTTAATGTTGCTTTTTGAATGAGACTAAGCCCAAGGTCCTGATTGTATATGGCTGCTTAATGATTCAGCTGCATATTACTGGAAGAGTGCAGCTTGATTTTGGTGTCATCAGGAAATTATTCACACACAGTCTTGCTCCAGAGTGCTGGTGTAGGTGCTTGTAACAGCAGCAGTGTGGTGGACTTGTGTGTTGGCTCTCACAGTTTCATAGTATCAGTCAGGGTTGGAAGGGACCACAAGGATCAGCTAGTTCCAACCCCCCTGCCATGGGCAGGGACACCCCACACTAGATCAGCCTGGCCAGAGCCTCATCCAGCCTGGGCTTAAACACTTCCAGGGATGGGGCCTCAACCACCTCCCTGGATAACCCATTCCAGGGCTTCACCACCCTCATGGTGAAGAACTTCCTCCTCACATCCAGCCTGAATCTCCCCACCTCCAGCTTCGTTCCATTCCCCCTAGTCCTATCACTACCTGAGATCCTGAAAAGTCCCTCCCCAGCCTTCTTGTAGGCCCCCTTCAGATACTGGAAGGCCACAATGAGGTCACCTCGGAGCCTTCTCTTCTCCAGACTGAACAGCCCCAACTCCTTCAGTCTGTCCTCACAGCAGAGGTGCTCCAGCCCTCTGCTCATCCTCGTGGCCCTGCTCTGGACACCTTCCAGCACCTCCAGATCCCTCTTGTCATAGGGGCTCCAGAACTGGAGGCAGTACTCCAGGTGGGGTCTCACCAGCGCTGAGTAGAGGGGGAGAATCACCTCCCTTGCCCTGCTGGCCACACTTCTCCTGCTGCAGCCCAGGATCTGATTGGCTTTCCGGGGTGCAAGTGCACACTGAGAGCTCCTGTTGAGCTTCTCCTCCCCCAGCACCCCCAAGTCTCTCTCCTCAGGGCTGCTCTCCAGCCAGTCCCTGCCCAGCCTGGATTTGTGCCTGGGATTGCCTCGACCCAGATGCAGGACCCTGCCCTTGGTCTCCTGTCAAGGATGCATTTGTGCACGTTGTTTAATCCCGACAGCAGCACGAAGGAAGCACTTCTAAATCTCTTCTAAAAGCAGTTTAATCATGAGTGGAAGCAGAGGATTTTGCTTTGCAGATGCAGGACTGTTTAGTGGCTTGGGGGGAACAGCTGATGCTTGCCTGGAAAGCAGCGAGTCGCTGCTGCTCGGCTGAACTCGTGTGGCTGGAATCATTCCCGCTCCGCCCCTGTGCCGGGGGTAAAATAACCTCCCTGCTTGCACAGGTACTTGGAGGTCTGTTTCTTGCAGTGCGTGCAGGGCCCTCTGGAGAGCAGGCTGAAATGGGCATTACATGGCCGTGGCTGAAGCAGACAAAGCAAAACTGTTTTTCTGTTTGTTTTCCTTCTTCTGCAGGACAGAATCTGCATCCCACATGAACTACGAAAATCCTCCACCCTACCCCGGCCCGGGCCCAACTGCCCCCTACCCACCCTATGCCCAGCAGCCGGGTGGTCCTCCAGGCCCGTACCCAGGCTACCCTCCTGGACCCACGGGGCCATACCAGCCAGGCCAGCCAGGTTACCAAGGTTACCCCCAGTATGGATGGCAAAATGCACCTCCTCCTCCAGGACCCATGTATGCAGACGGGCCTAAAAACACAGGTATGCCTAGCAGCTGGTGGGCCAGGGCAGGTGGGGGAGCTGGAGATGTGCTGCAAGGGGCCACTCTCCTTGCAGCCTGTTCTGCTTTGTTCTGCTGTTGTGCCTCTGACAGATCTTCAGCTGCTGGAGATCTTGCTGAACATCTTTAACGTTGATCCCCCAAGGCCATCCTTGTGCCCAGGTTGTTCCACCTGCTTTTGTGCTGGCTTTAGGTTTGCCACAGCTATCAACCAAGAGGCAGGCAGAATGAGAAGTGTCAGTGCAAAGCTGCAGTTGAACAGTGTCAAAATTCATCTGCTACTGCTGGACTACAGACCTGGAAAGTGCTACCTGAGTGATCCAACAGTGCCACTGCAATCATTCACAGAATCAGAGAATGCACTGGGATGGAAAGGACCTTTACAGGTCATCTAGTCCAACACCTCTGCTGTGAGCAGAGACATCCCCAACTGGATCAGGTTGCTCAGGGCCCAATCAAGCCTCATCTTGTATGCCTTCAGGGATGGGGCCTAAACCACCTCCTTGGGCAACCTGTTCCAACCACCCTCATAGCAAAGAATTTCTTTCTAACATCCAATCTAAATCTACCCTGATCCAGTTTCAAACCATTGCCTCTCATCCTATCACTACAAGCCCTTGGAAAACCTCCCTTTCCCAGCTATCCCATAGTCCCCTTCAGGTACTGGAATGCTGCTCTAAGGTCTCCCTGGAGCCTTTTCTTCTCCAGGCTGAACAGCCCCAACTCTCTGTCTGTCCTGTGTTCCAGTCCCCTTCTCCTAACCTGCTCCATCATATCCTTGTCCTTCTTGTGTTGAGGTACAACACAGCATAATCAGCAAATCAACACTAGTTCCAGTATGGACCCCTGAAGGGGAGTCACTTGTCACCTCTCTCTCTCTGGACATCAAGCCATTGATTGCTGTCCTCTGGATGAAACCATTCAGCCAGTTCCTTATCCACCAAACAGTCCACCCATGGAACCCACACTCTCCAGCTTAGAGAGAAGGGTGTTGTGAGGGTGGTGCCAAAGGCCTTGCACAAGTCCAGAGAGATGACATCTACTGCCCTTCCCTTGTCCACTGCTGTGGTCACTTCACTGCAGAAAGCCACCAGGTTGGTCAGGCAGGGCATGCCCTTGGTGAAGCCATGCTGGCTGGCCCCAGTCACCTCCCTGTCCTCTGTGTGCTGTCTCAGAGCTTCTGAGAGGATCTGTTCCGTGATCTGCCCATGATACTGAGGGGGGAAAATTCCTTGTCTCCCATGTGGAACATCTGTGGTTGGTGCCATGGTTGCTTTGCTGCCATAGCCATGAAAAAGGGAAGTGCTAGCAGAAGGTGAAGGGAAAGTGGTCTGCTGCTTTGGGCAGTCTGGCTTTGAGCCCAATCTGCTGCCTTGGAGGATTAAAGGATCTCCTATCAGACTGAATCAGGGAACTGATGACGCTGAACATTCTCTGCTCCGATCAGGGCTCTGCTCAGCTCCAAACCTGTGGACCAGTGCAGAGAAGTAGGGTGAAGACTGGAGAGGGCAAGTAGTGTTTGAGTACCCCTTTCACTGGGAGCTTGCACTGCAGGAGGCACAGTCTCCTTGTTAAACCTAAGCTAACACAAGTGCAGCTTTGCAGAAGCAGCACCCTAACCCACAAGCCGAAGATCTTAGGGGAGGTCCTGTCCAGGCTGCCTTCCTGTGGCCTTGTGCAGGCTCTGAACCCCCCTTTGGAGCCTCTTGGCTGCATTGCTTCTGCTGAAGGGGGTATAACAAAACCTTTGATAAATGTAAGATGAAATCAGGGCTGTAGCTCTGTTTGTCTGCAGAAGCTTTTAGTTTCTCTTGATTCTGCTGCTGTTAGGCACCTTTTCCCTCTTGCCCATTTTGGCCAGCCTGTCAAACTGGAACCTGATCCTGTGACACTTTAACAGAAGCCTTCTGAAAGGGTTTTCAATGAGGCTTTGTTTAGTGATCACCTCCACAAGTGTGGGAATACAGAAGGGATGTCCCTGAAAAAGCTGCTTTTCCAAAGCTCTGTTACACTGGTGCTACCTGTTAGTGTGGCTGAGCCTCTCGCATGACAAATGGACCTCTCAGTTCAACTGAGTCATTGCAGTCTGTCCTGCAGGGCTGGCGAGATCCAGTGTGGCTCCTCGCTTCTTGGGGTGTTTCCAAGCAGTTATCTGGGAAGAACTACTCTGTGGATGCTTTCCTTTGGGAGCAGATGTTTTCATCTCCTAGATGACTTTGCTTAATCCAGTGAAAGAAGCTGTTCCAAGTGTTCCTGCACAAAGTGTGCCCCCTACACAGCAGATTTGCTACCCTTGCTGCTCCATGTTATTTCAGTGTGTAGGCAAACCACAGAGTGGGCTCCGTGTTGCGGCTTGCAGCCGACGTGCTGATGTGTAGCAGTAATTGTGCCTCATATTCTGGTCTTGAGTGGATCACACAGATGGAAGTGATTACTGCTGAGCTCTCAAAATCCGACTGGGAGGCAGCAAGGGTGGGTTTTAATCTGACAGCATGTGGCCTGTCCACAGCAGCAGTGGACAGAGCCTGCCTGCTTGGCCCCTGGAGAAGGAAAAAGTCATTGCTGCAGTGAAAAGAAAGCTTCATCTGAGATGGAACAAGGAAACAGCTTAAACTTAGTGCTGGTTTTGTCACCCACACTGCAGAAGAGCTCATGAACCATTGAGCCTTGTGTCAAAGGCTGCTGTTGAAGGACTCTGCAGGCTGAGCAGCACTGCTGTGAGTGAGGCTGCGTGTGTGCCGCAGCCGTGCTCCGCAGCACCCGTCCTCCACGTCCCCAGGAGGGGTGGGAGCAGTAAATATAGAAAGGGCTTGGTGGAGAGGTGGGGGAGTGCAGCCCAGCACAGTGCTGAACGTGGAGCACAAGTGTTTGCCACAGCAGGCGGGCTGTGCACGCTTAGCTACCCACCATGGCAGTCGGAGCTGCCCCAGTCAGCCTGGGGTCTGCACAGCAAGGCGTGCCAGTGGCGGCTGTGGGACTCCCCTGTGTTACTGCACTGTAGAAGAGGGAGGCCACAGGTGACAATGGCAGCTGGTGGTCCTTTCTCCATTCTCACAGGGAGTGGATGTAGTCCACCCCTCAGAGGCACCCCAGTTACCTCAACGCTGCTGGGCACAAAAGGCCTTGGAGCAGATATCTCTTCTCCAGGTGGAGGAACAGTGAGCCACAGCGTCTGGGTGACTGCTGAGGTGGCATGGAAGATGTCATGGCAAGGTTTGGGGGTTTTGATGATTTTGGGGTTGGTTTCTTGATAGCTGGCTGTTGAGCTTGCACAGGCTACTGATAGCCAAGTCCCCAAAGAAATAACATTCCTTGGACCTTACAAGGGCTGGCTGCTGGCTTGGCTGTTGTTCATTGCAAGTAAACAACTTGACCTTTACCTTAGAGCTGAGCATTCCTGTTCTGAGCCTTAAGGGTGTTACATCCAACTTCCTAGCTCTGTGCACTGTCTTGTTCTGGTTTCTCTTTGCACCTTTCCTGCTGTCTTTGTGTCTGTCTGCACACAGTCTGTGCAGGTGTGAGTTCTGCCACACCACACCTCCACCATTCAGCATCACACAAGGCTTTGGGTAGCTGCCTGACCCAGAACAGAGCTGGGATGTGAGCAGTGGTGGGAGCATGGTGCCTGCGTGGGGCATGGCAGAAGGAGCCAGGCCTTCCCCAGCAGCAGGGCCCTGCTTAGGCTGCAGAGAACACCTCGTTTCCCCACCAGTCTTTTCATTACAGCATAGCTTGGTATCGGCTGGCAGAAGGGAAGCCCAGTATCTGCTGCCTGCTCAGCAGGCAGGTTCTTGTCTCTGCTGACTGGAGGTGAGCTGTAAGGTAATGGAGCGCTTTAAAGATAGCGGTGTGCCGTAAAAAGAAGAGGGCTGGGCCGAAGTACAAAGCGCCACGCACTCGTTCGGGAAGCACTAGCTGCGGTCAGCAGCTGGCCCAGTTTGCCTCCTGCCGCTCCCACCCTGCTGGCACGGAACCGCGTGATGGACGAGGGTGTTCCGTGCTGTGCCAAAGGGAGCCAGGCTCCGCCGGCAGCCCTTCTCCGGGCAGGCAAACACAGCTCGGCGCTGTGCCCCCCCCGCCGTGCGCGCAGGGGCAGTCTCGGGCTGCGAGCTGATTGCCTGGGGCAGAGCCGGCTGCGATAAGAGGAGCGGAGGGATGCTGCCTGCCGCCTAATGTTTGGCCGGCAGCGGGAATAAGCAGCTCGCCTAGATACAGTCGCTGCCTTCTGCTAGGAGGGTGAATTTTTCCTCTTTAGGGACCTGAGCGCGGAAGGGAGGGGACCCTAACTGCTCTGCTTAGTGGCTACCTTCTCACTTCTCAAACCCTGCTGAGTGAGGCTTCCCTGGCAGAAATTCATCGGGAGGGCAGTTCCAGCAGGCTTTCTCTCTGTGTATTGACCCTTTCCAAGCAGCCTGGCAGAGCATTTAGCTTAACTGTTATTTTACCTCCAGGACCTGCAACTCAGACAGCTGGTGTCCTGCCAAAAAGAAACTCTCACTTGGCAGTTGTCCTCCTCTTTGCTTCTCATTCTGTAGTGTGCATTAAAACCTGGCATCCTCCCTCCCCCAAGACTGCTGTCTCATGCCTCCCTCTGTCCCTGGCTGTCAGCTGACTGCAGAAGCAGCGGAGGCTGTTTGCTGGCAGGCAGTGCTGTCCTGGGGGCTGATGTATGACCTCCCCTTCCCAGCTTTTCACCCTGAAGGAGGAGATGATCTGAGAAAACCCTGCTGCAAAGAACAGGATTATCCAAACTCAGGTCCTGTGTCTGAATATATGCTCAGACAAACTGCCTGAACAAGGCTGAGGCTGCCTCTGAGGCAGGCCAAGTTAAATGAGGCTGCAGTTCTGGACGGTCCTTGTCAGCTGGGCACCTAGCCTGGGTGAGAAGGGAGCGGTGTCAACCCTTTGCAGCAGCTGCACTGCTTGTGTGCTTGAGCCCTGGGGGACTGCTCAAGGACAGTCTTGCCTCCCCCAGTGACTACTTGCTGTGGCCTGTTCCTTTGGTGTAAAACTGGACTTTGTCCTCTCTGCCACTCAGAACACTCCTCCAGGACCCTTCTGAGACTGAGTTTGTGCTGTGTAAATCCTTCCAAGCCAGGGCTTGTTTAAATCAATGACTGATGGTGAGCTTCAGTGAAAACACTGCCTCAAGCTGAGGAGTATGTGGTTTTCAGCTCTCCAGCTGACTTGGTGGAAAATGCCTCTTTGCTTTAGCAGTAAATTAAGATTTCAGTGAGTGAAAAATGTTGGAGGAAGTTCTCAATCTGCAGTTTCAGGAGATGTCTGTCTCTGTTCAGTCTGGAAGCCATGAATGACTGTAATTTTGAGACAGGAGGCAGCTGGTCTCCTATTGCATTTATTGACCTGTGTGATGATTGATTGGGGTTTACAGTGCCTTGGAGAGCTGACAGCCTGTAGAGAATGGAGCACTTGCTACATCAGGTTTCTTTTTCTGCTGTGAGGAGTGCCTGGAGCCCCTTTCTAGAGGTGTTGAATCCTCCTTGGGCATATCTGTACTCCGTAACTGCTGGGTAGTATCACTTCCATCATCTTGAACATCTCTGAATCTCATCCCAGGGTGCTCAGGTGAGGAGCCTTAGGTCTCTCCCAGCCCCAAGCCTGCTGTGTGTTCAGACCCAACCCATGCTGGGAACACAAGTGACAGGAAAACTGCTTGTGTGTGGAGCTGGGGCTTGTGAAACTTGTGCTGAGCATTGTGCAACGTTGGAATGTTCTTGCTTGGAAGGAGGCTCTTGTGTTTCCACCTGCCTCTGGCTGGTGTCTGTTCCAGGAGCGTGCTGGAGGGATTTCCTGAGATCCCAGTGTGGTGTCAGGAGAGACTGCAGGGAGTGCAAGACTGGGCAGGAAGGAGCTGAGGAGCCAGGGAGTGTGACGTGACAGCTGTTAGGCATCAGCAAATGTCCCCACAGAGGAAAGTCCATCGTCCTTCTTGCCAAGGGAGCTGGATCTCACCTGTGCCCAAGCTTTGCCCTGGAGGTCTTGTGGGCAAGGGAGGGGGCCTTCAACTTCAGTTGAAGTTCTAGGTCCCTGTTCCATGCAGTCTCTTACTCTGCACTTTGTGCCTCCGGGGGATTTCCTCCAGGACATGTGGCTGGCTGGGAGGTCAGGGCTGGGTGTTCCTTCTTCCTGCAGAGATGGGTCGGCAGACCTGGAGTGCACACCCCAGAGAGTGGCTCAGAAACACTTCTTTCTACTCAGTGTCACCTCTGCATCCCTTGGCTGCCACTAACACCCCTGTGCTGACTTTCCCTTCTCTGGCTCCATCCTGAACAGAAAGGCTTTGGAAGGCCGTGGGTAGGAGTGGTTGGAAGGTGGAAGCAGAGGCTGTGGCAGGCAGCACTCAGCCCTGTCAGCAGCTGTTACTAAATCAGTAGGGTGCAGTTTTATGCAGGACTTCTTGTTTGCTGGCTGGACAAACAAAACCAAAGCTGCTGGTGCAGAAGTGGCTGGTGATAAAAACCACTTTGTTCACATGTGGACAAAGGCTTACTGGTCCCTTCTCTGCTGCATGCTTCCTCCCAGGGAAGATGACCCTGGTATTCATGACTGCTGCTGCTCTGGGCAGTTGTCACTATGGCAAACAGCTGTTCAGATACCACAGGAAGGTGGTTGGTAAACAGCTTGTTGCTCCTTCCTCTTGTGAGCTCCAGACCTCGCCTAAGGCTGCAGCAGTTGGCAGCTGGGTAATAGGTTTGGAGGCAGTTTGGTCTGTGTGCTAGCACACAGCTGGAGCTGAAGCAGCAGTCATCTTCAGGACTTACTGCTTCTCCCTGCTCTGGGCCCTCCCACCTCAAGAGGAGCAGAGTCCCTGGGCCAGACTGGGCCAACCCTGGGGGCACAGACACCTTGCTTTCCCCCCCCCCCCAGGGGCACAGGTACCTTGCTTCTCCTGGACAGCCGACTGGGCTGATCTTGCCCCTCAGCTCAGCTGGGATGAGCTTGTGCTTGCTGCCTGCAGTCATACCTGACATACCTAGGCAGGGGGCAAGACTGAAGCAGACCTGGTGGGAAGGCTGCAGAGCTCAAGGGCTCTCTGCTGCTGTGGGGGTGACTTTCTGGGGGCTCTCCATGTGGGTAAGTCAGTGACTGAGACCGTGCCTCAGCCAGGAGGGGCTGCCTCTGGCATCACAGCCGATGTCCTTGTACTGCACTCCCTGTAGCCCGATAAAGCACAGTGGGACTGAGGTCACAGTTGTCATTTATAGCTAGCTGGGTGAAAAGTACTGCTCTGCCTTTGCCCCGCGGAGCTAATGATTAACACATCAATTAGGTGTGAGAAGAAACCTAATGTGTAGAGCTAAGATAAAGCAGGCCGTGCACGAAGGAATCAGGTGTGGGAGTGTTTGTTTTCCGAGCTAGGTGGGAGCCGTCTGCGCTAGGCTGCGCTGGCTGGCGCCGCGGGGACTGTGCCCTGCGGGGATTCGTTCTGATCTGCGCTCTGTGGGGCTGCTTAGAGACGGGAGGGGCTGCTCAGCCTGCACCCCCTCCTTGCAGGGCATCCTCTGCACTTAGAGCCGTGCTGATGCGTGTGCTGGGAGGAGGGAGTGAAGCTGCCCTCACACCCTCTGGATTGCCCTGGGTACTTCTGTCACTGTGTCAGTGCTTCGAAGCTGCTGTTCGGCTGCCGTGTCCACAATGAGCAGACTGGTACAGGATGTCCCCGGCCTGGTGAGAGGCTTGGCTGGCAATAAAGTTCACCTACCCTTCCTTTGGGCTGCTCTTTTGCCCTGTGCAGGTTGGTAGCTGTAAGTGAAGAGCTGACCAGCCTTCATCTCTTCTGCGCTTAGCCTACCCTCTCGAAGCCGCACACCCAGCTGGTCGGTGAGGAGAGCTTTCTGGCATTGCTGCTCTCTGGCTGTGCTGGAAGCTTCTCTGGCAGTTTGTCTGGTGACAGCAACAGAGCTACGACTTCTGAGGCATTGATGAGGCTTCAAAGCAAGCCACCCTGAAACTCAAACTGTAAGGGAGAGGTGGTTGTTTCCATCTAGAGTCTGGCAGCTTCCAGTGGTGATGCTGTTTTCTCTCAAACTGCCCACAACTGATACTAGCTCCTGAGACTCTCTCTCTGAGAGAGGAACTCTGCAGGGGCAGGCAGTGTGTCTTCTCAAGTGGTGTGCCAGATAGTCTTCTTTGGGGCTCTGCTTGAGCTTGGAAGGTGAATGGGTTTGATAAAGTACAATAAGCCCCTGCATGGGGAAGCCCACAGCTGCTTCTTAGAGGGGTTGTGCAGAAAGGTTCCTGGCTGGCATGGGTCCAGCTTTCAGCAGAAGGCTGTCAGAGGCCGTGGTCCCTCTCCAGTGCTGTTGCACTGTTTGTAACAGAATGGCACCCCCCAACCCCATGGTGAGTCCCAGGAAGCTCCTGACATGGTTGCTGTCCCTTGCTGCCTCTTCTCGTGTCGCAGCCCTGGATGGATCTGTCAGCCCCCTCAGCGCAGTCCTTTGCAGCAGGAGCTGCTGGCAGCAGCATGGCACAAGCAGCTGAAGGTGCTGGCTGGCAGCTGGGAGCACTGCCCGCTGCCACCTGCTTGTCCCACATTTGGGAGAGCCTTGGTGTTTAATATTGCAGCAGGTCTTTCATAACAGCACTTTGAACATGCTTGGAACAGGCTTTGTCAGGATGTCCTCCACGCTTGGCTGTAGCTTAAAGCTTCTGATGGATTCATAAATACTTGAGGCAAACTCTTCTCCTGTGCCTGCAGCTGCAGACAGCTGACTCTGAGCTGCAGCAGCCATTCCTGCTCTGCTTTGGGATGCAGGAAGTTGTCCAGCAGAGCACACTTCAGTTATCTGACTGCTTTGCAAGTTGCTGACAAACCAGCAAAATCCTTTACTGCTCAGTGTGCTGCCATGGAGGACTTGCCAATGGCAGCTGTCGTTTGCCAGCTTGTGTCTCCTGCGTGCTGAAGTGTTGCTCCTTGGTAGCTCAGCTCTGAGCTCCCAGAAGGCATCACTGGTGTAACCAGCAGTGAAGGCAGTGGTGTTTGAGCTCTTCCCTGGGTGGTGCCCTGGGTGAAGGTGGGCTTGACTGGGGTGGCTGAAGCTAGTAAAGCCCTCCAGCCCATGGTTTGCATTGCAGTGAAGTGGTCTCCCCAAGCTAGTAGATGCCTGCTGGAGGCTGGCCAGAGCAGCTGAAGTGCTCAGAGGGTACCTGCCCTCAGGCCAGGTGTGGACAGCCCAGGAGCTCTGTCTGTGGCTGCAGAAGGGGAGCTGTGGGCGTGAGGCACCCCCCAAAGCAGAACGACCTTGGGCTGCCTATCAGATTTGCTGCAGCGCTTTTTCTGGGGCAGGGAAGGGTGTGGGGCTTCACTCAGGTGGAGGCTGCAGGGGCTTTGCTCTGGAGCAAGTTCTGTGGTATCTGTACTGGCTGGTGTTTTCCAGAGGTTGGAGCCCTCCAGCTGCCTCCAAGCCACCAGGAACTAGTGCTCCCCTAGCACCCTTCCAGCCCCCTTTGGCTCTGCAGATCTCCTTGGGGTACTGTGGCCCTCAGATGCAGATGTGGCAGTGCTCTGACATCTGCAAGCCAGATCTCCAAGGCTCCAGAGCAGGACAGCTCAAACAGCAGCTAGTTAGAAACCAGACCTGCCTCAGGGCTCCAGCACAGAGGACTGCTTGGGAAGCTTTCTGAGCAGCCTCAGCTGTTGGCTGTGAGGGATGGGAGGAGGTGGAAGGCATCCTCTCACCGCTCAGCATAGGCTCATGGCTGGTAGCAGACTCTGGAGAGCCCATTGTGTGTGCCCTCTGCCCTGCCCAACAGTGGCACAGCACCTTATGCAGCACTCTAGGAGTGTTTGGGTTGTGCTTTGCCTCACTGTAACAGGACCTTCTCAGAGGAAACAACGGCACCAGGGATGAGCAGCGTGGTCAAAGGGTCCTGGATCCACCTGGATCCAGGGGGAAAAACTGCCCCAATGGCACCAGAGAGGAGCAGTGTTCAGAGGCCTTTCCCAGCATGGAACACTCCAGTGCCTCCTTCAGCCCCTGGGAGCTGCACTGCTGCCCAGCCCTGCCTTGCTGCTTTCTTCCCGAGTAGCTGGGTGCTGTGCCAGGGCGCAGCACCAGGGCTGGCTTCTCACAGCTGGGTCTGCTTGGCCAGGCACAAGGGCAGCTCCCTGCTGCAGGAGAAGACCCTGCTCAGCGAGAGAGGGGAGCTGCTCGCAGTGCCGCTGGCCAGAGATGGAAAACAAGGTGGGCACCTCTGCCCTGCCAGCTTCTCCCTCAGGCAGCAGGGCACAGCCCCTTCTTCCCCTCTGCCAAGCAGCTGGTGACCGTGCCAGGCACCTGGCCGGCCGCAGACCGACAGCTCGCGCTGCACCGAGGCGTGGGAGCAGGCGGCCTCGGGTCACCCCCCGGGCAGGACAGAGCTGGTCTCGTGCTGGGAGAGCTCAAACCATCACAGCCCTTCATGCTTTGGAAGGTGAAGCCTTTGCAGGTCTGGCACTCAGAGCTCTGTGTGGAGGTTTGGGACTGTTAGCATGTAGGAGGCAAGGGCCTGACCTGAGTCCCCTCTGCCTTGGACAGCTTCCCCCTTCGGATGTGTCTGTGGGCTGCCCTTTCAGAGGGATGAAATGGGCTCCCTTGGATGGCAGGAGGTGCTGGGCTCACAAGTCCCTGACCTGGGCCTTCACTCCTTGCTTCCCTGCTAGTGTGGAAGGGCTGCAGGCTGTGGGCACAAGCTATGGGAAGGAGGTGGTTGCACCCCTGCAGCACTGCCCCATGGCCTGCCAGCCCCTGGTCTGTGCCCAGGGACCGACTTCCATCAGGTCCTGGTCTGCTCCTACATGCTTTGGCTGGGCAGGGGCAGACAGGGCCAGCAGCTCCTGGGCGAAGAGGGCATGTGGCACCTCTCCTGCTCCAGCACAGGCTGGCACAGCACTGCAGTGTGCTGCCATCTCCTTCTGGGGCCCTCTGGAGAAGGGATGTGCTTCCACCCTGCCATTCCTGGAGCAAGGGCACCACATGCTGTGGTGGCCAGAGGGAGAAGAGAGAACAAAGGAGTGAGACACAGGAGAGAGTTGGGGGAGGAGGAGGTGCTCTGGGTGTTCACTGCAGCCTATGGAGAAGGTGAAGCCCCTGAAGAGGATGTGCTGGAGCAAGCCACCCTGGCAGGGACCCTGCATGGGTGCCCAAAGGCTATGCTGTGTTGGAGCTCAGGCTAGCACTCAGCAGCACCTGGGCTGGCCCAGGGCAGCTACTCCCTCTGGTCTCAGTGCTGTTTACTGGCAGCCTTGAGCCACCTTCTCCATCACCAGGTGCCTGATGCTGCCTCCAGATGTGTCTGGCACACAGCTTGCCACCTCCCTGCCCCCATGCATGGACACAGCTCCCCTCTCCTGGCAGGAGCTGCAGGGAGCACTGTCCCCTGTGCTGCCAGAGGGAGGGAGAGGAGGAGGCAGGAGGGAAGGTGATGGTTTACTGTGTGTCTTTGTTCCTCACTACCCAAATCTATACTTTTGCCCCCAGTGGCCATACCTGAGCAATCTCCCTGCCTTTCTACCACCCACCAGCTCTTTCACCGTTTTTGCCTCCCCTTGTGTTGCTGGGGAGGTTCTGGCCCTCAGCCAGGTCTGACCCACCACCCTCCTCAGCCCTGCTTCCTCAGCAGCACCCCAAAGGCTGTAGGAGCACGTTTCCCCCACAAACCACTGCCTGGGTGGGCTCCTTCCTGCCTGGTACGGGTGGCTGTGCCAGGCCTGGAGGGGCGTTGGCTTCAGCTGGGTCGCTGCGGGGTGCTCAGCACCAAGGATGCCCTCGAAGCTGAGCCTCTTGCTCAGGAGCTGCGTGTGGTGCAACAGAAGCCTCGCCCTGCCTGACTTCTGTGTGTGTGCAGCCTGGACTGGGCTGTGGAGGAAGGACTTCCCCAGGACCCTTCCCATCGCAGGGGTGCTGCAGTGCTGGGGGAGCAGTGGCTCCTCACGGGGCGCTGCTGCCCCGATAGAATCAGGGCTGAGGGGCTGGGCATCCGGCACAGAGCTCGGCACCTCCCTCCCTTCCAGCGAGCAGGGCGCAGGGGCTGGCCGCTGCGGGGCTGACCGAGCTCTCCTGTCCCCGCAGTGTACGTGGTGGAGGAGCGGCGGAGGGACGACACGGGCGAGAGCGCCTGCCTGACCGCCTGCTGGACCGCGCTCTGCTGCTGCTGCCTCTGGGACATGCTGACCTGAGCGCGCCACCCGGACCTCTCACGAGTGCTATGCAGGCTCCCCACTCCTGTCCCCACTTCTGTTACTGTAATCAACGCTCTGCTTTGCACAGCCCGGAGTCCGTCTGTCCGTCCTAGCGCCTTGGTGGGGTGGGGGGTGCACTCCTTTATTTTAGTAAAGAGAAAAAAAAATCCCTTTTTACTATTTCTAAGACTTTTGTTGTAACTTTGAAGAATGTGCTGATTTGTGTCTTTCGGCCGAAGGCATTCTGATGAAATGTGTATTTATCAGTTGAAATTGTCCTGGTCCTAAAGATGACGACGTCCGCAGTAATTAAAGCCAAGAGTTGATTTTCCTCGCCAGGTCCTGGCTGGCTCAATGAATCTCTCCAGCAGAGGGCGCTGCGACCCCGCCGGCTGTTGGCCTCCCGCCTGCGCTGGCTGCGGCAGAGCGAGCGGCTGCGCTGCAGCGGCTTCCAGCAGCGGCTCCCAGCAGCTTTGCTGCACAAGTTTGTGCCTCGACCTCTCGCTGGGTTGGGGCTGGCGAAGAGGGGTGCGGTCCGGCTGTCACTAGCCACTGGGGGACCTTCTGCGGCAACCTGCGGCGTAAGCCGTAAGAGCGCAGTCAAACACGTCTGACACCAACCCGTTGCCCTGTACAGGGCAGCTCAGTCGGGTGCCTGTCCCCCTGCTTGGTCAGGGCTGGGCGTGCTGGTACTCTTCTGGGACAGGGGGGCTCTGCAGCTGCACCTGGGACGGTAGTGAGCCAGGGGAAGCAGGTGCTGAGTTGCTGCTGGTGTGCAGCAGCGGCTCCTGGGGTGGGACTGGTCCTGTTCAAGGGCTTTGAGCAGTGATCAGCCCCCTGCTGCAGAGGGCAGGTCTGCGGGGTGCAGAAATTAATGGATAAGGGGCCACAAGGCCACGGATTAACTCAGTGCTGAGGAGCAATAGCTGAAGCTGTTCCATGGCACAATTGACCAGAAGAGAGGCAAAAACCTTTTCTCTGCAGAGAAGGGGGGAAGCTGCTGCAGGGCACCATAGTCATTCCCACCCTGCCACTGCTGCTCTCTCTGCCTGCAAGACAAACCTGAGCCACCCTGCCCAGGCCTGCACCCTTGCCCCAGGACAAAACCCGGTGTTAACACACAGGGCCAGAGTCTCCTTGGGGTGCCCACCAGCAGTGATGGGACCTGAAAAGGCCTGGTCCAAGATCCCAAAAGGTGCTGGCAGGAGGAGACATTTCCCTTGCAGAGAAGCACCGGGGAGGCTTGGCTGCTGCACTGCAGGCACGAAGCACAGGGTGGCACTGCCCCTCCATCACTGGGGTTCTTCCAGGCCCGTGTGGAGGCAGGAACCAGGGCCTGTCAGTGACCAGACAGAAAAATGACCATCATGGGCCTGCCTGTGACTGCCGGCCCGGTCCGGCCCCACCCTTCCAGCCTACCGCTTCACCTGCCCCGCTTTCAGCAGCTCTGCTCCAGCAGAACGCAGCCCCTGGTGCTCGGTGCTGCACAGGCTCCTCTGGAGCCCAAGGGCTGTGGCTGCTGTGCAGGAGGCTTCCTGAACAGCCCCCACCCTACACTGCCCCTTCCCCATCAGCCCCCCTGCGGGGAGGGCAGCCACTGCGAGGCAGCGAGGAGGCAGAGGAGCGGAGCTTGGGCTTCGCAGGAAGGTTTTATTGATGCTCAGCAGCGTCGAGAGGCCAAGCTGCCCGAAGCCCCCCCGGGCGCTGCGGCAGACCTGGGAGAGCTGCACAGCTACTGCGCCCTGCGGGCCATCAGCATCTCCCGGATGTTGTCTTCTGCTTCCTTCACGCTCCGCTCCAGGTACGACTTCTTCTGCTGCAAGGCAGAGAACCCAGAGGAGAGTTAATGTCCACCCTGCCACTGCTGGCATGCTGAGAGCAGAGTTGGAAGCAGCCTGCTGAGGCCACACACAACTGCAGGTGCCCCAAAGTGAGACCAGCGGTGGTTCATTTCCAGAGCCACCCTGCCCCCATTACTGTTTAGCTTGGGCAGTGTTTACACAGCCTTTGAATTTTGTTTCCTCTGAAGCCTTCTCCTCAGAGCTGCTGGGTCTGCTGCAACAGCAGAGCTGCAACCAGCCAGATGCAGTAACTGTGGTAAGGAAGGGCAAGGAAATCTGATCCTGCCTGGGGAGGAATGAACATGCTGAGGCCTCCAGCAGCCACAACAGCAAAAGCCAGCAGCATCTGGGCAGAACAGGCTCTTGGCCCAGCTGGGCCAATTCTCTAACCCCACACCCTCCTTTCTCTCAGCAGTACCCTGGCATTATTTCCTTCATCACCTTTAATGAGGCTGAGCTTGGCAGGGGAGCAGCCCCCAGCTGTGCATCCCAAGGCAAGAATTCAGCAGGCAGCATTTTTTCCTGCGAGCCTGGGTGCTCCGAGGCGACTGGGAAAAACATCAGGGCTTGGCTCTTGGCTCTTGCCTCTGTTTCCAGCCGACAGACACAACAGCCCCGGTGACACCAGGCCTGCAGAAGGCATTGCTGTGACACAGCTTGGGTGGCAGCAGAGAGCACTGCAGCAAAGGCCTTTTGGAGGGGCTGGGGGAACCCTTTGGAGGCTCCCTGGAGCTGGGTTTGTGGAGGACCATGGGGAAACCCTTGGGAGCTTGCTGTCCTCACAAGGTCTTCTCAGGCTGTCCTGGCTGGGGCACAGTGCTCCCACTGCCTGGCAGGGGTTACAGCCACACACCAGGCACCTTCCCACAGGCCTGGGGCACTCAGCAGAGCTCAGGCCAAGCTACACACCAGCAAGCCCTGGCGAGATTAATGCATGAGAGGAGTCCAGGCCTCAGCCCAGAACATCCTGCTGGTAGGCTCCACTGAGGGTCTCCCCAGCACAAGCAGAGGAGCACATTATGCCCTGAATGACATCCAAAGCCCCAGGGGTCATCTCAAGGGGGGACAACACAGGTCCCTGGCACTGCTCCACCATGCAGGGGGCTGCAGAAGGGGTGTATAGCCTGCTCTGAGGAGCTCCCACAGCTGCCAGCGGGCCAGAGCAGCACAGCACCCATGAGCGCAGGCTGCAGCAAAAGCAGCTGGCCTCCAGCGAGCAGCCATGGGGGCAAGCTGTGTGTGAGCCAGAGGACACAACCACTGCCAGCTGGCAACAGGCAGGAACAAGCAAGGTGAGGCTCCTCTGACAGCTCCCCCTTCTGCAGCCACAGGGAGTTGGGACACAGCTGAAGGAAAATTCCTTGCCACAAGGCACAGCTCTGCTGCCATCGCTCCCCCTCCGTCCCCTTACAGGGGACCTGCAGCCGCACTTGTGTGTGCTCAGCTCAGATGCCCATGCCATGAGGACATCTCTTCCAGCCCTGTGTCTCCAAGCTGGAGGGCTCTTAATTTACACAGTGAAGGCTGCAAGCAACAGCCAGGGCTGTGGGCAGGGCAAAGGGCTCCTTGTTGCTCTGCCACGGGCCCCAGGCACACTCACAAGGGCTGCTGTTGAGGAGGGCATGGGGAGAGGAGGCACCGCGTGGGCTCCTGCTGCCAGCCCCACACACACACAGGGCCCCTGCCCTGCCCTCTGCTACTACCCAGAGAGACTTCCAGGGGCCTCACAGCTGGGGAACTGAGCCTGAAGGCTGCAGGGGCAGGCAGGTCTCCGAGTCCTGCATGGGACTGAGCTCCATCTCACCCTGCTGCCTGGAGGAGACTGACACCAGGAGAGCTGACTTCATTCATCACTAAAACATTTGTTCATGTGGTTAAGTTCATCCACAGAACGGTTCTGGTTTTCTGTCCTCTCCCCACCCCCTCAGGAAGCAGCAGGCCCCATTTCCAGAGAGCAGCTCCCCACAGACAGGGTGGCCTGGCAGTGACCCGGGAAGAGCGAGGCAGCTCTCTTGCCACACAGGGAAGCCTCCCCAGCAGCCAGGAGCTGGCAGGCTGCACCAACAGCTCTGCTCTCATAAGGCAGTGGAATTTCAAACCTTCCCTGGTAGGAAGCAGTGCTGGCAACCATTTGGGGCCAGCTTCCCCAAGGATAAGGGACCCTGAGCCCCAGGCTGGCCTGACACAGAGCAGGAGCACTCACGGCTACCACGGCCCATGCACGTGGAGGCTGCCTGTTCCCACGCAGCTGTGCTCTACCCTGCCCCGGAGAGCAGGGGTGCTGGAGCCACACAGCTTGCAGCAAGGGCTGGTTCAGTGCTGTGCTTCAGGCCTGGCATCATCTGCAGTCCCAGGCAGGTGAAGGCCCAGGCAGTTTTTATGGCCCTCAGCCACTCAGCCGTGAGGAACTGAGCCGGTCCTGATGCTTTTGCTGTGAAAAGCAGCCTCCAGGTTGACTCTCCACTGGGGGCTCAAGGAGATGCCTTAAGCATCAAGTGTAACTCTGCACCTGCAGCTGGGGGGCTGCAAACGTGCTGAGTTCCGCTGCAGGCTGGCAGCAGGCAGTGCCAGAGCCCTCACTGCCGTGACTCAGGCCGGGCCAAGGGGGAGCAAGGAGCAGACGGAGGCTGCATTTTCCAAGCTGCAGGACAGGAGTGAGGTGTTCCCTCCACAGCAGCTGGGGCCTGGCTTCTGCTTTGGTCATCAGAGGAGCAGCAGCAGCTTGCGTGCAAACCCCTCCTGCCCACGATTACTGGGGTCTAGACAGGAAACTCCATCTCTCCCCAATGTGCTGTCCCAGGGAGCTGTGCCATGAGCGAGCTGCCCAGTCAAACCAGCTCCCAGAGCCCAGGGACAGGCTGACAGCACAGCTCTGAAGTCATCCTGGAGGCTGTTCCAGTCCAGCCAGATCTGCCAGGGTGGTGGTATCTGCTCCCTGTGGGACAAACACTTCACAGCCTCCCAACCCCCACCTCCAAGCCTCCCTGAACTCATGCCTCCATCGGCCCTGCTGTTGACTTGCAGCCCTCCTTAACCCTCCTCTGGGCCAGCCCCTGGTTGCTAGGCTTTGTCTCACCTCCCCCTGAGCTGCCTGGTTTCCTCTCAAGGTCTGCTCACCGCTCCAGCTCCTAATTCTTTGTTGCCTGTGCCAAGACAAGTATAGATAGCAGCAAGTTTCCAGTGAAAGGCAGAAGTGCACTGCTGGTTTTGGTGCCTCATGAAATCACAGGCTGCTGCTCTCTGCAGCCTCTGCTATTGCTTCCACACCAGTACCTCCAGTACTCACCAGTCAGGATTCCAGCAGGCCACAGCAGCACAATGGCCCTGGAAACTTCAGAGGCTGCACAACCTATGAGCTGCAGATTCAGAGCTCCTACCCACTTCCCACACCAGCAGTGCCATGGAGCAGTGCCAGCCACCTCCTCACCAGCTCCTGCAGGCCTCTGGCCAGACAAGACAGGTACCCAAACCAGCAGGAGATACCAGTGCTGAGCCACAGAGCCTGAAGGTAGCACCAAGAACGGGGACTGGCACTGGGGAGGCAAAGGGGTGAAGGTGGCACTCTGCTCCCATGGAGGCCCAAGCTCATGGCTCACAAAGGGCCCTGCTCTGCAGTGAGGCTGGGCAGTGCCAGGAGGTGCTGCTCTCTCCCCAGCATGGCATAGCCATGGAGGAAGCTGTTTGCCAGCCCAGGGCTCCAGCTGTGGCCAGGGGCTGGTTCCTTGGGCACCTGCAGAAAGCTTCTGAGCATTCCTGACACTTGAGGCAGCAGCCTCAGAGCACTCCCTTGGCGGGGCAGCCGACATGGCCAGAGAAGGGCCACGAGGGTGAGCAGAGGGCTGGAGCACCTCTCCTGTGAGGACAGACTGAAAGAGTTGGGGCTGTTCAGTTTGGAGAAGAGAAGGCTCAGAGGTGACCTCATTGTGGCCTTCCAGTATCTGAAGGGGGCTACAGGAAGGCTGGGGAGGGACTGCTCAGGCTCTCAGGTAGTGATAGGACTAGGGGGAATGGAATGAAGCTGGAGGTGGGGAGATTCAGGCTGGATGTGAGGAAGAAGTTCTTCACCATGAGAGTGGTGAGGCCCTGGAATGGGTTGTCCAGGGAGGTGGTTGAGGCCCCATCCCTGGAGGTGTTTAAGAGCAGGCTGGATGAGGCTCTGGCCAGGCTGATCTAGTGTGGGGTGTCCCTGCCCATGGCAGGGGGGTTGGAACTAGCTGATCCTTGTGGTCCCTTCCAACCCTGGCTGATACTATGATGCTATGACATGCCCCTGCCAGCCTGCAGCGCCGGGGTGCCTCAGGAACACCTCCCGTGCACTGTCGCAGAGGGGAGAAGGGCAGCAGCAGGTGGCTGAAGGCACATGGAAAGGTAGCAGGAGCTGCAGTTGCAGATTTCCAGGTGGGCAACACACCTGGCATGCACTCTGCAACCAAGCCATTTGTCCTGCCCCTGCACAGCACAAGCTCTGCACCTCACCTGTTGCCACCGCAGACCACCCTCCAGTTCTCATCCAACTCCTTACTTGCAGTGTCAGCCCCTCAATGCCCCTGCTGCCCCTGCACTGGGATGTAAAGCCAGCACACCTGCTGCAAGCTCCAGGCCAGGTGCAGACCAGGTGGCAGGGGGCCAAACTGCAGAAGATGCCCCCAGGGCAGGCCCTGCCTCCCCATCCCTAGCTTTCTGAGGCCTTGCAGCCAGTGCCAGTGCCAGCAAGTCACCTTCCCTAGCCAGAAAGGGCTGCAGTGCCTGGAGCAAGATGAAGCCCAGCTTTGATGGGTGTCTGAATACCAACCCTGAAGAAATGCTGCCACCTAAATCTACTTTTTCAGTAGCTAATGACTGCCAGCACCGAGATGGAAGGTGAGAAGATCTGGCCAAGGACTCCTCTTTGGGCAGCAGCGACCAGCTGGACATGGCTGGCTGGATCTCCCAGCATCTAGCAGCAGCTCTGAAGCTGGGCTCTGGGGCTCTCCTGCACCTGATCCCATTGAGCCAGGTCCTTACTCTCCTCTCCCAATGTCTGGGAGCCTTCCCCATTTCCAAGCCTTCCTGCAGCCTTCCTAAGCCAGGTGTGTGGGGCATGGCTCTAACCTGTGTGTGGTTTCAGCACAGCTGTGCAGAGCAGAAGGGCATCTCCCATGTGCTCAGAGCCCCACCCAACAGGCAGCTGTGTGCATGGTCCCAGGGCCCCTCCCCAGGAGGCAGGGTGGCTGTGCAGCCTGGAGCCCCATGGGAAGAGCCATGTGGCCTGGCAGGGCAGGGCAGGTGCTTTGTGTGGGACCCCATGGCCCCAGCAAGGGTGGTGGGCTGTGCTGCCCTCTGGCAATATGCTGTGCTGGGCAGCACTGGGCAGCTACAGGCAGCCCTGGCTGCCTCTTTGCTGTGCCTGCATTGGAGCAGCAGCTCTTGGAGGTTCCAGCTTGACTGGCCTCATCCAAAGCCTAGATGGGGCAGCACCCACGAAGCACCCCACACTGCCTGGGCTTCCCAGAGACACACACTGCAGAGCAAGCCTGTGCTGTGGTGCTGGTGGGGGTGGCAAGGGCAATGCCCCTGCCGTGGTCCCGTGCCACAGCTGTGCCCTTGCAGTCCCTGCCACAGGCAGCCCTGTGGAAACCCTGCGTTAAGGCAAACACAACCACAGCTCACACCCAGAGAAGAAAAGGAGTTGTGGTTAACAGAGGTGGCCCCTGGCCTTCTGACACGGTGGGAAGTCATCTCCTGCTTCAGCCTCCCACCTCTCCTCCCATTGCATCATGCAGGCAGCGGAGCCAGCGCTGCGCTGCAGACACAGTGACGCACCTGGAGCTCACATTCCTGGCACATTACAGAGCCAGCATCCACAGATTCCACAGCAAGAAAAATCCCTTCATCAGCCCCTTCTGCATGAGCTTCCCACAATCAAAGCACCACGCTGCCCCAGCACTGTGATTCAGATATCTCTGCCTTCAGAGAGAGCTAGGCCCGGGCTGGCCAGAGCCGCGTCTGCGGGGCCCTGTCCGGAGCTGCTCCCGGAAGCCATCCCAGCGGCCACCATGGCCACGCCGTGCAGCCCCCACAGGAGAGCCTCCTGCTCCAAGCAGCATTTCTCATTCAATCTCGGTTCTACTGCTCTCTCTTCACCTCAGCAAGAGAAAAGGAGCTTCAGTCCCTGCCCTGCAACACAAATATGCTTAAGCTGAGACAACACTTCCAAGGACAAGTAAGAAGCTGCAGCTGGACTGAGCCTTCTCGTTGAGACCTCTGTTTGCTACAGACTTGCTTTACACCCAGCTGCTGAGGACACACCGAGCTGGCAGGATCCCCCCCGCCCCTACAGCACCTCCTGCCCAGGGCCCCCCACACACCCAGCCAGCAGCTGCCCAGCACTGCCACCCCACTCCTTGAATGCTGCAGGCTTCAGGCATGCTGCAGTGGGTCAAGCAGGAGCCCTGAGAGAGCTCATCTGGTGACACCAGCTCCATGGGGCCTGCCAGCTGAGTTTCTGCAGCTCCCAAAGTTAAGCAGGGGCATTTTTAGCGTTCCTCAAGGGCTCTGTGCCACACTCCCCAGGAAAGTGGTCAGCAGATCCCAAGACAGGGCTGGGAGCACAGGCTTCTGGGGAGGAGGGTCCTCTCTGAGAGCAAAGCAAGCAGCACATGGTGGGCCAGGCAGCAGCAGCAGCAGTGTGGGCTGCCCTTGCTCTTGCAGCCAGCCCTGCTGCAAGGCTGGCTGGAAGTGCCTACACCCTCCAAGCCATCATCACAGGCAGGACAAATGTTCTGGTCTGGCAGGGCTGATGATGTGCCCAGGACACGCTCCTGTTCAAGGGGATTTCATCTGGAATCCATACACGAGGAGGAGGGGGACCTGCCAAGCAGCACCCAGCTGCCTCTGCTCTGGGTGCAGCTGAAGCAGTGGGCACCAGCAGCAGGGTGGGGTGGGTCTGCAGGCAGCCCTACGCCCTGGTGGGTCCACCCAGCCCCGGTCCTCACCCAGTCCAACACTGGCAAATGTACACACTGGGAATTGCCATGCTACAGCAACCACCAAATATTTAGCTACACTTCAAGCCCTTCCAAGCAGATCTGTTGCTCTCAGGAAGTTGCCCAGGGTTTGCTCAAGAGTGAGTGACCTGCCCTGGGAAGGGAGCCCAGCCGGTTGCTGCTGACAGCTGCTGACTGCATGATGATGCCATTTACCTAAGAGAAGTGATGACTCAGCTGGGTTTCCCCTTGGCCATTCTTTCCAGAGTTATGGGGACCCTCAGTTGCTTCAAAACCATCTGGATCAGAGTGGAGCAAAGAAGACATGGAGCACCCAAGTGCACTTAGGTGCTGTTTGGGGCTGGGGCAGTTCGTTTGCTTCCCAGCAGCTGGTGTGGGGCTGTGTTTTGGATCCAGGCTGGAAACTGTGTTGGTAGCTCAGGGATGTTCTGGCTCCAGCTGAGCAGAGCTCTCACAGCAGCAAGGACTCTTCTGCTCCCCACCCACCAGCAAACAGGCTGGGGGTGCACAAGCTTCTGGGAGGGTACACAGCTGGGACAGCTGGCCCCAGCTGGCCAAAGGGGTACTCCAGACCACAGGACATGGTGCTCAGCAGATGAAGCTGAGGACAGAAGAGGAAAGGTGTGGGGGGACACTTGGAGTGCTGGTGTTTGTCTTCTCAAGCCACTGGGAGAGGTGATGGAGCCTTGCTCCCCAGGGGATGGCTGACACTTGCCTGCCAGTGCTGAATGAATTCCTTGTTTGGCTGTGCTTGTCCATGCAGCCTTTGCTTCACCCATTCAACTCTCTACCTCAGCTCAGGAGTTTTCTTTTACCCTTCCAACTCTCTCCCACCCTACAAGGGAAGAGTGAGTGTGTGGCTCAGTTGCCAGCTGGGGGCAGATGATGACAACTTGCCAACTCAGGAGGATCTTTACAAGCACCTGCCTAAAGAACACAGGCTGCAAACCCACCCTCACTGTCTATCCCACCTACAGCACCACCAGCAGGGCTTCCCATCCTCACCAGTGCCCTGAGACCCCGAGAAGCACACTCTGAAGCTCGTGTGGAAAAGCAGCCTGCCGTGCTTGTTACCAAGGCAGGCCATCTTCAAGAGAAGGGGCAGGGTAATGGGCAGGAAAAGATGCTTGCAGAGCAGTCTTCCTGTCCCCAAGCCCCAGTCCTGCTGAGAACACACTGCATGTACCTGCTGCCATGGGACAGCCCATTCCAGAGGGGGGAGGACAGCTGCTCTCTGCAGCTGAGAGGTGAGGGATTATTCCTGCCAACTCCTGCGCCCCAGCTACCACAAAAGCCTGCCTGGAACCTTTCAGCAGATGGCAGCAGCAATGTGTGATCAACCCAGAGCATACCTTCAGGGACACCACAGCTTCAGGTCAGACACTGCACCCTAGGCAGCCCTGCCAACAGGTCAAACAGGGGAAGGGGGAAGCTCACCCGACTGCGAACACTCCCCTGGGCTGGGCTGGAGGAAGCCTCTCACCAAAGTGCCTCTTGCAACATGTGGTAAGTTCCCTTATGTGGTGCTTGGGTTTCTGTGGCCCTGCTGAACCAGCAGGGTTCATCAGAACACCTCCTAGCAGTGTGACTTCTGCAGAGCCACCCCACACCTTTCACCTCCTGCGGTCCTGACCAAACGAGGCCACTGCAAAGGGAAAACTACAGCAAAGCCTCAGCCACTGGAACACAACCCCAGCTAACCACACTCCCCCTACTCCAGACACCCCTGACCTTGCTGCCTGGCAGGCAGCAGGTTTGCAGAGGGAGGAGGGGAGCGAGGCAGGCAGCTGAGGGCCTCCCCACATACCTGCAAGGTGTGGCTTTGCCAAGCTGACTCAGGGCTGGGGCTGGGCTCCTGCAGGCAGGGGCACGCTTTCCAAATAATCATTTCCTGTTCTCCCCAGGCCAGATGGAGGAGATGGGGGCAGGAGAGAGGTTTATCAGGCACAGATAATCCCCCTCCCCAGAGCTGCTGGCATGAAGGGCAGCCAGGGACGACTGCAGGGCCTGGTGACTAAGGCAAGGGCAGCAGCACTGGGCTGTGACTAAACTATTACTCATGGCAGGAGGAATTTGGAGAGGGACCCACATTCAGCTTGCTGGTTGCTTTGGATACTTCTGCAGCCAAGCACAAAGGAGAGCTTTGACAATGAATCAGACCCTGGTTTGAAATTACAAAGACAGACTTATCTACCAGCTTTGTGTCAAAGTGATTTCAGTGTAATCACAAAAGCAGCCCAATGCTAATCACAGAAAACGAGCAACGTGCCCAGACCCAGATGACTAAATGTAGGCCCTGGACAGACAAAATTCATTGAGAGGGGGCAGCAGAAGTGGTGCTTTGTTAATGCATAATGGGGATTCCACTTACCTCTGAATTACAAAGAAATGCAAGCATGCTGTCAAAGTTTGCTTGAAATGCCTTTTCCCTGAGACTGAAGTAAATCAGCAAATAAACACACAGAGAACACAACAGAATGAACCAGGTTGGAAAAGACCTTCGAGATCATCAAGCCCAACCCAGCACCCAGCACCATCTACTCAACCAAACCTTGGCAAAATCAGCACAGACACCCCTCCCTCCCACCCCACCCCAAAAACAAAACCCTCCTGAAATGGGTTCTGGGATACATGCACCTTGACAGCACCCAGCTGCTGAAGGATTTGAAAGGAAGCAATCAATACCCACAGGAAATATTCTCCTGCTCTTAAAAGCTACAATAATCCAATTCTCCTGCTCTTAAAAGCTACCATAATCCACCCCAAAAAATAAAGGTAGGAGCAGTGAAAAGAGAGAGTCATCAGCTTCCAGCTCTCCCTTCCTCAAGTCTGTGCCCTCTCAGCTCGTCCCTGTGCTTACTTTGCAGGCCTCGGTGCAGGGAAGACTAACAAAGAATTACCAATTAAGCTGTTGCTTGGGAAAAAAAACAACAAAACCAAAAAAGGGAGTCTGAAAACCTGTGGCAGCGAATGATTAGCCCAAAGGAGAGATCCAGGCTGGCAAAGGCATCCCCCTGCCACCTGCTGCTCTGAAGACACCTCCTGCCACCGAGAGCAGCATCAGCCACGGCCACTCTCCACAACGCCCTGAGGTGTGGGAAGTCTTTCGAAGCCACCCCGGCGGGAGAGCCTTCCAGAGCGCTGGGAATCCCCTCCCAGCTGTGATTCCTCCTTCCTGTGCCTCGAAGATCAGCAGATCGTGTTTTGCAACCAGTGACTTGTGCTCTATTTAACACGGGGCAAGCTCCTGATGCAATTTTCCAAGCAGGACATGTTTGTGTTTGATCTTTATCTAACACATCAGAACTAGTGCTCCAACAAAAAAAAATGCACCTCCTTTTCCTGTGTTTGCTGAAGAGCATTTGCTGCCTCTCAAGGTGCCTTACACAACCACCCTCCCTTTGCCTGGGACCAGAGGTGAGGCCGTGTGCAGAAGGGAAGCAGCACCAAGCACAGGTTAAGCTGGGCTGCAGGAATGCAGTCCTCTTGCTGTGACAAACGCCATTAAGGCAGGCTGGAAGGCTTTAAACACAAAGAAATTAGTGAAGTCATTCATTCCTCACTGCCCTGGAAGCAAGCAGTGAGACCTGTTATTCATGTTGCCAACGAGAGAGCTGGTTGAGGGGGCAGAAAGGACTAGAGCAGCATTAGCTATGCCCCAGTTCCCCCTGGGTTTCCCTTAAATGTGTCTGGCCCCAGTCCAATCATAGAGCTGTGAGGGTTGGAAGGGACCTCAAGCATTCCAACCCCCTTGCCATGGGCATTTGGAACTAGATGATCCTTGAGGTCCCTTCCAACGTCAGAGGGCTTCCCCACAAAGAATTATTTTGTGCATTCTCAACCTGCCCAGCATTTTAAAGCTTCTTTCTCTTCTTCCTCAGAGTGCTTTTCATGTCAAAACTGAGGAATGAGAATGCAGACTCTCCTCCCTGTCAGACAGCCATACCTCCAAGAGGAGAGGAGGAATAAGTGAGCCTCAGATACTCCCTTCTTCAAAACAGGCATCTCCGTGGAGGGTAAAGCAGGGCTGATAGCTCTGCCCCTGCAGGCTGTGCCTGTGGATGCTCCCCAGCTGACAGCAGGATTAGGCAGGCAGCTGGACCACCCAGGTCCTCAAAAAGCAAGCTAAGCCTCCAGCTCTGCAGCCTGAGAAGCAGGAGCAAGTCCTCAGGGACAGCACAGACTCAGGCCTGGATGACAGAAGCCAACACAAGATAAAATGTACTTCCCAGGAACTGACATCACCAAGCCCAAACGTCTGTGCCCAGACACATGCAGCTGCCTCAGACACCCAAAATCACAGCAGATGAAGGCTATTGCTTGACCTGGTCCTCAGAAGGGTGCAATGAGGCTCTGCAACTCACCTTCACACCAACCTCCACAATCCCTGGAGTCTCCACAGTTTCCTCCTTGCATGGATTCATGCTAGGCCAAACGTTAATCCCACATGTTAGCTTCACTTCCACGTCCCACCTGGCCCCACATAAGCTGTCAGCCTCCCTCCACAGCAAACAGAGGGAGATCACCAGCTCCAAGAATGAATGATCCTCCAGAAGCATCCCTTGTGAGTGCAGGCAACACCTGGAGATGGCCACAGAGTTAATGAAACTGCAGTGTGGGATTCAGGGGCAAGAGGAGGAGATACCACCACTCTGAATTCCCAAACATCAGATATGGTAAAGCCAGAGGGGGAAGAAGGGGGGAAACAACCAACCAACCAACCCACCCACCCACCCAGCATTCAAACAGAAAACCCAAACAAAACTCCCCCAGAGCAAGGCACCCTGCAACACCCCACCTTTCAGAGCAGGTGAATTAAGAAAATCAAAATCAGCCTGCTCCCCAGCAATGCCCCAAAACCTGCACAACCCCTGCCAGAGGCGTTCTGTGCCTCTGCAAACGACCACGGCAGCCAAAGCCCCAGGCTTGGCTCCACAGGAAGAGCAGCCACAGGAGCACACTGGCCTGCCTCAGGGCAGACCAACCAGGCCATAAAGCCAACAGGGCTGAAGGCAGGCCAGGGACTGGCCTTGTCTATGCACACACTTGCAAAGAAGGGGAAGCTTCTGTGCCAGCATCTGCTTCACACAGCGCCCTGGGTACGTGCCTGCCTGCCAGCCATGGAACAGGAGAACAGCACACCCAGCCAGAGCAAAGCCTGCTGCAGGCTACAGCACACAGGGCTGTTCTTGAGGCTGCTCCTCTCCAAAGCCAGCAGCAGCATTCCTTCTTGCCCCCTGTTTATTTAGACAGCCCCTCACACATTCCCGGAGCTAACCATGGGATGAGCTCCTGCACTGTAAATTTCAGGAAGAAATTGGTCTCTTGGGAACAGCTTCACAGTTGCTACCTTCTGGCAGCTGCTCAGTGGCCTGCAGGTTTCACCACAAAACTCAAGAGATTTGTTTTCACATCATTAAAGCCACCCTCAGGGTTGGCCTCCAGGCTGCAGCTCTCAGTGTCGAAGCCAAAGGGCTGCTCAGAGCTGCCACACAGCACGTCAGGGGCACGCAGCCACACCAAGCAGGCCCACCCCAGCCATAGCTGCCCAGAGGACACCACCTCCCAGGCTCAAGCACTGCTCCCCAGCCACACCTTGCCTGCTTATATCTTTGCTCCCACAGGGTACAAAAATGGCTGTGGCAACCACCAGAGATGCCCTGGTGGACTCCTGGAGAAGGGGGGCTCCACCACCACGTCTCAGGGCTGCAGCAAAGCCACTTTAAAGCTCCTAGAGAAAGAAGATTAGAAGAATGGAAGCTGCAGCACAAGCCAGCTTGTGCCCAGGCAGCACCAGGGAAGAAGTCTGTTGTTACCTCTGGTGTCTGCTCACCATGAGGCATGGCAATACAGACACTGCTTGACTTGACAGGCAGGAGCCCTGCAGCACCATCCAAGCCGCAGGAGTCCACCAGGAATGAGAGCAAACAAATTCTCTGTGTTGGACAGGGCAAATGAACACAGAATTGTAGGGCTCACGTGAGGAATTCCTGAGCTAGAAACCAAGCACTTTGGTGTAGCTTTCCTGCTCAGATTTCCTGCTCCAGGCAGACAGAGAAGAAAGCAATCAGCAGCCAACTTTCAGCCTCCCATGCACACGCAAAGGAACTGCCTGGGAAACAAACACACAGCCATCCTGTGGTCAGGGTTTAAAGCCAAACCCCAATTACAACACAATACAATACAATACACCAGGTTGAAAGAGACCTTCAAGATCATCACGTCCAACCCATCAACCAATCCAACCCACCTAAACAACTAACCATGGCACCAAGCACCCCAGCAAGTCTCCTCCTGAACACCTCCATGATGGTGACTCCACCACCTCCCCAGGCAGCACATTCCAATGGGCAATCACTCTCTGTGTAGAACTTTTTCCTAACATCCAGCCTAAACCTGCCCTGGTGCAGCCTCAGACTGTGTCCTCTTGTTCTGGTGCTGGTTGCCTGGGAGAAGAGATCAACCTCTGCCTGGCTACAACCTCCCTTCAGGTAGTTGTAGAGAGCAATAAGGTCACCCCTGATCCTCTCCTCCAGGCTAAGCAACCCCAGCTCCCTCAGCCTCTCCTCACAGGCTGTGTTCCAAACCCCTCACCAACTTTGTTGCCCTTCTCTGGACACCTTCCAGCAAGTCAACCTCCTTCCTAACCTCAGGGGCCCAGAACTGGACACAGGACTCGAGCTGCAGCCTAACCAGTGCAGTGTACAGGGGCAGAATGACCTCCCTGCTCCTGCTGGCCACACTGTTCCTGATGCAGGCCAGGATGCCATTGGCCCTCTTGGCTGCCTGGGCACACTGCAGGCTCCTGTTCAGCCTCCATCAACCAGTACCCCCAGGTCCCTCTCTGCCTGGCCGCTCTCCAGCCACTCTGACCCCAGCCTGTAGCACTGCATGGGGTTGTTGTGGCCAATGTGCAGCACCTGGCACTTGGATGTGTTCAATCTCCTGCCCCTGGACTCTGCCCATCTGTCCAGCCTGTCCAGGTCCCTCTGCACAGCCTCTCTGCCCTCCAGCAGATCAGCTCCTGCCCCCAGCTTGGTGTCGTGAAGTCAGAAGCTGCAGGTTGCTTTTTCCCCCCTTTCACAATGCAGCTAAGTTCAGTGGCACAGGGTGGACAGAGCTGCCCAGCAGAGCCTCCTCCTTGTTTGTTATTTTTAGCCCTTTGGGCTGCCAACGCCTGACAACCAAATGCGCTGAATATAGCAGGGGAGAGCCAGGCGATCAGATAGGAGCAGAGAACACACCACGGTAATCACTTTCCCCACCCCTGACCAAGAACCAATTTTCCATGTCTCTGTAACATCACAGAGCTGGTTCTTTTGAAAATGCCCCAGTTGAAAACAGAATCCCTCCAGCCCCACCATGGAGGTGGATAACACTTCCTGACACAAAGCATTGTTCCACCGCTCGCAGATCGGGTTTCCTTAAAAACAAGGCAAGAAAAACATTACTTGGTTTTTCTCCTAATACTGCACAAACATTGCTGAGCTAAAAAGGGTCTGTGCTCATCCCTTTAGAATGCTTTCAAAATAGATTGAACACATACCCCTCTGACTGCGAAGCACAACAAGAATCCGATAGTATCAGGACTGGAAAAATCCAATCGCTGCTGCCGAGCGGCCGCCTCCCCCCGCGCTCCAGGAGGCAGCCTTTGCCATCACCCAGTCCAACCACTGCCTAACTGCACCAAGTCTGATGCTAAACCACAGCCCTCTGCCTCTTTGAAACCCCTCCAGGGATGGAGATCCAACCTGTGCCACTGTCCAAGAACCCTTTCAGTCAAGAAGTTCCTTCAAATGTCCAACCTAAACCTCTCCTGGTGCAGCCCGAGGCCGTTTTCTCTTGTCCTGTCACTTGTTGTTAGGGAGAAGAGACCAAGCCCCACCTCGCTCCAACCTCCTCTCACACAGCTGCAGGCAGTGAGGTGGTCTCCCCTCAATGCACCACTTCAACAGCAGGGAAGTGAGGAGAGGGGAGTGAGGCAAAGAGTAACAGCAATGGTGCTCTGCAGCGTAGTCTGGCAGAGGAGGGAGAAGAGCAATTTTCACTACAGATGCAAAAGCACTCACAGCTTGCAAGGTGCACTGTGAGAGCAGGGAATGGCAGGAGACCCAGCTCACATCTCTGAGGCAGGTGAAAGTCCAGATCTGCACCCAGCAGTCAGTACTCAAGAGCCCTCCTTGCTAAGCAGCTGGCTGCATTTACGGAAGAGCTCAGTGAACCCAGCCCTCTGTGCTGTGCTTCTCTGCAAACAGCACCAAGCAAGCAGTGAGAGCGCTCCTCAGATTCACACTTGTATCAAATACACACATGTCCCCATGCCTTGGCAAGAGCATCCTGACAGCAAGGCCTAACTGGCTTAAGATCACTCTCCAGGAGTAACCAGAACAGCCACAGGGATGGATGGAGGTGCCCCTGATCAGCTCCAATCAACTACACAAAGTGAGAAAGTCAAGCAAGCACCGTGGTGGTGAACACTGTAAAATATAAACCCAAGCACTGAAACCCTTCAGGTTCCAATGGCAGGTAGGGGGGAGTTTCAGCCTATCTTGGTTTGATATTTATTGTACAACCATGCAGTAGAAGCAGAAGGTCAAAGGTTCACATTCTTTCCTGCTTCCCTCACAACTTGCTTTCAGGACAGCAAAATCCCCTACTCTGACTTGGACTCAGGTACTTCCCCTGAGATCTCAGTTTCCAGCAGCGGTCCAGTCTAAAAGCTTGTCCTCTTCCCTGGGAATCCTGAGCTTAAGGAAAACCCTTTTCCACAAAACTGCCAGCCAGCTGGAAGCAAAGCAGTTAAAAGCTGGCCCTGAATGTTCACCTAAACTGCTGGCAGCTCTGGCAACCTGAGCCTTACCTACGCTGGTTAGAATGAAAAACCAACCCAGGTGGCAGCCACCTTTCCACTCCTACCGCCTTTGCTGGCACCTCCAGCTCAGTGGCAATGACCAGAGACTCACACAACTGGCAGCTAGGAAGCAGAAAAACACATCTGCAAAGCAACCAGCTTTGGGCTTTGTACAAGAACAGCAAGGGTTGTAATTTGGGGGGAATTCCATTCATTCTGCTCAACTCAGCAATCAGAGGTTCAGGTCATCAGAATCAGATCACTCCCCACCAGCAACAGGAAGAAACTGAGCTGCACAGCTGCAGGACACAGTAGCCACAAAGCTGACCACAGCCCAAGGGAGGCAGCAGTAGGGGACCCGACAGGCAGGCTGTAACCAAGGCTGCCAAGCATGCTCCAACTGCTTCCAAACCCAGACATTCTCCTACGGTGCTCTCCGAGCCCAGCGGCAGGGCTGCCTTTGCACAAGGCCACTGGCACCTGGGATGGCTCCAGAGCACCTAGGATGCAATCATTTTTATCACATGGCCATACAAAACCCCTGTACCTTGTCTGCATTAACACCACCTTCCAAATGCAGCCTGTCCATGGAGGGTGCAGAAAAACTTGTCCTGGCCAGGAGCCCCTCAGTACCTGGCCCAGAGAACACTCCAGGCACCACAATCCATGGGGATTACTTTCCCCACAGCTGCCCAGGCAAGCTGAGTTTTAAGAAGGAATTACAAAAACCCCACAAACTCTTCTGGTGCTCTACCATAAGCAGGAGACAACAGAGACAGAGCTGCAGAGGCCCAAGTGGGTTTGAACACTGACCTCCTATTCCTGCTTCTCCCTGCCTAGCTGTCTCAAACACTCACCTTCCCCAAATGAGATAAAGCCAAGACTGAGTTGTGTCAAGCTGGTTCTCTGTCCTATCCCTAGAACTAAGGAATAGGGCCTGATACCAGTTGTATTTTAGGGTCATTAAATACACTGCTGGCCTTGGGGAAGAACATTTGTGAGCACCTTCTCCAAAGAACTGTGCACTGTACATGTAGGCACTAAAAGGTGGGCAAGCCCCAGTAGCTAGTGTGTTGGAACCCTGGAGCTTGCACACACACCACTGCTACACATGCAATACAATACAGCAGGTTGAAAGAAACCTTCAAGATCATCACATCCAACCCATCAACCAATCCAACCCACCTAAACAACTAAACCATGGCACCAAGCACCCCAGCAAGTCTCCTCCTGAACACCTCCAGTGAAGGTGACTCCACCACCTCCCCAGGCAGCCCATTCCAATGGGCAATCACTCCCTCTGTATAGAACTTCTTCCTAACATCCAGCCTAAACCTGCCCTGGCACAGCCTCAGACTGTGTCCTCTTGTTCTGGTACTGGCTGCCTGGGAGAAGAGATCAACCTCTGCCTGGCTACAACCTCCCTTCAGGGAGTTGTAGAGAGCAATAAGGTCATCCCTGAGCCTCCTCTTCTCCAGGCTAAGCAACCCCAGCTCCCTCAGCCTCTCCTCACAGGGCTGTGTTCCAAACTCCTCAGTAACTTCGTTGCCCTTCTCTGGACACCTTCCAGCAAGTCAACCTCCTTCCTAAACTGAGGGGCCCAGAACTGGACACAGGACTCAAGCTGTGGCCTAACCAGTGCAGTGTACAGAGGCAGAATGACCTCCCTGCTCCTGCTGGCCACACTGTTCCTGATGCAGGCCAGGATGCCATTGGCCTTCTTGGCTGCCTGGGCACACTGCAGGCTCCTGTTCAGCCTACCATCAACCAGTACCCCCAGGTCCCTCTCTGCCTGGCCACTCTCCAGCCACTCTGCCCCCATCCTGTAGCACTGCCTGGGGTTGCTGTGGCCAATGTGCAGAACCTGGCACTTGGATGTATTCAATCTCCTGCCCTTGGACTCTGCCCATCTGTCCAGCCTGTCCAGGTCCCTCTGCAAAGCCTCTCTACCCTCCAGCAGATCAACTACTGCTCCAAGCTTGGTGTCATTCCTCTTTGCCTCAACAAACACAACACAGAACTGCTCTGACCACATCATCCCATCTCCCCCTAGATCAGGTCTTCAACAGCAGCCACAAATGCATGCCTAGGGCAGAGTCTAAGGACAGGGAGGGCAATGCTCTACTTCCTCCTCATGTTTTCCCAGCCTCCAGACATTTTTAGCTCAGGGACTTCCTGAGCAGGATGCCATTTCTACATGTTTGGTAACTCCCAACGGATTTCTCTTCCATGAATTTGTGCAATTGCCCTGAGCCAGAGTAAACCTGCAAAATCCCCAGCACTGGCACAGCTTCACACCATCTACCTGCTGCACATAACCACACAAGCATTCCTCTACTCCTGTTGATCCCATTTGAATCCCTCACCCCCACTGTTCCCGTCGGGACACAACGCAACCAACCAGTCCCTGCTGGGGGCTGCAGATCCAGCAAAGAACCCAAGTGGCACGAACTGCTTGGAGCTTACTTGTTAAGAGGTTCTACATTTCACCTACTTGCAATCCTCCAGGATGCAAAGTACCAACTGAAAAGGAGGGATGCAGCAAGCAGCAGCTCGTTGACCTCCCACACTCTGCTTTCGTCACCGCTCCCTGCCAAAAACTTACCTCCAATTCCTTAATTTTCTCTTCAGCTATTCTCTGTTTTTCTAAGAGCTGGTTATGAATCACTCCTTTGGACTGAAGGATGAACCTGCCAGCAAAAAAAAAAACAGACAGACAACTGTTGAATGTTTTTTAACACCTATTGTGCACCCAGCTGCATGCAGACTGAACCACAGTGAGCTCACCCTCAACTTGCAGCCACTTGGGCAGAGGCAGAAGAATTGCCAGGACGGCTCTCACAGACCACTGAGCCGTGGCTTGCACACAGATGGCCCCAGGAGACTCTCATCCCTTCAAAAGGATCTCAGTCAGTTGATGGCAGTTAGAGAGAGAAGCCTCTTTCCAGGGCTCAAAGCCATTCATTAGCATTTTAGTGCCCACAAGCTAAACAAATCTGCACAAGAAAACCAAAGCTTTCCACAGAGAGAGGCTGAGAGAGTTGGGGTTGTCCAGCCAGGAGAAGAAAAGGCTCCAGGAGAGACCTTCCTGAAGCATTTCTGCACGTGAAAGAAAGATGGAGAGAGACTTTGTGCCAGGGCCTGTAGTGCCAGGACAAGGGGCAAGAGTTTCAAAGTGGCAGAGGGCAGGGCTAGGCTGGACACAAGGAACAAATGTTCTACAATGGCAGTGGTGAGACGCTGGACCAGGCTGCCCAGAAGAGCTGTGGATGCTCCACCTCTGTTCAAGGTCAGGCTGGACAGGGCTTGGAGCAACCTGATCTAGTGAAAGATAACCCTGCCCACGGCAGGGCAGGGGGGAGGGGGTTGGACTGGGTGGTCTGTGAAGGTCCCTTCCAACCCAAACCATTTTGTGGCTCAATGATAGAGAGCCAGGAGCTTCCACCAGACCCACAGAGCCATGGCACACCTGTCTTGACTTGAGCTTTCACATCTCCCACTGCTCAGGGCTCGATTTTAGTTCATGCTGACCTCCAAAACTCCCATGCTTTCTCCATTCAGAAGGCTTTGTGTGGGGGTGTGGTGGCTGTTCCTAACTGAAACTGCAGCCACTGTTTTTCCATGTGTTCTGTTTTTCACTTGCCCAAGGGATTTGAAAGATGCATCCATAACATCTTAGTCGTGCAGTCATGCTGGTCAGCATGCAAAAAGCTGCCCCACTGGCTCAGAAGAGCCTCTGAAGGAGCACTAGCATCCAAAGCAGCTCTCGAGCACATGGCACTGGCATCCCACACAGAGGTAAAGGACAACTGAGTCCAAATGAATTTTAGGAACCCTCCATGATTGTTTTTCATCCTCCCAGACATAAAGAATGTACAAGCCACAGATTCATCCCTTCCCTACTTAGAAAGTCCCCCAGGGGATTTAGAAGGAGCCTCCACGGGTCATACCAATGAGGTCAAGGTCTCCCTCCAGCCTCAACGAGGGTCAGTGTCTTCCTGCCAGGTGACAAGAGCTCATGCTTGAACAGTTAAAATGAGCAGCTTTAGACAGGGCAGAATCAGAGTGCATTCCCTGTCTGCTACAGACAAATCTGCAGTCAGCCTGCAGTGCCACCTCCCGCGACAAACGACATTACTGACGTGCCTGCTCAGGGCCCGCGAAACACGAGCAGGGATCTGCCTTGGCTTGAGAGCCAGCAGGCTCTGCAGCAGCAGCACAGCAGCCCAGAAGAACACTGCCTGCCACCTGCCCTCCTGAAACGCAGGGGAGCAGAGCCGGGGTCACTGGCACGAGGTTGCAATTAAAATTCTCTTCAGTGCCTCCAGTAGCTGCACTCCACAACTGCTTCCTGCCCTTCCTCCCACTCCTCTCCCTTGTTCTGCTTCACCTCCCTCTCTACAGTGACTCTCACTGCAAATTTCACATTGCCATCTTCCCAACTCCCTCCTCCTTTCTTCCCAGCCTTACCTCCTGTTTCCTACTGGGGTCATCTTTGTCCTGTACCTGCTCCTGGTTCTTGGTGGCACAGCTCACTCGTACTCTGTCCCCTCAGTCACCCCCTGTCCATTAAGTGCCCCTACAATCCACTTCCACACAGTGGTAATGGTCTCAGGTTTCAGCATACATCAAACTTCTGAAATAAAATGTGGGGTTTGCTGTCCAGTGAAACCAAACCCATGACCACGCTTCCAGGAAAAAGAGGTTATGGCCACTGCTATCAAATGCAGAGCCTCTGGATCCAGCCAGGCAGGAGACACTGTTCAGGGTCACCAGCAACCTTGAGCCTGCAATACCAGAAGGAACAAACAGCAGCCTTCACACACACATATCCCCTGGAGATTCTGGGGTGAAGGCTAAAACTTTGCCTTGCTTCTGCAGCAGCTGCCATTAGCGAAAAACCAAGGCTGCAAGATGCCCTCAGCAAACAAAGCCGTCAGCCCCTTCCCACGTCACAGCTTTCCTGAGCCTGTGCTTAGGAACATTTCCTTAATTATTTCCTTTTTTTGTGAGGGCAGCAAAGAAGAATGGAATCCCTTTTAATTTGCTTCCCCAAACTGTACAGCAAGATTCACCACTCTGGTTTCGTGTCTAAGAAACAAAGCTAACCACCGGCACAGCTTGATCTGTGCTCCCCATGCTGCAGCTGGGAAGGTCCCTGCTGGGGCAGAGGCACTGAGCAACCTCAGCCAGCTGAGAGCCACCATGGGCACTAAGGCCTCTGGACAGGTAAGTGGCTAGCTCCACTGCTGTTCTGCAAATGCCAACAGCAGTCACTGGGGAAAGCATCCTCCCTGCCGTGCTCCTGCAGTGCTCTGGCAGACCTGCAACAGCAAATTAAAACTGAAGGGCCCAAGTCAGCACTGAGGAGACTCCTGTGGGCAGTGGGGGACAAACACAGCCACCCCAGCTCCACCTGCATCAGAGAGCGGGCTGGGCCCTGTGCCCATTCACACACTGCCTCAGGAGTCCCCGACTTGGCCAGGAGCATCCTTCAGGTGGTCTTCTCTGATGCCAACTTCAAGCCACCCATTTGAATTCCCTGACAGAAGCCCTCAACACAGAGGTGCTGCCAGAGAAGCCAGCAAAGGGTTATAGTATCAGTCAGGGTTGGAAGGGACCACAAGGATCAGCTAGTTCCAACCCCCCTGCCATGGGCAGGGACACCCCACACTAGATCAGGCTGGCCAGAGCCTCATACAGCCTGCTCTTAAACACCTCCAGGGATGGGGCCTCAACCACCTCCTTGGAGAACCCATTCCAGGCCTTCACCCCTCTCATGGTGAAGAACTTCTCCTCACATCCAGCCTGAATCTGCCCACCTCCAGCTTCATTCCATTCCCCCTAGTCCTATCTCCCTACCTGATAGCCTGAGAAGTTCCACCCCAGCCTTCTTGTAGGCCCTCTTCAGATACCTGGTTTTGAAGGCTGAAGCTCTAAATCCCCAGCCACAACTACCTGCTTACAACTGTGCCTTCACTTTACAACAGAAGGACTCAAAACACTCATCAGCACTTTCAGCTTCAATTGTGGAGATCTCAGTCAGAGCTTTTACCTAAGGAATAATGTAGCTTATGGCAGCACCTGGGAAGAGCAGAAGCCGGTTCTGCTCACTAGGCAAGAGGTGCTGCAGGGCACCAGTAACAAACCCAAGGTCAAATTTACTCTGGGTTTCATTCTCCCAATTATTTGAAGCAAAGCACCAGCTGGAGGATATTTTTCTTGCTTTCTTTTTCCTCTGCTGTCTGGTTTTACTTCAACATGGTTAAGGTACTTACACGTTTTTAAGCTCATGAAAGAGCCACGGGAGGTTCTGAGGACTTAGCAGTTCCCTGAATGAGTTTGTGAACTTCATTCACTGCCTAGAGGTACACCACCAGCTGAGAGCTGGCCCCACACTAGAGTCACCGCATCAGAGAGCTGAGGAGGCACTTTCTGCCCTGCTGAGCGTGGCAGATGACATGACTAATGGCAAACCCACGGTGCAGATCAGCACCAAAGAGCTAACTCCACAGACCACGCTGCTGGAGTCCACCACGGGAGACTTCGAGCTCCAAGAGTTCATACATTGAACTGGGATGGCTTTTACACCTTCAGAGTGCCCAGAAGACAAGCAGCAAACCAACTCCTCTCCCAGACAAGCAAGCTCACTTGTGTGCACCTTCTCTCAGCAAAGCACCACAGCAGCAGCTCTGTCAAACCCCACAGCCGTGCTAGCCAGAGCACCAAACGTTCGGCACCACAGGAGCACCTACCAAGCTTAGTAACCATCACCACCTCACACAGCAACTTTCCCCTGCTGCTGAATAACACCAGAAGTATGTGGGTCAGAAGGGATAAGGCCAGCACATGTCAGTTGGCCACCATTTCAAAAGGAATAGAACAGAATAGACCAGACCAGGTTGGAAAAGACCTTTGAGATCATTGAGTCCAACCTATCACCCAACACCATCTGATCAACTAAACCATGGCACCAAGTGCCTCATGCAGGCTCTTCCTAAACACCTCCAGGAATGGTGACTCCACCACCTCCCTGGGCAGCACATTCCAATGGGCAATCTCTCTTTCCAAGAAGAACTTCTTCCTAACATCCAGCCTAAACCTCCCTTGGCACAGCTTGAGACTGTGTCCTCTTGTTCTGCTGATGGGTGCCTGGGAGAAGAGACCAACCCCCACCTGGCTACAACGTCCCTTCAGGCAGTTGTAGACAGTAATAAGGTCTCCTCTGAGCCTCCTCTTCTGCAGGCTAAGCAACCCCAGCTCCCTCAGCCTCTCCTCATAGGGCTTGTGTTCCAAACCCCTCACCAACTTTGTTGCCCTTCTCTGGACACCTTCCAGCATCTCAACATCTTTCCTAACCTGAGGGGTCCAGAACTGGACACAGGACTCAAGGTGTGGCCTATCCTGTGCTGAGTACAGGGACAGAATGATCTCCCTGCTCCTGCTGGCCACACTGTTCCTGATGCAGGCCAGGATGCCATTGGCCTTCTTGGCTGCCTGGGCACACTGCAGGCTCCTGTTCAGCCTACCATCAACCAGTACCCCCAGGTCCCTCTCTGCCTGGCTGCTCTCCAGCCACTCTGACCCCAGCTGCAGCACTGCATGGGGTTGTTATGGCCAATGTGTAGCTGCAACAGGTCCTGCCCTCTTCTGGATACTTCACCATTTTCCAGGGCTCCATAGACAGAAGTAAAAACTCAAACCAAAGGAAATGAGAAGAGAAAGGTACAGAGGTGTGGGGCTCGAGGCCAGCCGTGTCCAGCCAAACCTGGGCTGCCAACACCAGCAGGAACCGGCTGCGACTCTGTGCTCCAGGCTGCCGGAGACTGCTGCTTCTCCAGTGCAACACAAGGAACAAAAACAGAGCACAAGGGAACTGAAAGAGAAACCCCACTCTAAATATTCCCACTGGGTTCTATTTTCCTCTCTCAGCTAGCTCCACATTGGGATTTGTTTCCCTAAGGCAGAGAAGGTGGCTTCTCTTCTCTCCGAGGCTCCCTGCTTTCTGAAGGGTTCTCTTCCCCATGACAGATTTCTATCCCTGGTGCCCCTTTAGGCAGTGTTTACACAGCACTCCCTTATGCCCCGGTCAGTGATGTCTTCAGGCTCTAGCCAGGCAGGTCAGCAATGCTGTCAGCTGCATCATCTGTCTGCTTCTTTGTGTCACAGGCACACACCCACGGTGCTGGCCGGACGCTGTCAGTAATTCCACAGCCCAGCCCGTGTGCACCAGAATCTGCCTGTTTACTTGACTTCAGGATGCATCAGGCACTGAAAGATCCCTCACTTAACGAATGAGGTTATGGAGAGGTTTGTTCAGCACACACCAGTCTCCATCATGACATCCAAGTCATTAAAGTTATTAAAGGTGGAGTGGCAGTGATGCTCACATCTCAGCTTTTCCACCAGCAATCCCTCTTTTCGGTTCCTGCCCGCTGCACCCAGCTTCAGCCTTTGCCCCTGAAGCCCCCAGGGACAGGCACCTGCCCAGACACGAGCACTCTTGCCTCCTCCTGTCCTGCTTAGGGAACACGGTTCAATACAATACAAAAAGCCAGGTTGAAAGAGACCTTCAAGATCACCACATCCAACCTATCAACCAATCCAACCCACCTAAACAACTAAACCATGGCACCAAGCACCCCAGCAAGTCTCCTCCTGAACACCTCCAGTGAAGGTGACTCCACCACCTCCCCAGGCAGCACATTCCAATGGGCAATCACTCTCTCTGTGTAGAACTTCTTCCTAACATCCAGCCTAAACCTGCCCTGGCACAGCCTGAGACTGTGTCCTCTTGTTCTGGTACTGGCTGCCTGGGAGAAGAGACCAACCTCCCCTGCCACAACTCCCTTCAGGTAGTTGTAGAGAGCAATAAGGTCTCCCTGAGTCTCCTCTTCTCCAGGCTAAGCAACCCCAGCTCCCTCAGCCTCTCCTCACAGGGCTGTGTTCCAAACCCCTCACCAACTTCGTTGCCCTTCTCTGGACACCTTCCAGCAAGTCAACCTCCTTCCTAAACTGAGGGGCCCAGAACTGGACACAGGACTCAAGCTGTGGCCTAACCAGTGCAGTGTACAGGGGCAGAATGACCTCCCTGCTCCTGCTGGCCACACTGTTCCTGATGCAGGCCAGGATGCCATTGGCCCTCTTGGCTGCCTGGGCACACTGCAGGCTCCTGTTCAGCCTACCATCAACCAGTACCCCCAGGTCCCTCTCTGCCTGGCTGCTCTCCAGCCACTCTGCCCCCAGCCTGTAGCACTGCCTGGGGTTGCTGTGGCCAATGTGCAGAACCTGGCACTTGAATGTGTTCAATCTCATGCAAGGGTTTCTCCTGCACAGCTTGATGGTGCAAGAGCTTGTTTGTACTGAAGAATGAGCGCCAGAGGGAAGGAGCCACACAGCAGAGCATGGGGCCCCTCCACCAGCCTGCACAGCAACTCTTCCCACTTGAGCCCCAGGCAGCCCACTACAGGAACCTGGTGGAAGCCTCTGTGTTCCCCCTGCCTGACACTGGGGTACATCCCTCTGCCTGACTTCAGGGAGAGCGTTTTACAGGTGCTGTTTTGCCAGAGTGATGCAAAATGGCAGACCTAAAAGTCCATTCAGCCTGGCTGCCAGCTCACACGAAGGCTCATCAGAACCCCAGTTTATGCTTCCCATTGCAGTTGGTAAAACCTCAACAATAAAGCTACTGAAAACTATCAGCTGTGTACAAAGCCAGAACCTTATTTTCACACATTTACTGCACCCCTAAAAAAAAAAAACAACATGCTGTGCTGTAACCCAGCACAGCCATTTCCATGGAACACCCTGAAACCAAGCATTTTCATTAGTCTGCTCCAGGAGAAGAGTTGAGCTAAGCCCAGTCATGCCCTTATCTATTTAAAGATGCTTTTTAATTCTGAACTTGCACTGCTGCTCAAGCTTTGAGCATACTCAGCAGGGGATTACTGCATTTTAAGTACTGTTCAAAGCCAGTGGAAGAGAGGCTTCCAAGGAGCTGATCCCAAGCAATCTAGCTTGATTGAACAGGAGCTGGCTGTGCACAACTGCATGCACCCAACAGTCCCCTTCCACTCTCCCAGGGTCTGCTTATGCTCCTGTTATGATCCACAAAGGGTCATAACAGGCACTGCTTACACCCCAGCAAATTCCAGTTTTAGACACCCTAGATTAATTACCCTTCCAAACAAGACAAGCAAGTGATATCAAAAAAAGAAAGAAAAAAAAGAGAGAAAAAAGGGGGTGGGGGGAAGGAAAGGGGAAAAAAGAGAAAAACAAGGGGGAAAATCCTGAGTCAGAGTTTGTGCTGCCACCCTTTGAGGGCCACAAAAATCATGAGGGGGATGGAGGACAAAGCTGGGGCTGGCAGCCTGGAGAAGAGAAGGCTCTGGGGAGACCTAATAGTAACCTGCCAGTACCTGAAGGGGGCTCCAAGAAGGCTGCAGAGGGACTGTTCCCAAAGGTCAGCAGGGACAAGACCAGGGCAATGGCTTCAAATGGCAGATTGAGATTGGATGTGAGGAACAAGTTCTGCACCAGGAGGTGGTGGAACACTGCGACAGGTTGCCCAGAGAGGTGTTGGGGCCTCATCCCTGGAGATATTCCAGGTGAGGCTGGACAGGGCTCTGGGCAACCTGCTCTAGTGGAGGATGTCCCTGCTGAGTGCAGGGGGCTGGACTGGATGATCTCTGGAGGTCCCTTCCAACCCAGAGCATTCTATGATTCTGTATTCATGGCAAAGGGTTTCACATTTTTCAGTCTGAGTCTGGATTTCCCCTTGGGCAGATCACACACCTTAGCCAGAGAGCTTTCAGAAACATTTGGAGTTGGAACTGCTGAGCTGAAGCTTCTCCTGTGGTGGGTTCAGGGTTGGTGGTCAGTCAGCACATCAGGTCACCCTCAACACAGTTAAACCTAACCTTTTCCCCCGGCCCTGCCGATGGAGCACATACCTCACAGCAAAACAAATCCTGCATCTTATATTGGGAGGATTATTTTTGGATACATTCCAGGAGAAGCAGTTTACAGCCCACATGTAATTTTGCTCCTGCACCCAGAGGCAGATCTGCAGCAGGAGCTGTTTGGGAAGGAGCTGGGCCAGAGCACACTGGCAGCATCTCTGGTGGGCAGCAGGACCTGTGCAAACAGCCTGGCAGCACCGGAGCCCGCACAGAGACCAGGATTAGCAGCACTGGAAGCAGTCCAAACCAAGTCTTATGTAGGCCACAACGAGGGTAACTTTTACTCAGCTGAACATTTGTGAGCCATAAACCTATTTACTTTAAGGAGCTAAAGGAAAAGAACAAAAAGTGCCACACTCTTTGCTTACTCAAAGCTCTCCCGAGATTGGCCCCGGGCGTCCAGCCTGCCCTGCCGAGGGGCTCAGGGGTTTGTTCTGCACTTCAGGCCATGTTTACATTGAGCTTTCTCTCTTTTTCATCTGTCAATAGCTACAGCATATTACATTACCTCAAGCCAAGATAGTAACACAGCTTGCACACAGCAGCTTCTGCATTGCCAGACACTTAACTAGATGGCAGATTTATACCATTGTTCATGCTTGCTGCTTTAAAAAGAAAAAGCAGGAATATACCTCTAAGTGTATATTAAACATAGCACAACTCAAAATAAGCAAGCAGGGCTGTGAGAACACCATCAATTCTTTTTGAGGATTCAACTGCCATAAGTGGGATTTAAAAAAAGAGGAGGGGGGGGAAAAAGCAAATGCCTCCTCCCTATCCTACAGGAATCCCTAGTATTTGAGATTCAAATCACTTGGGAAAAAACTGCCAGCTGACTGCAGCTGATGGAGGTGAAATCTCCATGAGCAGTTTTTCCTCACCATATCCCTGCCTTAATGCCCTCTCCCAGTACGTAGCAATGATGACCTGGAGCTTGTGAAGCAAAGGAAACTCGAATAACTCCAGCATGCCACCTGATGCAGATGCACTTCAGCCAGGTTTGCTGCAGGCTAGGCTGTACCACATGAGAGAGGTGAAGGAGCAGAAAACACTAAGAAACCAAGATTCACTTTGAGAGTTTCATGTGTTTGTTAGAATTCCCCAGCTTCCCAAGGAAGAACCTTTTAAACACCACCCCCCTCGCCCCAGCACCCAGTGACCATGCATCCAGGAAAACACAAACATGGGGGTGGACACCTTGGTCAACCAATCCTAGTGAAACTTCTGCTTGGAAAAGAGCTTTTTTTCTATTCATAAATGCTCTGGGCTCAGAAAGGTGAAGCTGGCAAGCAGGGAAGGCAGAGACATGGACATCCTGCCCTTCTCTGGCAGGCAGACTTACTCTCCTCAGCAGCAGCAGAAGCAAAGCTAGCAAGGTCAGCAGCACTCCTGAAAAGCAAATCCATCCATGGTTGCAAGAGGAAAAGAAAAAAAATCAAATAGAAAGTCATTCTTTGTGCCTTGCCCCAGGAAGAAACCTCTGAAATGCTAAGTGAGGAGGAACAAACAGCCACCAGCTTGTGGTTGTTGAACAAGGCAGCCTTGGCTTCTGCATGTGGCAAATCCTGCACCAACAAAGCATCCCAGAAGGAAATGCAGCAGGCACCACAGGAGATGATGGGGAGACAACCCAGTCAGAATTGGAGCAGAACACCAATACAGAGGCATTTCTGCATGCTAGAGTTAAATTTGTCAGCACTAAAACAATCACACTGCTCTTTCCTAATCAGCAACAACAAACTTCAGGGAGTCACAGAACGGTCTGGGTTGGAAGGGACCTCCAAAGCTCACCCAGTCCAACACCCTGCAGTCAGCAGGGACTGATCCTCCACTGGATCAGATTGCCCAGAGCCCAGTCCAGCCTCACCTTGAATATCTCCAAGAATAAGGCCCCAAACTTCCTAGAACCAGCATTTGTGGAGTGTAAAGGTTGGGGGATATTCTGGGAAGCTGCCTCTTCTCAGGAAGCCTGATGGGATATTTTAGTTGGGGGGGGGTTGCTGCTTGGGTTTTGTTGATTGTTCTCCTTTAACCAGCTGAAACATTCTGATAGTTCAGCAAATAGTTTTGGAGAAAACAAAAACAAGAACTCAAGACAGCAGATGTAGCATTCCTGAGCTCAGCCCTCTGCTTCTTGCGTCTCTCTACTAAACTCGTGTCCAGCAGTGACCTCGTCCCACAGGATCGGCTTCCCCACACTTTCCTTCAACGTTTTAATGCAGGGGTCGTGAGCCAACCCCCCCTGCTTGCAGCCCTCCAGTAGGCAGCTAGGTCAGAGGGTGCTCAGGTGGAGAGTTCTCATCTATATTGGGGCTGTTCACATTTTCACAGATTTGGTGTTGTGTGGGTATCAGACCAGAGGCTGCCTCCGGGCCCTGAGCGTTGGCGACCTTGTCACACCCTGACCCACAGCCAGCTACCCACCGACACCACTCCTGGAAGGTGCAAGAGGGACCCCCCCAGAACTTCTGTGGTCCAGTGACTTGGCCATTTTCCTCTGCCACAGGAAAATCAAATTTTGGTGCTTGTGCTAAACCAGAGAACCAGTCCTGCAGTCTGAAAGAAATGCTCTGGCACTCAGCATTTCCCCAGAGACTCTAACCCTTGGTCCCAGCTTCTCCTTAAAGAAAGGGGGGGGGAAGACTCAAAATACAGAGCTTTAATTCCACTGAACACCACAACAAATGGATGATCTCTGCTGTTCCAGAATATCAGAGTGACATTCCTGTGCTTACAGAACTTGAGCAATCAGACAGCCACATTCTGGGGTTTTTGCAGTCACCTGGCACAGCAAGCCACAGAAGCAGCAGCAGTTCAAGGTCCCCAAAACATGTAATACTTGACTAGCATGTGGCCAAAGAGCACTGGGTACCACTCAAGCAACAGATGGATTGCATTCACAAGAGACCTCAAAAGGCCTCCTCCTAGAGGGAGGGACAGAACAAAGGTGCCTCACTCTAGCCCTCCCCCCCACAATAGCCTAACCTCCACACCGTGGTCCTGCAAATGCAATGCTCCTTGAAGGCTTTGGCATTTGTAGGACAGCACATTGCCTCTGGATGCCAGCAGATCAAACTGCCTCTCCAACAGCAGCAGACAGCACTAACAGTTTGCCTCTCTTCTGACCTTTAACAGGTTCCATCTTTTCACTCAGCCAACTGCTTCCTCTAGACAACAGGCAGGAGAAAAGTGAGGGATAGAGAGCAGACAAATGGAACTGATTTGTCTGAATGTCATAACCCCAGCCTCAACAGAAAACTGTTCCTAAAGAGTTAATGCCTCCAGGCAAGGGAGACAAGCACCCAGCAGAATCTGTGTGCTAATGTTGGATCACAATGTGCTTGGAGTAGGTGGGAGGGCTATAACCAGCAGGTTTATTTCAAGTAGGGCTAAGTAAAACACCTTCTGGGTTTTTTTAAGCTATTATTTTGATTTTGAGACCTTTTTTTTTTCTCCTGCTGCTTATACACTGACTTCTCAGAGGTATGGGAGGGATGCCAGTTCTGTGTCTAAAGGGGATTTTTCAGAGAAAGGCAGCTGTCTCCCAGGGCATCTTGCATGAAAACCATGGAAATCTTTTCTTTGAAGTTTCAGTACTGCATGGAGAAACTATATAGAGCAGCAGGGCAGGAGAGCTATAACCAGACCAAGATATCCAGCCCAGGGCAGCAGGAATAAGATCAAGAACTAAGTGGGGGAAGGGCAGGGGGAGCCTGCTTGAGATATGAGAAGATACCAAGTTGGAGAGGAGCCTGTGCTGAAGAGAATGAGCTGCTGATCTGCAGGATCCCACTACTGTCAGCAGCTAACCACAGAGCCCACTGACCAGCTCTGCTTCTCCCACACTCTCGATCAGCCAGGAGGAGGATGACAGCCAGCTGCTGCCCCACACTTCACTGCTCAAGGCAAAGGCCCCTGCACAGAACAGCCCTGCCCTCACCTACATACATCATTTTGAGTTTTGCTCTCTAGCCTTGCAAACCTCTCTAGGCTCATTCCCACATAACACTATGAACCACATTGTTCCAGCTGCCAGAGAAGGGCCACGAGGATGAGCAGAGGGCTGGAGCACCTCTCCTATGAGGACAGACTGAAGGAGTTGGGGCTGTTCAGTCTGGAGAAGAGAAGGCTCCGAGGTGACCTCATTGTGGCCTTCCAGCATCTGAAGGGGGCCTACAAGAAGGCTGGGGAGGGACTTCTCAGGATCTCAGGCAGTGATAGGACTAGGGGGAATGGAATGAAGCTGGAGGTGGGGAGATTCAGGCTGGACGTGGGGAGGAAGTTCTTCCCCATGAGAGTGGTGAAGCCCTGGAATGGGTTCTCCAAGGGGGGTGGTTGAGGCCCCATCCCTGGAAGTGTTTAAGCCCAGGCTGGATGAGGCTCTGGCCAGCCTGATCTAGTGTGGGGTGTCCCTGACCATGGCAGGGGGGTTGGAACTGGATGATCCTTGTGGTCCCTTCCAACCCTGACTGATATTATGATACTAGAAGTTCAAAATTGAGAAGACCTGAAATAAAAAGCAAATGGGTGATGGCAAACCTCATGGCACCCCTGCCTTGTCCAGCATCAAAAGTAGCTAAGCAGGAAGGAGATGGACACAAATATTGTTTCCTTCCCAGTTTAGTGCCTGACTGCACTTGGTAAACACACCAGACTGATTGTGGGAGACAAAAATCAACTTCATTTAAGTTTATAGACTACCTCTTGAGCAGAGGCTGACAGCAACATGTTTGTCCTTTGGACTCGTTTAAGCATTGCAGCACCTGTCAGCTTCTCAGCAGCAGAGCTCTACACCAAACCCTGCCCAAGGAGATGGGCAGTAAAGAAACCACTCAGGTTTCAGAGAGCAGCCTATAGTTAGCAACTGAACTGTAAAGATTAAGCCCTGGGTGTCCTTCAGCTCTGAGTCTTCTGAAATGAGTGGGATGCAGGCAGTGCTCTGAGCTTGTGAATCAAACACACAAGAAGTACATCTGGGACCGCTGCGCCTGGTGCAGCTGTGCCGAGCCGTGCACAGCAGCGACCGCTGCCTGCAGAGGTCCGGGGAAGAGCTTACTGCCAGTGAGGAGCTCTCCTTCTCCAGCAAAGCCAAGAATCACAGCAAAAGCTGGAGTGCATTCACATCCCAGGAATGACCATCAGCAGATGGAGAGAGGTGATTCTGCCACTTTGCTCTGCTGAGACCTCCCCTGCAGTGCTGCATCCAGCTCTGGAGCCCTCACCAAGGAAGGGCATGGACCTGATGGAGAAGATCCAGAGGAGGCCACGAAAATGATCAGGGGGTTGGAGAAGCTCTGCTATGGGTACAGGCTGAGGGAGCTGGGGGTGTTCAGCCTAGAGAAGAGAAAGCTCCAGGGACACCCAATAGCAGCTCTCCAGTACCTGAAGGGGCTACAAGAAGGCTGCAGAGGGACTGTTCCCAAAGGCCTGAAGGGACAGGACCAGAGGCAATGGCTTCAAACTAGGGCAGAGCAGATTGAGATTGAACGTGAGGAACAAGTTCTGCACCACAACGGTGCTGGGACACTGCAACAGGTTGCCCAGGGAGGTGGTTGAGGCCCCATCCTGGGAGATATTCAAGGTGAGGCTCTACAGGGCTGAGCAACCTGCTCTAGTGGAGAATGTCCCTGATGACTGCAGGGGGGGTTGGACTGGATGAGCTTTGGAGGTCCCTTCAAACTCAGACCATTCTATGGTTCTGGAATTTAATCCCCTCTCAGGTGTCATTTGCATTATGGTTCAGCCACCAAAAATCTGAACCACTCCTAACAAAACAGCCAGAATCCTATCATGAAAGCTGTCCTCACCACACAAAGTTCTGCTACAGCATCGCCCTGGGGTTTGCTGCTTTAGCTTTTATTTTTGTAAGTGCTCTGCCATTGGCTGCAGAAGTAAACTGATGATAAAGCAGTATCAAATCAAACCTGACTATTTCAGCATGGCATGGAAAAACTGCACAGCCCTCCTGAGTGTGCCTAGCACAAGTGCCAGGCATTCTTCTCTTGTAAATCAGGATCTTGCCCAGGTTAGGGCTTAAAGAATGCGAAGGGAAAGGTCTGAAATATTCGGACGGGATTCTGAAGCTTAAACTTCCAGCATAGCTCTCAAAGCAATCTGATGATATCAGTTCACAAATAGTTCAAGCAGAAGGACAGCAGAGTAGTAGCTGTCTCAGGCTACGTAAGAGGCCTTTCCAAGGAGTATGAAGTAACAGAATTGAAATGCATTTGGCAAGACGCCAGCACTAGCCCAGCCCCCTGGGTTCGTACCGCGCACAGCAGTTCATCTCCCCATACTATGTGGCACTGACATTTCTTGTGACAAACAAAAAATGGCTTTAGCAAAAGCAAATGGAGGACCACATGTGGAGGCCAGTAAGGCCTCTGCATGTCATCCAAAGACAGTATTTAAGGGGGGGGGGAACACAACACAAAGAGGCCTGGGAGCGACAGACCGTCACATCCGTCAGCAGAGCAGGGAAAGTCTCTCGGAAAAGGAAGGAGGCTCAAGATAGGATTCAGAGAATACAAGTCACACAACTGCTTTCCAAGTAGTGCAGAGGCAAGCACTGAACCCATCAAACTTCCTCCCAGGATGCAGCACATGATCACACTTCCTCAAGCCTACAAATTCCACGAAGCCCTGCAGTATCTCATCCTACAGAAGGGTGCACACCAGCCCTCTGCACACCATCAAAGCTGGAGAGAAAAGCAGAAACACTCTATCAGAGGCCAGATTCTAAGCAGCAGCTGAAATGAGTTAAAGACTGAGAACAACAAACAAACACACACACACACACAACTGTTGAGCACAAGAACAGGAGCCCCAAAGCCACCTCAAAGAATTCAACCATTCAAGCAAGTGGGCAGAACAGCACTGGCAATCAGAGCAAACTGAAAGCCACCAGAGCTCTAACATTGGCATGCCAGCCTCTGGTGGTTTAACTCCACAGCTGTGCAAGCCAGTGAAGCCAACAAACTGAGAACCTGCAATCTGGCTTATGTGTCCAGAGGAACCATAACAGCCACCTCCTTTGACATCCAGTGGAACACAAGATGCCAGGCAGCCCTTAGACTTCAATTCCTGCTCAAGGGTTGCTATAGCCTGCTTTGCTAAAAGCCCAGATTTCAGCAATAAATTCTCCTCTAGGGGTTGGAGTGAGCTCCAGGAAGAGCCTCGAGTCCCTGGTGCACATTCCCTACACCAGGGAGTAGCACACAGAATAGCAAAGCATTACTGCCCAGGGGCAAGGCAATCTTCAGCCCTCCAGCCAGAAAAGGCAGAGCTCCCAGAAATGCTCCATGGCAGGAAAATAAACAGATCAATAACCGAGTGAAGGAGCAGGATTCAGAAGAGCACTCTCTTACCCTGTATTTGCATAGCAATCAGTACAAAGCCCATTGGAAGTTCAGCTTCTAAATACCAATATAATGCAAACAGTTTTGTGGTGGCAGCGCTGCCATCCCTGAGCAGCAAGAGCTGCCTGCCACACCTAGCTCACCTGTCTGGCCACAGGAAGGTAAGCAAAGGAAGACTCCCCAGAAGCCTGTCACTCCTAGGTGCTCTATAAAGGGACACAAAGAAGGTGAGCATCTTTTACTCCTGAGTGGGAGGCAGAAGCAGAAAGAAGGATGATGCATTTCAGCCAGCACCCAAACCCCATCTGGCACCCACAGCTGGTTCCCAAGCAGGATTACCCTGTGACCTAGACCAACACACTCACATTTTTAAGGTACCTTGGAGGAATTCTCCACACAGCAGAAACCATTCTGTACTCCTGGGTTTTAGAAGAGAATGATCTTCTCTTCACCTTTCTGCTCTCTGACAATACCAAACAGAAGAAACCCTTACAAGTTGCTTCGTGCCTACTCCAAACACGAGCATTTGCTGCACCTACAGCCTGCCTGGCTCAAACCACCTGCCTCTTGCCAGGGGCTAACAGCCATCTCCTTTCAGGGCACCAGCTGCTAGCATCCCCACACAAACCCAACTTCTCATTCACCTCCATGGAAGTTTATTACAAGGCAAGAAGGGGACTCTGTCACACTGAGCACTCCCATTAGCCTGGGTACAACCTCATCTGACAACTCACAGCCAGGGGCAAGCCACACCATCCCTGGCTTCCCAGTGCCACCACCTCTCTGCAACTCCGTCTGGAGATGGAGTCTGGACACAGAGTGGCCTCCTGTGTTCCAGTCTGTGCCCATTGCCCCCTGTCCTATCACTGGGCACCACTCTAAAGAGCCCAGCCCCATCCTCTTGACCACCACCTATGCTATTGATAAGCATTGACAAAATCCCCTCTCAGGCTGCTCTTCTCCAGGCTAACCAGCCTCAGGGCTCTCAGCCTCTCCTCCCCTCAGCATCCTCATGGCCTCCATTGGATTCTCTCCAGAAGATCCCTGTCCTTCATTAAATGGGGAGCCCAGACTAGGGCATAATACTCCAAGTGAGGCCTCACCAAGGAAGAGTGAGAGACCTTCCCTCATCCTGCTGGCCACACTCTTCTGAATGCACCCCAGAATGCCCTTGGCCCTCCTGGCCACAAGGGCACATTGCAGTCCCACAGGGAACTTCTTGTCCCCCAGCACTCCCGGGTCCTTCTCCACAGAGCTGCTGTCCAGCAGGTCCCCCCTCACCTGTACTGCGGCAGGAGGTTGTTCCTCTCCAGAGGCAGGACTCTTCACCTTGCCCTTGAACTCGGTGAGGTTCACCTCTGCCCAGGTCACCCCTGACAGGGTGTCAGCCACCCCTCCCAGTTTGGTACCAGCAGCAAACTGGCTGAGGCTGCACTCTGTGCTTTCATCCAGGCAGCTGATGAAGAGGTTGAACAAGGCTGGAGACAGCCCTGACCCCTGGGGAACACCACTAGCTACAGGCCTCCAACCAGCCCCTGCACCACTGATCACAGCCCTCTGTGCTCTGTCCTTCAGCCAGCCCTCAACCCACCTCAGTGTCCACCCTAACCCACACCTGCTGAGCTTGCTCATGAGGACCTTAGGGGAGACAGTGTCCAAAGCCTTGCTGATGTCCAGGTGGACACCATCCACTGCTCTCCCCACACCCACCCAGCTGCTCACACCATCACAGAAGGCTATCAGAATCATCAAGCATGACTTCCCCTCTGTGAATCCATGCTGACTATTCCTGACAACCTTTTCTTCCATGTGCTTAGAGATGACCTCCAGACAGAGCTGCTCCATCACCTTTCTAGGGATGGAGGTGAGGCTGAGTGGCCTGCAGTTTCCAGGGTCCTCCTTCCTGCCCTTTTATAAGGCTGTAATGACATTGGCTTTTCAATGCACTGGATCCTGATGAATATGGGCACTTGGCCTGGCTCACCACCCAGCCCTGTGATCATCCACTTCAACACAGAACAGGGAAGCGGTTGATGCAATCACCCCTTCTGACAGCAGTCAGAGCAGAGTCAATGTTTCACAAACCCCCAAACTGAGCTGAGCAGTCATCACTGTTACCCAACGCATGGCTGTTACCCAACTGACAACAGACACCAGCAAAGCCCCATAGCCCTCTCACATCAGAAGCAGGAGCTAGAACGATATCTATCAGGTAAGCTTCTGTTTCAGATTTAGCACCACTCTGTATGGTTACCATCAGAGGCTGCTGAGGCCAAGCAGAAGCACACTATGGAAGTTAATCAAAGTGTGACTTGTATTTTCAGGTGTTTCTTTTGACAGCCATCCCATCTTTATCTTGGTGAGTGCACTGGGACCACCCATAAGAGCTTCATGCTCAATTCCAAAGTTTGAAGCAACGTGGGCAACAGCAGTGAGCTCCATTCCGTGGCATGACACCGCAGAGGGCATTTCTGCAGAGCAGTTCTGCGAGCCTGGGAAGCGTGCAGAGGAGTTGTTCCAGGAGTCTGATGGGACTACACTGGAAAGACTGAAGTGGGTTGGGTTTGTGAGAGCCTTCTCGGAAAGAAGGCTGTTTGTCATTAGGACACTGCTCTGCTAGTCTAGATGACAGGCTTCTCAGAAGTGCCAGAAGACACCAGCGCTGCCAGTAGCAGAGCCAGCAAGCACAACCATGCAAACCCCATACCATGACAGCACCCCTTCTCCAGGACAGCCAGTAGCTAACCCCAGAGAGGAACCCCAGAAAACGTGCCGAGACAAAGCTGGCCCGTTCTTTGTGAAGGACATACCCTCCCGCACAAGGCAGGGGCCGAGAGGCCTCTCACACAGGAAGGCTGGGGGCCTCCCTGGGCACAGGACCGTAGCCCTCGGCTGCGGGCGGCAGGGCCAGCGGCGCTCGGCACGGCGGGGGAGGCCCCGGGCAGGTACTCACATCCTTCCCACGCCCTCGTACATGCGGGTCTCGTCCACCAGCATCATCACCTCCGTGTCCGTGAGGTGAGCGTGCTTCTTCGTCTTGGTCAGCTGCTCGATCTGGATGTCGGCCAGCTTCACCTTCTGCTGCGTGTCGATCACCTTGGCCTGCAGCTCGGTGAAGGCCTGGGGGGAGAGCGGCCGCGATGAGGGGCGGCGATGAGGGGCGGCCCCGGCAAGCCGCGGCTCACCAGCCCCGCGCCGCTGTGACCGAGCCGAGCCCGCCGGCAGGGGAAGAGGGACGGGACAGACACCGGCAGGACGCGGACGGAAGGCGCTGCGGATGCGCCACCCGCCCCGGAGGGGCTCCCACCTTCTTCAGCTCCAGGTCCACGGGCGCCGCCATGTTGTGTCCGAACGGCGCCTGCGCGCCGCCGCCGGTGCCGCGTGCGGCTGCGCGTGCCCGTGGGCGGGGGGAGCGGAGCCTGCGGCGGGGCGCAGCCGCGGGTCGGAGCCTGTACGGCAGCTGGGCGCCGGCCTGGGGCTGCCGCGCAAGGCCTCCTCTTGGGGCCGGTCTCGCCTCGTTCGTGGGAGGCGGGGGCCGCGCTGCCAGGGGAGCGTGCGAAGAGCGAAGCCGGGGGAAAGCCTGCAGGCCCGGGTGCAGTTTAGTCCCCGGAGCAGCCCGGGGGTGCCCAGCCGTGGGGAACGTGCTAGCTCGGTACTGGTGCTTGCCTTTCCCGGCGGCTACCACAGCCCGGCCCGAGCCGGCGGAGCCAGCACTGCCAGCACCAATGCGGGTACCCGGCTGGCCCCGGGAGAGGTTTCCGGTGTCCGCAGAGGAGCGGCAGGGGCAGACCCCAGGGCAGCAGGAGGTGCCATGTGAATAGCACCGTGGGCAAAGCGCGGCCCCGGCCCCACGGGGGTGCGGGGAGAGGGCTGCAGTGGCACGCAGGGCAGGCTGGCAGCGGGGCGTGCTCAGCAGGCAGGTGCTGGGCCGGGCAGCGTGAGGCTCCCAGCACCCTCCCTCTGCCCACCGATGGATTTGCCTTCGGTCCCTCCAGTCCCAGAGCCTCCCTCGGGGCTTGCGCAGGCGGGCTCAGGTAAGCAGCGAGGTCAGGCACCAGCGGCTGCCTTGTGGGTGAAGCGCCCAGGGTGCTGCTCTGCAGCCAGAGGCAAGCAGGGGGAACCTGCTGCAACACCCCTCTTAGCAGTGTGAAGGAGCCAGCCTGCAACGACTCTCAGGTCTCCTTACCACCTGCTCCCAGAGCACAGCTACCCTTTTCAGTGCCTTCCCCAGCTCTTTGGACCTACCACAGCTGCTCACCGTCCCCAGGCTTTGCTACTCGCCCACTGCAGAGCTGGGGAAGAGTTCCTGCTGCCTGTGCTTGCAAGGGCAGCCTTCTACTATGCCTCCAACTCTACAGGTGCCTGGGGGAATTTGTGTCTCCATTTCTGAAGTAGGAATAAACCCAGGGAAGATGCTTCCCTGCAGCAAAGGCCTTCCCAGGCTCGGGGCTTAGCAGCTGGTTGAGGAGGTGGGCAAAGCTAACAACCCTAGTCAGGAAGAAAATCGGCCAAGTAAATCATCTCTGGAGAAGAAGCTCTAGGGAATACACTTGGGTGATGATGTATGGTGGCTGGGCACAGGTTTTGTCACCAGCTGACAACCCAGGCATAGGATCTGGAAGGAGATGCCAGAGGTCACAGCATGAAGTCCGTGTCGGAGGCAGCAAGTGGGCTGGACACTGGCAGGAAATGCTGCAGCTGTGGCATGTTTGTGCTCCTGGGTTCATGCCCAGAGTGGGATGAAAGGCTAGGCTTCTGGGCTGGGGCTGCTGGAGGCCACCACCTGCCTTCACCAGGATCCCTGCCAGTGCACAGCCTGGCTGGCTGCCTGCCCACTCCTGCCCCAGGGGAGATGGCAGAATGGTGAAGACGCCTTTCCTGAAGCCCCATTCCTGCAGGCACAGTTAGGTGAGCAGCCTGGCCTCCCCCACCGGGCATGGGCAGGCCCTGTGAGCTCCAGCCAGGCTCTGTTCCCCAACCACAAGAAGAGCTGGACCAAGGAGCTGCCCTGGGGGCTTCATCCCTGCCTTAGCAGGGAAGAGACCATCTGTAGGACCGTCAGCCTTTCCCAGCCCAGTGGGGCAAAGGGAGCCAGCCCAGCTTCAGGCACCCTGCATCTCCAAAACATGTTTCCCTTCTCTTTCCCTTTACATGTCCCTGTTGGCAAGGGAAGAGGGCAGATGGGGCAGGCTGGAGCCCCTGGCATGCAGAGCTGTCCACCATGAGATGAAGAAAAGCAGCAGAGCCAGTGATGGGAAGGGCTCCAGGAAGGGGAGCAGCAGAGACACAGCAAGGCAGGGACACAGCCAGGTGAAGACCTGGAGCAGAAGGGCCGCCTGCTCAGCAGCTGGAGCCATTATTTGCTTAATACTCATTGAAAAAAGCCAAAATGTGGAGTCCCTGATTGACGTGGCACTCCCACAGCACTAAGGTTCAGGTCTGCACAAACCAGAGCCAGTGATCTGTTTCCCTGTCTCTGGGATGCAGGCCATTGCAACTGCTGGGGCTTTCACTCCCCAGGTGACAGTTGTCACCAACCCACTTCCCATGTGCTGTGCTTTAGTCCTTCTATCTTAGGAAGGCTGAAATACTGCTGCCTTCCCCCTTTCTATGCCCCAGGTCTTGTTGCTAGCACAAAACTTAGCAGCTGTGCAAGGGGATGAACCCAGGCACTCGCTTCCTAAGCAGCTACTCCCCCAGTCAGCATAAAGCTCATTTCATGCTTTACCAGAGCTAAGGTTGGGCTAAATAAGGCCCAAAAGCTCTGCAGTCTACTCAGTGTCTGGCTTTAGTACATGTTGGAGGAGGAGGAGTGGAAAGCAGTAGCTTAGTACTCCTCTTTGAAACTGGAGTTGGACATCTGCTGAAGGAAAAGGGGGTGGAGAAAAGCAGGTTTCTCGCAGGAGGAAACCCTTTCTCTCTGCTTCAAGGCTCTCTCCTACAGCCAGGGTCTCACCCTGATCTCAGCTCACCCTGGAGAAGATCAGGGAAGAGGAAAGATGGTTTGAGGCCTGTTTTTACTGCAAAGTCCTGAACAACCATGTGGAATGATGTTGCTGGAATGACCCTAGCCCCAGAAGCCGGCCACCACTCCAGGAACTGCTGAGGTCCCCTGCAGGGGAGGTCTGAGTACACCTCTGGATGTTTTAGCCAAGTGTTGAATTAAAGCCAGCAATCAGTCCTATTTCAATCACTCAGTGGCCAGAGTGGCTTCACTCCTACCAGAGGCAGCTTTGTTTGATGAGGGAGCACCCAAACATCACATCCCTCCCAGGGCATCAGGAGCAAAGATGCACATCTCCAAAGAAATCGGTGGGGCTCCAGCAGAACAGACTCTGCCACTAGCCCCTTCCACCAGCCTGCTCTGCTGCACCCCAGGGATGGCAGAAGCCTCCCCTGCACACGCAAGGATCTCTGCCACCGTTTGCAGTGCCACCAGCACGAGCACATCGCTCCGTGCAGCCTTCAGACCTCTGACTCGCTTCCACCTCTGTCATTAGATTAACCAGCCAGGAGTTTGTAACAAAGTGTTATTTATTAGAATATTACATTGCACTTAAAAAATAGGGAGGTTTGGCCCTGTCACCTCAAGCCTACGTTGAAGGCTGCAGGGCCAGACTTACAATAAATATAAATACTATGTACAGTTTATCTAAAATAAATATATAATTTAAAATGAAAAATATCTTGTTAAATAACTGTTACCCTCCCACCCCTCCTGCACCTAAGAAAGCCCCAAGCCTGGACTCCTCTTCTTTCACAGTTTGTTCCTCAGCATGCACTGCGGCGCACAGAGAGCTGCTGGGGAGCCCCTCGCACCCTGCGGCACACAGCTGCCGGGGAGCCCCTCGCACCCTGCGGTGTACAGAGCTGCCGGGGAGCCCCTCGCACCCTGCGAGAGCTGCAGCCCCTCGCAGAGCTGCCGGGGAGCCCCTCGCACCCTACGGCGCACAGAGAGCTGCCGGGGAGCCCCTCGCGCCCTGCGGCGCACAGAGAGCTGCCGGGGAGCCCCTCGCGCCCTGCGGCGTACAGAGAGCTGCCGGGGAGCCCCTCGCACCCTACGGCACACAGAGAGCTGCCGGGGAGCCCCTCGCACCCTGCGGCACACAGAGAGCTGCCGGGGAGCCCCTCGCACCCTGCGGCACACAGAGAGCTGCCGGGGAGCCCCTCGCACCCTGCGGCACAGAGAGCTGCTGGGGAGCCCCTCGCGCCCTGCAGCGCACAGAGAGCTGCCGGGGAGCCCCTCGCACCCTACGGCACGCAGCTGCCGGGGAGCCCCTCGCGCCCTGCGGCACACAGAGAGCTGCTGGGGAGCCCCTCGCACCCTGCGGCACACAGCTGCCGGGGAGCCCCTCGCGCCCTGCGGTGTACAGAGAGCTGCTGGGGAGCCCCTCGCACCCTGCGGCACACAGCTGCTGGGGAGCCCCTCGCACCCTGCGGTGTACAGAGAGCTGCTGGGGAGCCCCTCGCACCCTGCGGTGTACAGAGAGCTGCTGGGGAGCCCCTCGCACCCTGCGGTGTACAGAGAGCTGCTGGGGAGCCCCTCGCACCCTGTGGCACACAGCTGCCGGGGAGCCCCTCGCACCCTGCGGCACACTGCCGGGGAGACAGAGAGCTGCCGGGGAGCCCCTCGCACCCTGTTGCACACAGAGAGCTGCCGGGGAGCCCTGCACACCCCACAGGGCACAGAGAATCTCTGGAGTGCAGCCACCTGGCTGGCCAGCGCCTGTCCCAGGCCTGCTTCAGCCCAGAGACGGCCACCAAGCTGCCGGCAGGACAGCGCTGGCTCCACGGCTCTCACCTCTTCACGGAGGTAGAAGTGCATCAGTGCCGGCCCCTGCGAGAGAACAGAGGGAGAGCTCACAACACAGCCCTGGGCTGCTCAGCCCACAGAGGGGTTCCTGCGTGGTGGGGCCAAGGTACCTGTCCCACCCAGCCTGGCAGGAAACTCCCTTGTGGCCACTGAAATCACAGCAGCAGCAGCAGCCCCTTGTCACCTTGGGCAGATGGACCCAGGAAGATGGGACCCAGGATGCCAGGGAAGTGGCACGTCCACTGTGCTGCCCTTCCAGGGACCTCAGCACGTTCCCCCTGGTCACATCCACCCCACTGATCCCCACCAGGGCAGGAGGGGCAGTGACAAAAGCCTCATGCTGAAGCCTCATCTCCAAATTTCAACTCCTTTAAGCAGCCACCCACAGTTACCCACACAACAGAGATTCCTTGAAGGCATTACTTCAGCCTCACAATTTTCTTGGTTCAAAAAGAGAAGTAGCTGTAATGTGTGGGCCACATCTAACATCGGGGTTTGGACCAGGCCAGAGGAAGTCTGCAAGCTTTCCAGTGCCTGGCCACGTGGCCAGCCCTGGGACAGAGCACAGCCCCATCACCCAGCCAGGCTAACATGGCATGGGCTGGCAGCAGGATCCCCCCCATGCCCAGCTGCAAGGCATTATGTTGGTACAAGTGAGGAGCAGAGTGGGAGTGAAAAGGAAGGGTGGGGTTTTTTTATATACATATAAATAGAGGCAATATCTAAGGAGGGGAAGTGACTCAGAGGGTCAGAGAGGGAGCAGAACAAGGGGGGGGGGGAGGAAAAAAAACACACCAGAAGCAGCTTCCCTACTGCTAAATGTCCCCAAAGCATTCAGCAGGGCAAAGGAGGAGTCTAAAGTTAGAGAGCAGGAGGTGATGGTAGCCTGGGAGTCAGGCACTTGGACAGGAAGGAGAGAAAAGAGGACTGGAGCCCCACGGGGCAGCCTCTTGGGCAGAAATCCAGTGAGCTGCTTCTCCAGGCTCAAAACTGCCTTCAGCTCCTGCCTGGCTCTGGCATGGGTTCCCAGAGCAGTTCCAGCCAGCATGAACAAGCAGAGCCCTCAGATGCCCACCAGCCCCGGCCTGCCCCATGCCCAGCCGAGGGCTCACCTCGCCAGCACCTGGCATCCTCAGTGGTTCACAGTGATGCCCAGCTTGATTTTCTCTTCGTTTTCTACATCGTAGACACCCCTCTTGTGACACCTGTGAGGCCAAGCAAAGCGATGCTCAGAGCGTGGAGAAATCCCTGCCACCCTCCCCTGCATGGAGTCTTCCCAGGACAGGGATCCCACAGCTCAGCCCCTCCCACTCACTTGAGCATCAGCAGGGCTGCGATGATGGCAAGACACAGGGAGGACAGAACGACGGCAACCACGGCCAGCGCCGTGGTGTGGTCGTATGCGCTGGGGGGGTGCTCCACAGGCAGCAACAGGCCGTGGCATCTCTCTCCATGATATCCTGGCTGGCATCTGGGAGAGAAGTTTTAAAGGTTGGTGGTGACCAAGCACAGAAGGTCATTGGGTCCCTCACATCCCCCAGCATGGAGGGACAAGAGGAGTTGCCTCTTTGCCTGGCCTTAGCCAGCGCCCTGCCCTTCCCCTTGGTCCCCTACCCCTGAGGTGGGAGAGCTGATGTCACTGTCACCTCCTTCATACTGCTAAACTAAGTTTCTCCTGCCCCATGCACCAAGTGAAAGCTCCTAGAAAAGATGAGCTCCCCCCAGGAGCTGTGCTCTTCCCAGTCTAGAGCCAGACTGCCCAGCCCACCTCTGGAAGAGAGAAGTCCCACAGAAAGGGGCAGAGAGGCATCTGGACTGGACCTCAGCACTTCCCTTGGAGCAGGATAACTTTGCACACTGCCAGCCAGAGAGGTGCCACCTCCCTCAGGACTCAGGAGGTTACTCACATAACAGAAATAATGCTGCCCATCAGAGCTGCCAGGCTGCCAACCCTCCCTGCCAGGCAAGGCACAGCAATGCCACCATGTCTTGCTATGCCCAGTGCCACCAACCTTCAAGCTTGCAATACTACATGCCAGCATCACTGCCCAGCCATGGCAGCAAGGCTGGTTACAAGGCAGAGGTGCAGGACTCAGTCTGGCAGCATCTTCAAACCCACCCTGCACCCAGGGGACCAGGCTAAGGAAGTGACAATCCAGGGGATCCTGCAGCCACAACCAGCTGACACCAGCCAAAATGAAGCCTCATTATAGGAGGGGACTGGGAAAGTTGGCTGCTATTCCTAAAACCCACGATGGCTTGGGAGCTATCACCACCAGGCTGAAGAGTCCCAGCTGGTCCCTGGACCCTTCCTGCTTATCCATGTCCCAGGTCCTCCCTAAGCCCCACAGATCTGGGGAGGGCAGGAGGCACCTAGTTGTCCCAGTTTCAGGCAGGGTGTGCTGCATCCCACATGCTGGATCACCAGCTCAAGCTGAGCCAGCAGAGATCCCTTGCTGGCAGTCTTGAGCCCCTAACTCCATGACAGCTTCCAGACAGAGAGAAACTAAGCGGTTCAAAGAGCTATGCAGATTGCAGAGCATGAGATCCCATGGGCACCATAAGTCAGGGAGCTATTATCTTTCCTGGGCTCCAGGCACAGGGCTGGGTGGCTCAGAGGATTGATAGCAAAGAACAAAGCCTCTTATATAGCTGCCAGCTCAACTCTGCCCACGTCAGTGGGGATCAGATGTGCCACTCCTGGGTATTTCCTGCAGCAGTGGTGCTGGATCCAGGTGCCCTGGCAGTGGGCGAATGCTTTCTCCTCTGCTTGCCTTGTCTAGTCCCTGCTCTTCACCTGCATCCCAGGGAGTACACAGCCCTGTCCTTTCATCAGAGACAAAGGACAGCTTGGGCATGGCTTTGGTAGACTGTCCCCAAAGATGGCACCTCCAATCCACCTTGCTGGTGCCATGGCAGAGGTGCTCCTCCTGCTTGCACCAGCTGCAGGAGCCGCAGGCTCTCAGTCAGTGCTAGGCACATCAAAGAACAGGGGGCCAGAGGGTTCCAGAGTCAGGATGGGGTCTTGCAAACCAGACCTGCAGAAGCCCTTGTCTGTGAGACCCCAGCCCCTGCTCACCATCCTCCAAACCCCACCGCTGCAAGTCTCCATGCAGCAGCTCAGCCAAAGCCTCTGCACTGGCAGGGGGTGCTGGGTCTGCGTCCACAGCAGCTTTTGGTGGGGGATGGACACTGCTCAAGAAGCACAAGGAAAGAGGCCAAGTCAGAGCGGTCCCTGCACGGGCAGAGAACATGCACTAAAAATATCTCCTCTGCTCTTCCTCTGCCTGGCCCAGAGAATTGAAGGAACCGTGACTAAGGCTCCCCCGGCACAGCACACGCCGGCGACTCACATGCAGGAGGGAGCTCCCAGCTCGCGGATGTATTTGCATTCCCCGTGAATGCAGAAATCCTTGTACTTCCGCAGGCACGGGTCCCTCTTCTTGCCCAGCCCTTTGCCTTTTCTTCTTTTATTCCCGTTGCCTTTCTTCTTGGGAGTAACCAGGCCTTGAGGCTTCGACAGGAAAGCGACTGGAAAATAATTCGGTAAGAAGGAAACAGCAGTCAGATCACCTCTGTGTCAAGTCAGAGGAGGCAGAGCAGCAGCCCTCGGGCTGCTGCAGCCAAGCTCGGCCCTGGCCCTCCCACAGCCTTTTGTGCAGCAAGCCTGCCCTGGAACTGAGGGGGTTTTCCATTACTGTCTTTTCAGCTTCTCAAATACCACGGCCTTTCCAATTCATAAGAACAGCTCTGAAGGAAAGAAAGGAATCAGGACAAGGCGCGGTGTGGAACAGAACTTCATGCATCTCAAATGTTGCTATTATGTGCACAACTTTCCACTGGACACACAAAACTGCTAATTGCCTCTCTATCTGCCTTGTACTTCCCTGATGAGCACGGTCTTTTGTAAGACCCTATTCATGGCTCTGATGGATTTTCCTTCCTGTGGGGGTACAAGGATGGCTTGTGCACCCAGAGCAAGACTAAGAGAGCAGGTCTGGCTGAAGTTTTGGGTTTGCAGAGCCAAAGAGATGCTAAGGGCAGCACTCCCATGAATTAAAATGGAAAGTTTTAATTGCTGTGCAGAAACCAGTGGCTTTGGTGCAAGGCCAGCTCCCTGATGGGCTGGGGGGAACCAGAGCACTGAATTCCTCTCCTGGACATGGACTGAACCCAACGACCTCACTGGAGTAGTTTTAAGACATGCAGTTGCCCAAAGAATCATCCCTCAGCTTGACCTCACAAGATGCTGAGAAGCCAGAGAGCACTCACCGCTCCACAAAGGACTTTTGGGCTCCCTCCTTCCCAAACCATGGTGCCTAACCCTGATGAGCCCAAGGAAATAGGAACCAAACCCTGTGGTGCTGGAGTAGAGGCAGCTGAGTCTACCTTGGCAAGCTGTAACCTGCCCAGTTCCTTCTCAAGCCACTGCCTGACGTAACCAGTGCCCCGGTGCTGCAGCACGCTGGCTGCACACCTAGCAAAGGTAATCCACACTGTGCCTGGAGAAAACTGATACTCCAGGAAATTCTGTGGCTTGCAGGAAGCCCCGGGCCTGGGTGAGGTCTGGGGCTTTGCCCCAGGCTGGCCACAGAAGCTGCCCCTCCCCTCAAAGGTTATCTTCTGGTGGCAGCCAGAGGACACACTGTGCTGCTGATCCTCTCAAGCCATCTCCACTCTCACCACCCCTTCTCCCCAGGGCTCTGTCCCTGCCAGACAAGATCTTGAAGGTAGGGAAACCGGTCCAGGTCAGGTGGGCCCACTGGGCTGCTGCCCCTCTTACTTAGCTCAGGCACCCTGGAGGGCTGCAGCTTAGAGGAAGGTGAAGGCAACAGAAAAGCCAGATTTTTGTGACCATAGCTCAGCTCAAGGCATCGAGAAACTGCTCCAGAAGGCCACAGCCTCAAGTAACCAAACATCTGCCATCCCCTTAGCCTGTCCCACGGTCAAAGGTCGTCCCACACCTGCCATATCATCTGCTCCAGGATAGGCTCCCCTCCTCAGGGGGCTGGAACATCTCTTCCATCAGGAGTAATCAGGTTTCCCGGGGGCTTCATCAGCCCAGTTTTGCAGGGTTTTGTCATAGCCAAAAAGCCAAGACCATGAGAAGAGGAGGGTGAAGTCTCCTCCTGGTGCCAGGTTACTGATCCCAGCATGTCACATGTGCGAGGTACAGGTACAAGTCACCCTCCCCAGCCTGCCATGGTCAGCCGTCCCACCCCCACGAGAGTACTTGGGACACGGAGCTGGGGCAGAGGAGCCAGACAGGGAGCCGAACAGAGCGGCAGTGTGCCCCCCACCCCCGGAGCTGGGGTGCCGCTGACTAACCCTGCCTAGGTATGAGGAGCAGCCGTGTGTAGGCGGCGGCTGAGTCACAGCGGTGCCCCCGCCAGCGGCCATCGCGGCCCCAGTCCGGAGGCAGCAGGGACCCGCGGGCCGGGGCTGCCGCGCCTCCCGGGGGAGCTCTGCCTTCGTGTGGCCGAAGAGCAGGGGGTTCTTGGCACCCCCGCGCCAGGGACTTCAGATACACGGCTCATCCACGGGGCGGGAGCTGCCACAGCACGGTGGCTCCGTGCCAGTGCCCAAGGGCTGGTCCCGACCCGGCAATCGGGGCTCCCCGCGGCTCCCTCCGAAGCGGGACCGGAGCCGCCGCCGGGATACCCGCGGGGCTGAGCCGAACCCAGTTCGTGCCCTCCGCGCCCTAGTGGGTCCAACAGACCCCAACCCGCCCTGCCAGGCCCGCCACAGGACTCGCTCCGGGAGCAACAGCCGCCACCCCCAGGGCCCCCAGACGCGGCTCTCCCTCTCTTACCTCTCGGCAACTCGCTGAGATCGTCCCCTGAGGCCGCTCCGCCACCTTCCTTCTCCAGGCTGCGTCCGAGCAGCGGAGCCGTGGCTAGGACCGGCGCCCCGCTGCCCCTTCGCAGCACCTCGTTGTGCCGCTCGTCCCGACCCAGACCGCTCGCTGCCACCGAGCACACTGTGGGAAGGAGACAAGGGGGCACGGTCAGGCTGACCCTACCTGGGACATCCCACGCGTGTCCGCCACCGGGGCTGATTTTTTCCGTCTGCCCCCACCCGTGGCTGGGGCCAGGGTCGCGTTTCCCCTGCCCGTGACCCTCCATCCGGGACGGGGACGGGGACCGGGACCGGGACCGTGCCCACGTTGCCCAGGACCACCCTCCCGTACGCGTGCCCGGCGCTGGGGTTGCGCTGCCCAGGACCAGAACACGGTGCCCCTGCCCACGCGTGCCCGCACCTGCCGCCAGCAGCGCGTGGATCAGCACCGCCCGCCCGTCCATGGCCCGCGGCCACGCGTGTCCCGGCCGCTGCCCAAACCCCGCTCCTCTTGGCCCCGCACCGGCCCCACTGCCCGGCGGTCCGGCCCCGCGGCGGGTAGAAGGCGGCGGGGCGGGGCGGGTGGGGAGGGGCGGAGCTGCCTGGCCGCCCGCCCCCGGGAAGGGCTTCCCTGGCCCCGGCGCACCCAGCGCCGGTACCCCAGCCCCCGCCCGGGACGCCCAGGGCTGCGCAGCCCGGGCAGCCGGAGGTCCCTCAGGGCTGCGTCCTGCGCGGGGAGGAGGTGGCTTCGGGAAAGCGGGCTGGAAACTCCTGGCTGGACGGGGGCAGCGGGGGAGCACCGTGTGCCCACACTGGCTGGGGCACCAGTGCCAAAGGGGACCTTGGGAGGCTTTGGGAGGCACACGTGCATCCCAAGAGGGGCGTCAGGCAAGAGGAAAGACCTCACGGTTCCGATCCAAAACGTCCTCCTGCCCTTGGTGATGGGGTGACGTCCCAAGTAGGGACAGACTTCTTGCCACGCGCCGCTGGCAAGGAGAGATTGGTGTCGGTGGCAGCCTGAGATGGTGTCAGAGACCATTTCTGCCCATGAGCCACCTCTGTACCCCGATGGAGGACCTGACCAGTTCAGTGACAGCTTCATCCTGCCATCCCCTAGCCAGCCACTGTCCTCGTCTCCCTCCCAGCCCGTGGTCGTTGTGTTAGTGGCTGCCAGTGCTTCTCTGTCCCCTTCCCTGCTCTGGCAACCACTGTTTGTGTTTTGCCTCATCCCCAGCCCAGGTGACATCCCAGATACGCATTGCTGATGCTGGCATCGCCGAGTGCAAAGTCTTGTCCCGGCTCACCCTCGGCTTGGCTGTGGCCCCTTGGTTCCTCAAGGTCCTAAGCCCCCAGGCTGCCGGTTTGGGCCGTGAGAATGCGGTGGGAGGTCGCTGCCGATGTTGGCAGCATCTCCAGGGAGCGCTGCCGGCTCTGTCAGCCTCTCGCTCACTTTCTTGCTCAGACCTGAATTTTGTCATTGTTTGTTGGATGTTTTTTCTTCCGCCTGCTCTAGCCCAAAGGGCTTTGGCATCAGGGCGAGGCGGGGTCAGGGTGACTTGGCCAAGGGGCTGTGAGCCCCATGCCATGGCTTCCCAGTAGGTGCCTGCATGGGGATGGCATTTCCCCCCCTGCCACTTCCCTGCCATGTCCCCGAGGCTGGGCGCGTACGGGCAGCATGCAGGCACAACATCTGCTGGCTGACCTGGCACAGCAAGAGGGAGGCACCAGCTCAGTCAGCTGTGGGCACAGAGGGCTGGCAGCAGGCACAGAAAAGGGGTTGCAGGCTGCCTTTCCTTCCTGCCTCCTGCTGGCTGCTGCCCTGCCTCTGCTGCCTCATCCCCTCTACAACCCCCTGAAGCCCCCCTGCCTACACCCCCTACCAGCTGAGCAACATGTCATGCCAGAGGCTGTGCTGGGGCAGCCTCCACAGGAGGAAAGGCAGACCTCTGGGAAGGTTTGGGTGTCCTGAGGGCTCCTTGGCTCTCATCTATGGGTCCTGCTGCCTGGGGTCTTCCAGAGAACCTCTCCCTGGCCAAAGGCACCCCCTCCACCATGCTGCAGCCCCCACCTCGGGCACATGCAGAACAAACAGCCTGGTGGGCATGGGAAGTGAAGCTGGGAGGGCACAGGATGGGAGGACTGCAGCTGCCAAGGTAGAGATGGGCGTCAGGATCTGGCCCTGTGGGCAGCATCCATCCCTTAGGATGGCACTGTAATAGTGTTTTGGGGACAGGAGGTTGTGGCACAGGGCAGGGAAGGGGTGCAGGGCAGCCCGCCAAGGCCCCCCCAAGTTCCTAGGCCTTCATACAGGTGAGAGGAGCTGGGGGGGAGGAGGGGGAACCTACGTCAGGCCCAAAGCTGGATGAGGGCAGGCATGGCAGGGCCAGGGGACAGCTGGCCAAACAGGCTCTTGCCCCCTGGTGTGACCCCCACTACTGTCTGCCTCCCACCCCCCCATATCCTTCCATGCCATGCTATGCAATCTCCCCACACACCACATGAGCCCCCCCGCCATGTGACCCCCCTAAGCAGTGTGACCTCCTAAATACCAGTGCTGTGTGACCTCTGACCCCCACTACACTGTGACCCCTCCCCATGCTATGCAGCCTCTCCAGAGCGGTGTGACTTCCAGTGCCATGTGACCCCACCAAGAAATGCCCCCCACCCCACCAAGCTATGTGAATCCCCATCACTCCATGTGCCCACATCCCACCCTGTGAGCCCACAGGCCATGCAGGGCCCCCCATGCCCTGTGACTCCACACACCATGCAACACCCCAAGCCATGTGCCCTCCCCTGCCGTGTGCCTCCCACCCAGCACAAAGGCCCTTGTTCAGGGCAGGATCTTTCCTCCTGTGTCCATGGAGGAATCACACCCCAGTGGATCAAGGCAGTGACTCCAGCCCCCATTCCCCTGACCCCTCCATGGGATTCCCTCTGTCTGACACCTTCTGTCCCCACCCCACACCTCTCCAGGAGGAGCTGGGGTTCTCCAAGGAGCCAGGAGTGGCCTAAGTTGAACTTGATGCCACACAGCTGGGGGATGCCTTGGGACCCAGGGTGCCCCAGTGTGACCCAAATTCCACTGTGCTTCAGGCTGATGCCGTTATCCCTCCTGCCTGCACAAGGGGATCAGATGAGGCAGGCCCCTTGGGCAGCTTGTGGTGCTGGAGTGAAGCTGGTTGTGGGGCCGGAAGAAGCCCTGGGAGTCCACTCTGGGGCAGAGGATGGTATGAGGAAGAGTTTGTTGCACTTGGTGATGTTGGGGCTGACGGGGAGTGACACCCCTCACACCTCGCTGGAGCTGGATCCAGCACCAGCAGCTCCTTGGCCTCAGCTCCTGGCCCACCTGTTGCGAGGCAGGTACCAGCACCCCGCTGCACTGCCCCAAAATGTGACTTGAGACGTGGTAGTGCCTGGCCCTGTGCCAGACTGCACCTAGGGCTGAATCCTGCCCAGGCCAGCAGGCTCCAGCACAGCCCATCCGTGCTGGCCCTGTGTTTGCGCTGCCTGCTGCCGTGTTTGCACTGCACACAGCCCAGCTGCTTGTTTGCCTGGAGCCGAGAGAGCCCAGCCTGGTGACAGCGACCACAGGCACGCTGCAGGCAGAGCGAGCGCAGGGCACTGCTCCCTGCTGGCAGCACTGCGCAGGCTGCGCCCTCTCTGCGTTCCCGGCAGGGTGATGCAGCTGTGCCCACATCCTTCTTCACTGCACGCACTGCAACGTCTGCTGCAGCCCTGACGCAGGAGTGACCGTGCCGTGAGCCCTGCACCCGCAGACCACTCTTGCCCCACGCTGGATTTCCTCAACAGCGACACATCCTTCCCCAGCACACATCTTCACATCCCCTTTTTCCAGGAAGAGCTGCCACAGGGCTGTGCCACCCCTCCTGCCGCGGGCAGAGTCACCCTGGGGCTGCTACCAGAGGTGGCCTTGCCATCCCCTCACCAAAGCAGGGGGTGGGCATGGGGACATCACAGAATCAACCAGGTTGGAAAAGACCTCAGAGATCATCGAGTCCAACCCATTACCTAACACCTCCTGACAACTGAACCATGGCTCCAAGTGCCACATCCAATCTTTTTCTGAACACCCCGAGGGACGGTGACTCCACCACCTCCCTGGGCAGCACATTCCCCTGGCCAGTTACTCTTTCTGTGAAGAATTTTGTCCTCACCTCAAGCCTGAACTTCCCCTGGTGCAGCTTGAGACTGTGTCCTCTTGTTCTGCCACTGATTGCCTGGGAGAAGAGACCAACCCCCACCTGGCTACAACTTCCCTTCAGGTAGCTGTAGACAGCAAGAAGGTCTCCTCTGAGCCTCCTCTTCTCCAGGCTAAACAATCACAGCTCCCTCTGCCTCTCCTCATAGGGCTGTGTTCCAGACCCCTCCCCAACCTTGTTGCCCTTCTCTGGACATGTTCAAGCATCTCAATGTCCTTCCTAAACTGAGGAACCCAGAACTGGGCACAGCACAGTTCTGAGAGCAGCAGTGCAGCTTTGTCTGCGTGGGTCACTAGAAGGAGGCAGGAGGGGTCCCATGGCCTCTGGTCCAGGTCAGTGGCTGGGGGTGGCAGGAGGTGGCCACACGGGGGCCTGCAGGGTCCCGGTGTTTTGAGGTCGTTGTTTTGGGCTTGGCTGCCAGGTATTAGTTTGTGACCAGTTTAAACTGGTTCACAGCTTTTATAAGGTCTGGCAGGAGCGTGATACCCTGAGAGCCAGAAGCTACAGAGGGCATGCCTGTGGCTGCTGGTGCTGGTGGCCATGCTAGCCCACATGCCTGAAGCAGCTGGTATGGCTCTCCAGGTGGCAGATGCCCACTCACAGCCCAGAGCAGAGGGAAGCAATCCTGAAGCCCCCTGCCAGGCTTTTGGCTGCAACATCTTCCCTTCGAGCACAGTCCTGGCATCTGAGAGAGCCAGTGCCATCTTGCAGCAGGAGGAACAGCAGGATGCCATCTGCCCACTGCTCTTCATCCAGCTCAACCAGCTCCTCAGCACCCCAGCAGGGCTGGAGTGGAGAGAGACAGCCAGGTAGGCATGCCCACAATGGCCCAGCTGCCTGGCCATGCTTTGGGAAGCCCAGCCTTCAAAAGCCCAGCTCTGATGGCACCCATGGCAGCTCCCACGCCTGGTGGTTCCTCAGCTCTAAAGCAGAGTTGCTTCCTGCCCTCCGCCCCACTGATGCCCACACTGCTCTTGCCCTGTGACTGGTTTCAAGGGAGAGGACAGGGGGTCAGGTAGTGCACATGTAGTGACCTGCTCCTTGCTTCTGCTCCCACCTTTGCTGCCAGTCCAAGGCTCCAGTGGCTGCTCCAGGGCTGGGACAATGCTCTGATGTTCCCCAGATCTAGCTGTCTCAGGAGGTGACTGGGGAGGCAGGTCAGAGCAGGCTGCGTTGGGGATGATGAGGCCCAACAGAGAGGAACCAGGGCTACCTGAGTAGTGGTGTGGGGCTGGAGCACGGCTAAGATGTCTCCATGCCCCACACCACCCCTCCACAGCTCAGCAGGCACCAGAACATGGGCTGCAGAGGTCTGGGAGTGGTGATGCATCTGCCTCAGGGGTCAAACAGTCTAGGGGGAGCAAAGCCACCATGCTGTGTCTGTAAGAGATTTCCCCAGCACCCAGCCCTCTTGTCCCTGGCATGGCTGCTGCTGACAGGAGCCTGCTCTGCTGGGGCATGGTCTCTGCTGCTGAGCCACCCCACAGCAGTGTGCCCACCGATAAGGACAAAGGGGAGGTCTGTCTGCAACTGGCATTCAAATATCTGGCATAGCCTAAGCATGCCCAACAGCTCAAGATGTTTCTTTTTGAGCCAAGCAAGAACTGATGATGCCAGGGTAACCCCCAGTCCCAGCACATCCTGGGAATGGGTGGGCTGGAAGTAGCCCTGTGGAGAAGGACAGGGGATAGTGGTGGGTGGCAAATGGGACATGAGCCAGCAATGGGCACTCACAGCCCAGAAAGCCAAGTGTCTCCCCATTTTCATCACCAGTACTGTGGCCAGCAAGTCAAGGGAGAGAATTGTCCCTCTCTCTTTTGTGCTGGTGAGAACCCCCCCGCAGCATGCTGCCCAGTTCTGGGGTTTCCAGCACAAGACAGAGCTGGACCTGTGAGAGTGGGTCCAGAGGAGGGCACTGACATGCTCTGAGGGCTGGGAGAGCTCTGCTATGGGGAGAGTTGGGATTGTTCAGGATGGAGAAGAAAAGGCTCCAGGGGAGACTTTACTGAGGCATTTCAGCAGATAAAAGAAAGATGGAGAGAGACTTTGTGCCAGGGCCTGTAGTGCCAGGACAAGGGGCAAGAGTTTCAAAGTGGCAGAGGGCAGGGCTAGGCTGGACACAAGGAACAAATGTTCTACAATGGCAGTGGTGAGACGCTGGACCAGGCTGCCCAGAAGAGCTGTGGATGCTCCATCCCTGAAAATGTTCAAGGTCAGGCTGGACAGGGCTTGGAGCAACCTGAGCTGGTGGAAGAGGTCCCTGCCCATGGCACTGGGGGTTGGACTGGATGGTCTGTGAAGGTCCTTTCCAACCCAGATGATTTGGTGATGCCATGACCTCTGGTCAGGAGATTAGAATGGGATGTGGGTCAGCAGGAACAGGGACATGACCACTGAGGCTGCCCATCTGCCCTCGCTGCATGAGCCCCGTTGCAGATGTCTCTGAGCCTCCCGAGGCCCTCCCTGTCAAGGTCATGGATGCACCCCAGCTCCAGCTCCTGCTGCCTGGCATGGGGCACGGGACTACCCTGCTGCTGACCCAGCACATCTTCCTGGGCAGGTGGATGAAGTTTGAGGAGAAGGTGGAGGATGGTGGGAGGCGTTGGAGTGCACCCCACGTCCCAGCCCTCCACCTGCACAGCCTCTTCCAGCTGAGGGTGTGCCTGCAGGAAGGAACCATTCTCCTGGACCTGGATGCCTCAAGCTTCAAGGAAATAATTGGTAGGAGGGAATGCAAAAATCACCTCCTGGGGTGGGCCGGTCCCCAGAGAGGGACCAGGTCACCATGGTGTCCCTATACAAAAGCAAAGCTGTATGCAGGCTGGGTACCCGGGGCAGCTCTTTGCTGCCCTGGCAAGGTGGCTTTTCCTTGGGCAGTCCCCCGCTGGGCAGCAAACCTGGGAACTCAGGGCTGTGCCCACCCCTGTTGCAGACCAGGTGCTTTCTGGGCAGCCCGAGGGAGTGGGGCTGCAGCCCGAGCTACGGCAGCGCCTGGCGGCCCTCCTGCTGCTCCAGCCACGGCACCAGCCCACCAGAGCCCTGCTGCAGCTCCTTGTCGAGTGCGGCGTCGCTCCCTGCCGAGGTAGGCAGGGCACCCAGCCCTGGGTGGTGACACAGCTCTCCTGCTGGGCATCCTTCTGCTGCCACCGGCCCGGGGCAGTGCCCATGATGGCCGTTTGCTTGCCGGCGCATTGTGCTGCTCGCTCCCATTCTCTGCAGGGAAGGCCAAACGCTGCCCTGAGCCTGGAGCCCAGCTCTCTGAAACGCCTCTTGAGGAGCAGGTAAGGCAGGATGGAGCTGGGCTTGGAGCGTCGCTGCACCCCAGGTGCACAGCTGCTGCATCCCTTCCCTTTCAGCTGAGAAACCGACTCCAGAAGAAGATCCCACGGGGGACTGAAGCAGCCCACGTTGCCGTGGGTGAAGTTGACTTCCTGGAGAAGCCCTTCACAGCCTTCATCCGCCTCAGGAGAGGGGTGGCCCTCGGCTCACTGGCTGAAGTTGCTCTCCCCAGCAGGTAAAGGGAGCACGGCCAATGGCCTGCAGCCCCTTGTGCTGCTGCCCCCCTGCTCCCTGCTGCACAGGACAAGCTTTTGCTTGGCAAAAGTAAAGGGTATGGCATCCAGTGCGAGATGCAGTCCTAGAAGCCTGCTCTGCTGCTTCTCCTCCTTCTTTTCTCAGCTTTTTAAGAGCATTCTAGGGCGGGCTGAGAATGGAGCATCTGTCGGGCAGCCAAGGGGGACATCCCCTGGGCAATCCCCACCTGGGCTTTGCATTCCCTTTCCTTCTTAGGAGGGTCTGGAAACTCTTCACTTCCTGCCCTGGAGCATGTGGGCTCATGGCTGGGAAGGCACACGGGTCTGCAGGAGCCTCTTGCCCTGCGTGGTGAGGTGGCTCTTGCAGCGCTGTTGACACAGGGGGAAAGGAGCAGGACGGGAGAGGTTTTTTTCGTGGTTGGGGCAAAGCTGTAAGCAAAAATGGTCGTTGTGCCCCCTCGGTCTGAGACTTCCTCAGGGAGTGTGTGGAGGAGGCAGGCGGGGATCAGGAGGGACATTGCCACCTCCTGGCCACTCTGCCCAGAGCGCTCAGCTTCCAAGAGCTGGGTGGAGCAGGACATCACCCACCTGCTGCTCAGTAGGTGGGAGGTGGGTGGCAGGTTTCCAGGGAGCCCCCGCGGGTCTCAAGGGACTCATAACAACCCTTCACGCTGTGTTTTCCTCCCCTACACAAGGGAAGGTGAGCTTGTCCCTACCCATCCCTTTTCCATAGTGCCATCCCCTTCCCATAGTGCCATCCCCTTCCCATAGTGCCATCCCCTTTGCTGTCCACCCGGGGCTATGCCCTGGGAACAACACTGACTGCCCAAGTTTCCCGTTGATGAAGGTGCCTGGATGAAAGGAATCCCAGGCGGCTCAGAGCAGGCTGTGGGAGGACTCCAGTACTGATGCTCCACATCAGGGCTGCAGCCAGTTCTGTTGAGCCACTTTCAGCACTGCTTGGGCTGTTTCCCTGCCCCCTCTCTGGAGGTTTGCTCAAGGTACAACTCCTGGAACTGCTTCTCTCTGGGCAGTTTCCCGAAGGAGTGGAGGGCTTGGTTAAAGATCTGGATGGGCTGTCCCTCTGGAGTTGCTGAGTGCAGTACCCTCTGAGGTGTGGGACTTTAGCCATATTTCTTCAAGGACTCTGGGCAGAGCTTCCAATCTCCTCCTGTGTCTCTGTAGTCCTGTCAACCCTGCTGCATATGCAGCTGTGAGCTCTCTGCCCCAGTGCTGACATTTCTGCATCCTGCCTGTGAGCAACGTTCCCATAAGCACGACCCCAAAGACAGCCGCTGTGAAGACTCTGATCCCACAGATATCCCCTTCCCAGAGCCTGTCCCCATCCCAGAGCACAACCCCACAGACATCCCCTGCTGAGGACATCTGCTCTGTCCTCTCTCTTGTTCCCAGTCCCAGCTTGGGTTTCTGCAGGCCCTGTGATCCAGGCAGGGTCCTGGTGTTCCTTGATCTTCTGTGGGGCTTCCATGAAGCGGGCAGTAGATGTGTCTTGTCTTCTGCTCTCAACCCCCATCGTAGGGTGGCCACTCCTTAGCGTGGCAACAGTCCCCCTGGGCCTGCCTAGCTGCCCTCCCAGCACCCTTGCAGCACCACGGTCTCCTCTCCAGCGTGGAGATGCACTCTCTTGCCCACAGGTTCCTCTTCATTCTGCTGGGTCCCCAAACCAAAGTGAAAGCCTATCATGAGGTTGGCAGAGCCATGGCCACACTGCTGACAGATGAGGTGAGCCTGGTACATCTCCCACGGGTGGGATGCACCCGGGGACAGCACAGGCTGAGGACCCTGGGGCCCCTCTCCTCTGCGGCTGAAGGTGGGGAAGCAGAGGATGGGGTGAGCTGGTGGCCTCCCTTTCCCAGAATAAGAAGTCAGAGGTTTGGGATGGGAGCATAGGCTGTAGGTGGGACTGTAGGGTGTAGGTGCCCCTGTGACACTGGAATGGGTCTTGGTGACGGCTGCGGGCTGGGAGGAAGGCTCCCAGTGGCGATTGCAGGGACAGGGCAGCTCAGCCGTGGCTTTCCCCACAGCGCTTCCGAAGGGCTGCCTGTCAGGCTGAGTGCCGGGAGGACCTCATGGCAGGGATGGAGGCATTCTTGGATGAGCTGACTGTGCTTCCTCCTGGAAAATGGGATCACAGTGCTCAAATTCCTCCACCGAGCTGCCTACTGCCTCCACACAGGTAGGCTGGAGGGGGACACCTGCAGCCTCTGCCAGCTCCTCCACAGGGTCCCAGGTGAAGACTTCTGCCGATAGCATTGAAATCTCTATCTCCATGGGGATGGAGTCATCCAGGAGTCAGCCTTAGCTAGTGGGGTCCTCCAGCCAAGCCTCTCTGCAGCTCTGGCTGACGACCACAGCTTTCACCCCCACTGCTCTTAGCTCTGCTGTCCCACCTGACCAGGGGCAGCAATGCTGCTGTACGTGCACTTCAGGCAGGAGCTGCTGGGAACACACTTGGATGTGAACCTCATCTTCTGAGCAAGAGACCTCTGGTTATGCTCAGCTCCTTCACCAAAATCAGTCTTCCCAGGGCTGGCTTCAGGGCTTGCTGAAGGAGGAAGGGACCTTTGAAGATCATCTAGACTAATGCCCCATCTCTCTTCCTCCTCCTGATCTTCCTCCTCTCTCTCATTATCAAGGTCCTCCCAGCCTTGCTCGTACCCCTGTCACCCCCTCTATCCTCCCTGTCCTCCCCTGTGTCCCTAGACACAGCTGATGACTGAGGGCTCCATTCTGAAGCCTGTTGTCTCAGGCCCTGCTCTGCCATAGGGCCACTGTGTCAGACTGGAAGCCCCACAGCAATGGGGACACGGCAGCAGCTGCGGGCAGAGCCAGCCTGAGGCACTCACACCCTGGGGATGAGCTGGAGAGGACAGGCAGGTGGGTGACTGGAAGGAAAGGGTGGTGGGAGGTGCAGTGGGATGCCAAATCTGGGACAGGTCACTGGCTTTCCCCAGCACATGGGGCCACCACATCCAAACCACTCTGGGGTGGTGTCTCCTGGAGAAGGGATGGTGCCTTGCAGCTCTCTCAGGGGGCGATGGACACCTGGGACCTGCTCTGCATCTGCCTTTGCTGCCCCAGGCTCTTTGGGGGCCTGTGGCGAGACATCCAGAGGAAGGTGCCATGGTACAGCAGCGACTTCTCTGATGCCCTGCACCCCCAGTGCCTCTCAGCAGTGCTCTACATCTACCTGGCAACAGTCACCAATGCCATCACCTTTGGGGGCATGCTGGGGGACGCCACTGCCAACATGCAGGTTGGTACTGATGCAGATTGCCCCACACCAGCCCCAGTTTGCCTGGCCCATGGGTCCACCCAAAATCTTCATCCTTCCCTGGCCTCTGTGGTCTCCAAGTCCTGACCTGTACCTTGCAACACGGGGATGTAGGCAGCTGTCTGCAGCTGCGCCAGTGTGGGAGACAGGCCTGGCAACCCTGTCTCTGCCGTGCACCTGCTGCCTGGCACCTTTCTCCTGCATTTCAGGGAGTGATGGAGAGCTTCCTTGGCACGGCCTTTGCTGGCTCCATCTTCTGCCTCTTTTCTGGCCAGCCTCTGACCATCCTGAGCAGCACCGGCCCCGTGCTGGTCTTTGAGCGCCTCCTCTTCTCCTTCAGCCAGTAAGTAACCTGCCAGGCACAGTCCCTCGGGCTGCTGTCCCCCGGCTGGTGCACGGGCCACCATTGTGCCAGGTGGGTGTCATTGATGAGGCTCTGGGTTACCCTTCCCACCAGTGACCACAGCTTGGACTACCTGGAGTTTCGCCTCTGGATTGGGCTCTGGGTGGCCTTCTTTGGCGTGGTCTTGGTGGCCACTGAGGCCAGCCACCTGGTGCGGTACTTCACCCGCTTCACTGAGGAGGGCTTCTGTGCCCTCATCAGCTTGATATTCATCTATGACTCTCTGAAGAAGATGCTGAGCCTGGCAGACACCTTCCCCGTCAACTGGCAGTACCGGCTGGACAACGTCACCTCCTACAGCTGCATCTGCAACTTGTCCAGCCCCGGTGAGCCCAAGCAGCTGCAGAGCTGGTGTGGAGCAGGAGGCTGCTGCCCTGGCACCCTACGGAGACCCTGCCACCCAGCTAGATGAGGGGATGTGCTGGAGGGAGGAGACTCCTACAATGTTGTCCTCACCTCCCTGACCACACCAGCACCTTCCTCTACTCCCTCCCCATCCATCCATCCATCCATCATCCATCCATCCACCCATCCATCCATCCATCCACCCATCCATCCATCCATCCATCCATCCATCCATCCATCCATCCATCCACCCATCCATCTATCCATCCATCCATCCATCCACCCATCCATCCATCCACCCATCTATCCATCCATCCATCCCATCTATCCATCCACTCCATCCATCCCTCCCTGATTCCCAGCACTGCCCAGGCACCAGACAGGACAGTGCCAGGAGCATTTCTAGCTTGGCCTGTAACTCAGGGGTTGTTTCCTGGGGCCTGAAGATGTGTCCACATTGGTCCTGCAAATGGGACATGGTGTACCAAAAGCATCAGTGCTGGGCACGGATTGGGCTAATGGTGTGTCTGAGTGGCTGGTGCTTCTGTCAATCCCTTTTCAGGGGTGTCCCTGGGTGTCAGCTGGTGCCAGGCCCCCAAGGGTCCCATGGGGCTCCATACATGAGGCCTCAGGGAGACCCTGAGGAGCCATGCGAGTGGCAGTGTGGTGCCAGTCACGCCATGGTGCCGGCACCCTAACCCTCAGTATCTTGCAGGTCACAGCTCTGCAGGGAACGGAACGCTGCTGCCCTCACCCCTGGACCCCCAGCAGGTACAGCTCCTGCTGCCAGAGGGGCAAGCCAGGGAATGGCATGGGCCTGAGGTGCCTGTGTGTGACACTGCCCCACCACCTGCCCTGTCCTCACAGCCTCCTGCTGCCCTGGCTGGCCTGAGCCGGACCCAGTGCTTGGAGCAAGGTGGGCGCCTCCTGGGGACTAGCTGCCAGTATGTGCCTGATGTCACCCTCTTCTCCTTCCTGCTGTTTGGGGGCACCTTCCTCTCCTGCACTGTGCTCAAGCTCTTCAGGAGCAGCCGTTACTTCCCTGCAGGGGTGAGAGCCCTTTCAGCATGGCCACCTGTCCTAGCAGTGTGGGGACAGCTCCAGGTGCTGTGACCCAGGAGAGCTCCTGGGGCAGCCCTCGGCCCAGGCCAAGCCCTCTCCATCTGCAGGTGCGGAAGCTGGTGAGTGACTTCGCCATCATCCTGGCCATCCTCACCTCATGTGCTGTCGATGCTGCCCTGGGCCTGGAGACGCCCAAGCTCCTCATCCCCAGCGAGCTCAAGGTGCTGGTGGGGTGGGCACAGCGCTGTCAGGGAGTGGTCTGTGTCCCCAGCAGTGACCATCTTGCCATGCCACTGCTGTCCTTCCTACTGCTGGCTCCAGTGCTATGGGCACGTGGGCTGTGCCCCAGCACACGAGAAGGGGTTGAACGGCAGCTGATGCCAGGCTCTGCGAACACCTTGGCCCAGTCCCAGACTAACCACGTCATGGTACAGCTCATGCTGCAGTGAGAGCCACAGGTTCAAGTCTGGGCTTTGACTCCCCACCCTGGGTGTGGAGCAGGGCTGGCAGCACCTCAGAGCAGCCCATGCCTGCTGCCACCCCTTTGAGCTTGCCATCATCAATGCCCACTGTCACCTCTTCCACCCACTCCCAGGGGCACATGCCCACCACCTGGCTCCACAGCAGGTGGGATGTCCTTGTGGGTGGTTGGTGGGTCACACTGCTCAGGATCACCCCCAGGTTGAGACAGAATGCTCTTCCCCTGCCCAAATGGAGCATCCCTGGGTGCCTACAGGGCTCCTGCCTGGGCACAGGGGGTGGTCCCATCACCTGGCCATGCCACAGACCCCTTAGGCAGGTGGCAGTTGCTGTGACCCTTCTGCCCTCTGCAGCCCACGAACCCGGAGCGAGGCTGGATCGTCTTCCCCTTCAGAGCCAACCCCTGGTGGGTGTGCCTGGTGTCTGTGGTGCCTGCCATCCTCGCCACCATCCTCATTTTCATGGACCAGCAGATCACAGCTGTCATCCTGAACCGCAGGGAGTACAAGCTGCAGGTCAGTGCAGGACAGGGATGGGCAGACCCCAGCTGGACCCCACGGGCCAGCAGGGTAGCCAGAAGAGAAGCACCATCCTGAACTCGCCAGCAAGGTGGGCAGACCTCACTGCCACCCCTCTGATGCTGCAAGGAGACAGCTTGCCCCCAGCCCCACTGCCTCTCCCATTGCAGAAAGGAGCAGGCTTTCACCTGGACTTCCTCTGTGTCTCCCTCCTGATGGTTGTCACCTCTGCCACCGGCCTCCCTTGGTATGTCTCAGCCACTGTCATCTCCCTGGCACACATGGAAAGCCTGAGGAAGGAGAGCATGACCTCAGCTCCCGGCGAGCACCCCGAGTTTCTGGGCATCAGGTACCCAAGAAGCCTGGACTCTGCTCTGAGGGGCTCCCTACCCATGGCTATGGAGCCAAGGGGCAGGGATGTGCCCATGCTGGCTGGTGAACCTGGCTTTGGGGATGCTTGTGTCTCCCTGGGGATGCCACCGGTCCCCATGGACATCAAAGCTGAAACAAGCAGAGCTCTTGGGGACTGGTGGGACAGACAGGGGCTGTGGGCTCACAAGGGGGCTGCTGCCCACAGGGAGCAGAGGCTGACTGGCCTGACTGTCTTCACCCTGATGGGAGTCTCTGTCTTCATGGCACCTGTCCTCAAGGTAGGGAGCCTGGCTGCTGGCTTTGGTCTCTTTCCCAAGGTGAGGGTGGCTGTACCCTGAAAGGCTGTGGGGTCCCTGGACATGCTGTCCCTCATCCCATCAATCTGTCTTGGGAAGCCTGGTGGACAGGCAGGGATCTGTTTGGGAAGAGGCTGGGCAAAGGGTTTGGGTGGAGCGCTGAAGGACGGTTGGCACAGCAGCTGTCAGCTGCCCAGCCCCCTGTGGTCACTGGGGACCCCTGTGGTCCCCAGGCACGCCTCACTACTACCCTCCACACATCACATGGGAGCCTGAGCCTGGCTGGCGTTGGCTCTCCCTTGCTGCTGCTGCCACCTTAGGCAGAGGTCACCCCACTGTATTGCAGCCACAGGATTCGGGGGGGGCAGGTGGGGTTCCAGGCGAGATTGACCTTGTAAAGCCTTTGCTACAGTCCCCCATAAGATGCTGGCCTCCACGCTGGAAAGACCTGGGCTTGCTGAACGGAGTGTTAGACAGCTGGGTGACCACGTTGCAAGGGGTACGGTCGGCAGCTCAATGTCCGAGTGCAAACCAGCAACGGGGGGTGTCCCTCAAGGGCCCTTGCTGGGATCAATGCTATTTAACACCTTCATCACCAGCATGGACAGGGGGATCGATCAGCACGCTCGCGCTGCGGCCAGGCGGCGGCACGCTGGACGCGCCGGGGGATGGGACGCCACCTAGAGGGCACTCGGAGAACAGGGGCCCAGCAAGGCCGGCTGGGAGGTCCTGCGCCTGGGCCAAGGCACCCCCCAACGCCAATACAAACGGGGGGTGGGTGGGGAGGGAGGTGGTGAACCAGTTGAGACCAGCCCTGTGGAGAAGGACAGGGGATAGTGGTGGGTGGCAAATGGGACATGAGCCAGCAATGGGCACTCACAGCCCAGAAAGTCTCCCCATCTTCATCACCAGTAGTGTGGCCAGCAAGTCAAGGGAGAGAATTGTCCCTCTCTCTCTTGTTCTGGTGAGAACCCCCCCGCAGCATGCTGCCCAGCTCTGGGGTTTCCAGCACAAGACAGAGCTGGACCTGTGAGAGTGGGTCCAGAGGAGGGCACTGACATGCTCTGAGGGCTGGGAGAGCTCTGCTATGGGGAGAGTTGGGATTGTTCAGGATGGAGAAGAAAAGGCTCCAGGGGAGACTTTACTGAGGCATTTCAGCATATAAAAGAAAGATGGAGAGAGTCTTTGTGCCAGGGCCTGTAGTGCCAGGACAAGGGGCAAGAGTTTCAAAGTGGCAGAGGGCAGGGCTAGGCTGGACACAAGGAACAAATGTTCTACAATGGCAGTGGTGAGACGCTGGACCAGGCTGCCCAGAAGAGCTGTGGATGCTCCTTCCCTGAAAATGTTCAAGGTCAGGCTGGACAGGGCTTGGAGCAACCTGAGCTGGTGGAAGAGGTCCCTGCCCATGGCACTGGGGGTTGGACTGGATGGTCTGTGAAGGTCCTTCCAACCCAACCCAATCTGTGAATTTGTGGTGGACAAAAAAAGAGGATCAAGCCTGCCTGGTCCTCCTCCTGGGGCAGCAGATGGTGAGATACAGAGCAGTGAAAGGTGTCTGTGGGCTTTGGGAGCTTATCCCAGGGCAATGCTTTTTGCCTCTCCAGTCCCAGGGTGAGTCTTGGTCCTTCATGCATGGATCCATCTCTTCATATGATCCCCCTTGCACACCTGCAGCAGCCCTGGGTCTAGCAGTGCCTCAGGCATGTGGATCAATGTTCCCTCTCATGCAATGGTCCTTGCCAGGGAAGCCAACTCAGTCCCAGGCACTCCTTATGCCCTGGTGGGATCCATGGGGAGCAGCAACTGACCCCCATCTTCCTCCTTGCCTTCTCAGGCTTGTGAGAAAATCAAACCATGCTGGGCAATGTAGAGGGCAGGAGCTAGCTTATGGCTGCATAGGAGGAAGTAAAAAGGAATGTGGTGTATCAGGCAGCCAGGACCCCCAGGCATTATAGATTCTGAGCCAGAAGCCACATCTCCAAGTAGCTTGGAGCTGTATTCTCCATCTCCAGCCTGGATTGTTCTCCCATCATATGCTGCAAAAGAGGGCAAGGAACTCAGAGCCTTTTCCCCCTCTCTGAAGACTGCAGTGTCTCAGCATGAGCAGCACAGGTGGGGGCACATCTGGCCCTTGAAGGCATAAGACATGCAAAAGCCACAAAACGACCTGGGCAGTGAAAATGAAGGCAGCAGAGGCCATGGCAACGTGTGCAGGCCTCCAGACAGAGGACACCCAGTGAGTGCAGGCCCCTTGGGCATGGCATCCTGCTGAGCCTCACCCCGGTGTCTTGCAGCACATCCCGATGCCGGTGCTCTACGGCGTCTTTCTGCACATGGGGGTGGCGGCACTCAACAGCCTCCAGGTGAGAAGGGGCTGATGCTGGGAGCTGGTTTGGGGGCCAGGACGTTTGCTCAGCACCAGCTGCGCAGCGCAGCCTGGATTTCAGCTGGCCCATGCGTGGTCTGGCACATCATCAGGCCCAGGAAATAGGCCAGAGGGATTCTATCCCCTGTAGGGGCAGAGGAAGGTGATGCAGAGGAGCATGAGTGACTTCTGCACTGGTGGATCACATGGTTTGGAAGAAGTGAAGGGACCAGTGAATAACCCAAAGTTGCTCTCATCCTCAAGTGGGAGCTGCAGGCAGAGCTGGGAACCGTTGTTTCTTTGGTCCTGGCATTGCCAGTATTTCTTCTGAGAAACCCATGGAGGGGAAAAGTCCCCACACCAGGAATGTCTACCCCATTTTTTCTCTCTAAACTGTACACTTCCCTTGCAATTGCCCTGCTTTGGATGGCAGGCTGGGAAACCTCCTCCCTCCCTCTGCTTGGGGAATCCTAAGTTGTGCTCTGGCAGAGGCCAGCAGCAGTTTTCAGCAAGCATGATAGGGGAATCAACCCGATAAGACCAGCCTGAGTCCTTTCCAGATATCTGCCTGGAAACTGTTCCCCTGGCCTGGAGCGATGGTGGTACCAGGACCCTTTGTCTTGCAGACAAATTCACCTGCTCAGGCATCACGCTGCTTGCCAGCACAGATGGCAGGAGAGCTGGATGGCAAGAAGCCATGCTGCCAGGCCCAGTCCAACAGGGAGGGGGGAGGGAGCTACCCAAAAGCTGGAGGTGCGTGGCTAACTGCCCATCCTCTTACCACAGCTCACGGACCGTGTGCGGCTGCTCCTGATGCCGGCCAAGCACCAGCCGGACCTCGCCTACCTTCGCCACGTGCCCCTGCACAAAGTACACCTCTTCACCTTCATCCAGCTGCTCTGCCTGGCTCTGCTCTGGGTTATCAAGTCCAGCGTGGCAGCTATTCTTTTCCCAGTAATGGTATGACACCACTTCTAATGGGGTGGCACAGCTTTAGTGCCAGGGTGGGTGAAGCTCACAGGTGCCCTGAGCATCACCAGCGCCGCAGCGTTTGCCTTTGGGTAGGGGTGCATACCCGGGCAGGTGGTACATGCTCAGACCCTCGAGGTCTGGTGGAGCTTCTGCAGGGCCACTCCCTGGCATCCTGGAGGGATGGAGGGGACAAGGATTATGTTGCCTGCTCCCTGGCCTCCATTCCCAAGCACTGTGTGATGCTGATCCATGCTTTGCCCTGGCCCCAGCTGCTGGCCCTGGTGGGGATCCGGAAGGGGCTGGAGTGCATCTTCTCCCTGCATGACTTGAGCTGGCTGGACAGCCTCCTGCCCAACACAGCCAGCAAGGAGGCAGAGGGGAGACAGCCTAGGAAGCAGAAGGTGGGGGAATGCAATGGCGAGGAGGTAAGTGATGTCTGGCCTGCTGTGCTCCTTCGCAGCCATCCCCAGGGATGCTTGAACGGGGGAGATGCGCCAGGCCTGAGATAAGGCTATACTGGGCAGGGACCGACAGCTTGGTGGAGGGAGCAAGGGCTCAGTGTTGCCAGCCTTGCCTCCCTCTTCTCCCTCCAGTCTGAGCTGATGCATCGTCAAGGACCAGAGATCAACATCTCCGTGAATTAGGATGGCAGCCGGGACGCCGGGCACGGCAAGGGGCAGGGGAAGCAGGGCCTGCCTGCTCCCCTCCAGCGTGGCAGACACTTGTCCTCAGCGACTGTTCACAGCATCGAACCTCAGCGTAGCCTGGGTCAGAAGGGACTCTCACAGAGCAGCCATGACATCTCCCACCCATGACATCTCCCACCAGGACGGGATGCCCCTCCGGCCTGTGCCCAGGACCCTCGGAGGCCTGTCCCCGAGTCCCCACGCTCACCCTCCCACAACGCTTCCCGTGTCCCAGCCATGGCCCCGTGTCCCGCCGCAGCGGCCCCCCGGCGGTGCCGCGGTGACAAGTGGCTCCGTGCCTCTCTCCCCCCGCCAGTGGCCACGCGGCCGCGCCGGCGTCAGGCGGGCGCAGCAGCAGAGTGACAGCAGCAAGAGTGACAGCAGCGCGGCCTATGGCAGCCCGGCTCGGGCCGGGAGAGAAAGCGGCGGGGCTGGCGGGGGGGGAGGGAACGACACCGGCTCGCCTCGACAGGCAGTGCCGCGGCCCAATCGCCGCTAGGGACGGGCGGGCTTGTGAAGATCTCTCGCGCTGACGGAGACCTTCAGGGGGTTTGAAGGGGAGGCCAGACTCAGGGCACAGAGGCTACCAATCGGGCGGCGCCAGGCGCTGTGCGTTGTGAGCGATGTGTCTTTCGACCAATTGGAATCAGCTGTTGCCGGATTCGCTTTGACCGACAGCCCGCTCACCCCATCGGCGTCCACAGCTCTGGCAAGGCACGTGATTGATGAACCAAGCCACCAGTCAGCTCGCGGAAAGTTCAGGAAGAGAAGCGGAGGGAGCGGGGCGGGGCGGGGGAGTCTTAACTGCCTCGGCGTGCGCTCTCAGGGCAGCATGCTGGGAGCGCGTGACGCGACCGCGAGTGGCGGGCTCCGCGCCCAATAGCGCGCTGCCGTAGGCCGAGCGTGCCCAATGAGCGCTGGCGAAGCGGCGGGGGGGCGGCGCGGCGCCCGCGGCCGGGTAGGGTGTGAGAAGTTAGTGGCGCTGCTGCGGTACCGTGAGGGGACGGAGACGGCTGGGCTCTGCGAGCGGCGGCGGCCCCGGATCAGCGCGATGCTCACGGACGGCACCGCCGCCCCCGTCGGTGACGAGGAGATCGACTCGGTCGCTCCCCGCGCGCCGCCTGCCGCCGAGCCGTCCGCCGCGGTCGGGCCCTCCCCGCTGGGCTTGCGGGCCGTGCGCCTTTTCGGGGAGGCCGGGCCCGGCGGGCCGGGAGGTCCTGGTGCGCCTGCGGCCGCTGAGGCCGCCCTCGACTTCAAGCTGGCGGCCGCGGTGCTGCGGAGCGGAGGTGGCGGCGGCGGCTCAGGCAGCGACGAGGACGAAGTGTCCGAGGTGAGCGATCCCGCCGGCGGGCCCGGCCCTCCCCTCCACTGCTTCCTGACAGGCCCGACCGGGGCCGGTGCCCGCCCGCCCACTCGCTCCGCCGGGCCCGTCGCTGCCAGGCGGGCACTCGGCGCCTCCTCGACCGGGCGCGGGGGTCGCGGGCTGCTCCACACGCTCATTCCCCGCCCTCCTATTCCCCCCTCCTCCGCGCCGGCCCGGGCCGGGCCTCCGCTGCCATGGGCGTGAGCGGCCGCACCGGAGCCGTGTGGGCGGGGTCCCGATGGCCCCGCTCGGGCAGGGCGGCCTAGGCCCTTGCGTTGAGGTCGGGCAGAAGGGAGGGAGGAGGGGGTCTCGGCACCGCTGCGCCTCCCGGCGGGCCCCGAAGAGAAGGGGGCTGGGCGCGCCGCCTGCACCCTCCTGGGGCGGCCGAGCGCTCCGCTTGCCACTGCCTCTGCCTGCTGAGGGTGGGGGGGAAGATGTCTCCCGTGCGGCTGCCTCCTGACCTCTAGGAGCGTTTTCCACTTTGAACCAGGTTCGGAGGGGGAAGCGAGATCCTCCACCCAGCGGAGAACAAAGTAAAGCCTCTGACCTCCCGGTGTTGCTGCCCTGGACTTGGAGGAAGGATATGGGATTCCTAGGTTCTGTTAAACTCCCAAGATTGTATATATGCATACATACACACAGGCTTTTATGCAAAAGAAATATTTCTTGGCCAACAAAATGGAAGAGAGTAATGGAGGTGTGTTCCTTTGATCTTCCAAACCTGCAGAGAGTTTTAAGGGAAGGATGTGGGGGAGGGAATGGAGCCTTATACCAACCCAAATGAAGCGTTATTTGGCCTGTAAACTTGCATCTAATACTGCTTTTTGTAGCCTAAGGAGAGAAGATAAATAGAAGCTTTTCTCTTTCACTCATCCTGTACTAAAGGGTGAATCTTCCTTACTTCCCCCTTTGAGAAAGAAAACTTGAGATCATAGAGCCATTGCAGTTCTTAGATAGCTTGATAGGAGAAAGTGACGAGCCCTTGCAAGCTTGTTGCAGTTTCAGTGTTTTAACTTCTGTGCATCTGCGGGGAGAAGATGATGTTAGCCAAAGCAATGCACACCATTTTTAATCTAGGGGCCAGGAGTGAGTACTTGGGTATCTGTCTGTATTTCTTCTGAAGAAATAGGAAGAGGGAAGCCTGCGTGCATCTGCTACGTCTGGATTTTTTGCCTTCCATTGATGAGCCTCTTTTGTCCAGCCTTCCTGAAACCCAAGGTTTGGTAGGTCTTACCTGAATTAAAAAAAAAAAAAACTGAGGCAGACTCACATTTGTACTTTGCTTGTGACCACCTAATCTAAGTTAAAAATCATATTAAGAGCAGGACATTTAAGTACATGGCAAAACTAATGATCGGGCAGGTGTGTGATTGGTATCCTGAACATACAGGACTATGTGTTCCAGAACATACCTGTTTTGGGGAGCTGAAAGGCCTACTATAGATAGACTGGGATGCAAGTAATTAGTGAGTTTCCTCTCTCTAGGATATCTTTTATGTTGCATGTTAATGTATCTTTGAAGATTCGAAGCAACAGTTAACAGAACCTGGGTAATGGGCTGGTGTGGCTGCATGGAGTGCTTGTAGCTCTTTACAAGATGGGCAGAGTTCTGCTTTGAAAGCTTATCCCCTTAGAACCCACCCTATTATTTAAAGGATGGGAAGATTCAACAGCTAAGGTGTTTACTAAGCGCTCCATTCATCTTTTGACTAATAGCGAGCGTTAAGACAGCCTATTACAAATAATGTGTCTGGGAGGTTGGCATTGAGGTCAAAAAAAAAAAAAGAAGGTTCCCAAACAGCTGTTAAAGTTACTCATTTGAAAAACATGGGAAAAGCCTTGCTTAAAATATATAATTAAAGGAGGGGGGGAAAAAAAAACCCAGTAAGAATTAAGACAGGTCGAGGAGTTGGGCTAATCTCAAAGTCAAAATTGCCTGGGGAGTTCTTCTGTCTTGTGTTTCTGGTTGTGGAGACTAACCTGGGGAAGAAGCAGCAGAGGTGGGAAGGATGTGCCTCCTGCCTGTATTGCCTGGCTAGACCCTGGGCTACAGCTGGGAGGACCAAGAGTCTATTGTAGTTTTTTCAATGTTTTTTTTTCCTCTGTATAAGAAACAAAGAAGCACCTGCTGTCAGATAGGGTTGTTGGGTTTGTGTGAGTGATGGGTGGGTTGGTTGGACTTTAAAACAATCAAACAAATCCCAAAGAAAAGGCAATTAAATTCCTGGGATGGAACATTGCAGTTCTTGAACAGTGCTGCTTTGCAAGCCCAGTGAGTGGACTATGGTCTTGTGCCTTGAGTTTGGTGTCTGCCTTCAGCTGTTACCAGCTGAATTAGTGAGAGCTAGAAAGGACAATGAAAATAAAGTGAGCATTTACCATGTACCCTTTTGATCCTTTACTCTTGTCTCTACTTTTGAAGGCATTAAAATAGTGGCACAATGTTCTGTGGGCTCTGCAGTGGTATTTAGGTTTTGTATCCTTGCATTGTTGTGAGTTTAATATGCAAAGTAATTGGATTAGTCAAAATGGTAAATTAGGTAGAAAAGAAGATCACTGGGGAAGTGCATGATGAAGAGTGTAATGAAGTATTTAGAGAATGAAAAGAGGAATATATTTTACCTCCACTTTCTTGAAAGTGTTACATTTTTTACCTCAGATCTTCAAGTACCTTATAGTGGGAGCACTGTCCCCATTTTACAGGTGAAGACAGTGAAGAGAACATTCTTCATTTGTCCTGCCTTGCAGAACTGGGGGTCAAAAATGGGAGCTTCCTGGTTTCCTAGCTCGGTGTGTGGCAGCTTATGGTAGTCACCAGTCTGCTGGTTGGGAAACCAGAGACTGAAGTGGATTCCATATGAAAGAGTTGTTGGGTCTGCAAGGTGGAATTTAAATGCATCCTTATAGAACATTTTCTAGAATTACCAGTTAAAATGATCGCATGCAAATAGGAACAGTTGCAAGCTGAAGCACGCCTTTGGGCATGGAGGACGAGGCTGGGAGGCTTTGTGCTGTTTCTGTGTCAACCAGGGGAAGCCATGGTTCTCCTGGGCCCTGGGAGAAACTTTCCCAATGGCTGCAGTCTGAGAAATGAGGCAATTTTGGCCTCCCTCTTAAGCAGTTACTTGGTTGGCTTCAGTGCTTGATCAGGGTTTGGAGGCAGCCTGCAACTTCAGAGTGAGATTTTGGTGTAATTTGATGTGTGTTTCTACCGCTTCTGGTGAATTTTGCTGGCAAAAGATGGTGCCAAAGGTGTGAGTATTAAATGGCCTTCTGCAGACCAGTGAAGTCTGTAGGTCAAGGTGAAGGTGATGAACAGTGTGTGTGTGTGAAGTCCATGGGGTCCTTGGTGTTTGAGGGCTTCTGGCCACAGAGCCACCTAGGTTCTTATCAGAAACTGTCATGGTGGAAAACTGGGCAGCAGAAAGGGAGAGTTGGAACCGGTGATAAATACGGCAGCGTTAGTGCTCACAGGCTTGTGCGGTTTGCTGATCTGTTGTAAATCAAGGAGGAGAAGCCAGCTGTGCTGACAAAAGTACCAGCAGATCTTGGATCTCAGTTCACTAAGTGGCTTCTGGCAGTGAGCGTGGAAATGTAGCAAGTGTCTTGTGCTCTGTAATTCAGGTATTTGGAGGCCTTCAATGGCAACTGGAGTTCGTCCACCCCTTGACTATGGAGTCAGCTCAGCACTCGGCTTCCTTTACTGCCTGCCTCCACCGGCTTGCCTTACTTAAGCCTGCACCTATTGCATAAGCCTCTGGGGATATTTACATAAAGCATAATTAAAAATCAGACGCAACCTCCCTCCTACCATGAGCAGAATTGAATGGCATGCACTCCAGATCAGCTCAGGACTTGGGGATTTTTGTCTGGGGCTTAGTCTACCCTTCCCCACCCCAGATTCGAGGTCTCTTGATTTTCAAACTGGGCTCTGAATTCAGAGTCAACACTTGAGCAGTTTGGTTGAAATTGGCAAAGTAGCCTATTGAAGTTTCTATGTTAGAGAACCTTCTTAACCTGGCATTGTTTCTTAAAACTTTGGCTTTGGAGGGCAACTGAATGTTTGCACGGTTTAGTGCTCTGCATTCTGTTTGAAACAATACAAACAGCAGCATTTTCTCCACCACAAGGAGCAGAATTTCAAAGAAATTGATGTAAATTCTGATACTGGGTAGAAAAGTTGATGTTTTTCTTACTTTGCCTAGCTCTTTCTTCAGGAATTATTCCCTGCTTGAGAAATGCAGAGGGATAATGGGTTCAGATTTCCAAAAGCATTGAGGTGATGCTTAAGTGTGCAGGGAGCTGCTTACTAGGGTGTCCTTTCCCAGTCTGATTAGACATCTGATTTCTGGAAGAATCTTGGCAGATATCTCAGTGACTTTGAAAGTCTGGCCTGTGGTAGCCAGAAACAAGCTGCCTAGTACTGGTTAATACTTCCCATGTAATAACACAAATGAACTGATCTCTGAAGGTTCCTACAGAAGTCAAACTTGCTTTCAGTGCAGCTTGACCCACTTGAGTACATGACCTAAAATAAATGTCAGCAACCATTTTTTAATGATAGATGTAGAAATTAAATATGTGAAATACTACTGTGTAATTATATAAATATGTAGTGCAACTCCTTGGTAAGGAAAGATTTCCCAAATTTAGCAGAACATCTATATTTAGTTGTGTGTTTGCACATAGGTTTCAACCAGTCGACCAGTTACAGTCAGAGGCAGGGGGAAGGGTTCATTGAGCATTAGCACAAGGCAGGACTAGAGCTGCTGAATCACGAGTTCCTGTGTTCTGATTTAAATTGGGGCTATCTAGCTGCTCACCTGGGGGCTTGATATTGGGATGCTCGCCTCCTTTCCTTGCCTGGGAGCAGTTCTAAGGACAGCTGGATAATGCTGTTGCAGTGTTGTCCTGTGACCTTCCCTTGAAGGAAGGGTAGGTATGGAGGGAAGGGATGATGCAGGTGCTGCTGTTTCTATGTACATGTGTGGCCTGGCCTTGAGAAGTGGGAGCAGCCACATTGCAGTGTTGGCATGCTTGGGGAAGGAGTTGAACCGGGATTTAGACCCTGCAGGTGAGGATGCCTCATAGCTTTGATCTTAGCAGGCCATTTGAAGTTCTTTTTACATATATAAAGATGTCATGGAAAGGGGAGGTAACAGTGACTCTGGATTTAAAAGAAAGGCAAGTCTGACTTACACTGAAAAAGAAACCTTTCTTAGATTTGTTTCCCCACTTAAAACTTCATGAAGCAAGAAAAATGGCTTCTTCATCTTGAGCAGTATTTGCAGAGCTCAATGTGTAAGCTCCAAAACATCAGTCTTCAGTAGGGTGCTGGCATTTTCCTTCTGTGGATTCTTTCCTAATAGCAGCCCATGCTCCATGCAAATGGTCCTGGTGTGAGGCTTATCTCCCTAGGGCTACTGTAAGCAAAACTTGAGAGATGGGTGATTGATTCGAATACCTTTGTAAACTTAGGAGTTATCTTAACTCAGGAGTTAAATTGAAACTTTTTCATTGATACCTCATCTGACCTTGGTCTTCTGAGTGTCAGTCTAGATTTCAAATAATACAAATGCTAGGTTTTGTAGCAACCTTGTTACTGCAGTCAGTGTTATAAATCCTTGCTGCTTTCCTTCCAGTAAGAGGGGGTGGTGGTGGAAATAGATACAGGTAAATATTTCTAGTTAAGGGTTCATTTAGTTAGGATGCTGTGCTGTTCTGAGCTTTAACCTTTGGTATACCTAATTTATATTGGTATGCCTTAGAGCAGCCTTACAGTACCTAAAAGGATCCTACAGGCAGGCTGGAAAGGGGCTTTTCATAAGACTGTCTTGTGACAGGACAAGGGGAAATGGTTTGAAGCTGAGGGAGAGCAGAGTTAGACTGGATCTTAGGAAGCTCTTTAGCATGAGCGTGGGGAGACACTGGAACAGATTGCCCAGGGAGGTCATGAGTGCCCCCTCCCTGGGGGTGGAGTGTTCAAGCCCAGCTTGGATGAGGCCTTGAGCAGCTGCCTGTAGTTGAGAGGTATCCCTGCCCATGATGGGGAGGCTGGGGTAGATGATCTGAGTTCGCTTCCAACCTGAGCCACTCTGTGAATCTGTGATTTATAGATAGTTTCTGTGTTTCTTTCCCTCCTGACTACTAGCTCTCCTTTTTCTCTTGTGAAGGTGCAGAGGTTTCACTTTGCATGTTTTGGGAGAAATGCTGAGCAAATGAACTGTATGGAAATGCATCCTATCAGAGGATAATGTCTTCCTTTTGCTCTTGCAATTCATTACTTAAGAATGTTGTCTTAGATTATTTATTGTCATTGGTTATTTGAAGCTTCTATGAAGTACTAGAGAAGTTTCTCCATTTTTGCAGTGTTGTGCATGTTCTGTTCAAATACATGCAGAAAACACCTGCTACCATCAAACAGGTGCTCCTGTGCTGGGTTCTGTTACTTCTTAGTTGTTTTTCATGGGATAAGCCCACTCATTCCTTTTTGCCTTTTGGTTTTTAGAGGGAGTCATACATCATTTTTTCTTTTATCAAACTCCTTTTTAATCTTTAGCTTCTCCATTGCATCCCAGAGTCTGAAGGGGTCTCAGACTAGGTTTAGTCAGGGTCAAGTTTCATAGTTTCAGTCAGGGTTGGAAGGGACCACGAGGATCAGCTAGTTCCAACCCCCCTGCCATGGGTAGGGACACTCTACACTAGATCAGGCTGGCCAGAGCCTCATCCAGCCTGGGCTTAAACACCTCAAGGGACGAGGCCTCAACCACCTCCCTCGACAACCCATTCCAGGGCCTCACCACCCTCACGGTGAAGAACTTCCTCCTCACATCCAGCCTGAATCTCCCCACCTCCAGCTTCATTCCATTCCCCCTAGTCCTATCACTCCCTGATAGTCTGAAAAGTCCCTCCCCAGCCTTCTTGTAGGCCCCCTTCAGATACTGGAAGTTGCTAGGTTGTGTTTGTCAGAATGCTGCTGGTGAGAAGGAATGTGTGTGACCAGGGGAGCTTTTGAAAGTCATCTAACAGTATACCTGTCCTGCAGGAAAAATGCTTCCCTATTTTCAAGTAAAAAGGCACAAAAACCTGGTATTTTGCTGGCTGATGAACAGTGGGCCCACTGAATAGCACCTCTCTGCTTGTTTTAACGTCTCACAGGTGTTAGGCTTCAGCTAGGTCCGTAAGTTATTCTCAGTCACCTTCAGTAAAACACAGAGATTACTAATTAACTAAGATTTTCTTCTAGGAAAATCCCCAAAAACCTTGTTGAACTCCTCCAAAATCATGAATAAAACTAATGTTGTCATGTAGCAGGTAGGTAGTAACTGAGTTGTATTTCAAAGCAAGGGAAAAGAGCTCATCGGTGGTCTTCTTCCAAGACATGTTCCTCGATCTTGGTGGCTCCTGTGCATTGATTGCCTGTTCAGAGCATGTGTTTAGCCACAGCAGCCAGGGGAAAAAAGGGGGTCTATGAAGTGGGTACTTAACATTTAGATTTTGTTAGGGGTGAAGTCAATACCTTATGTAAAGGGGCATCTTTTAATTGTTCTACAATAGTTACTGCTACCTCTTGAGTTTTCAGTCGATGGGGATCTGTACTGTGTTACTCCTCGGGATAGTTTAAGTGGCTTTCTGATGGGTCAGTAGTTACATGATTCTGCTGGGTTTGCAGTAGTAGAGCATGCACAAACCTGCTCATACAGGTTTGGCAAAAAGAGCTACAGCTAGCCTCAACGCTAGCAGGAAGCCCAATATGATTTTCAGTCTGGAATAAGCCTCTAGAGAATTGGAAGTTAATTAATCACTCTAAATATTTAGATTCATTGCTGTCTGAAACATATACAGATTGGCTTGGGAGCAGATTATTGAATTACTAGACTGGACTATGTTCATGGAATCCACTTGTGTGGGTTTTGTAAGCACATGCCCCTTTGGACTGACGAGGTCAAAGAGGTGCCCTGAACGCTCACCGTGCTGCATGAGTGTAAGCAAACAAATGCATTTGTTCATCTTCATTTGGAAGTTTCTTCACTTGGTTTTAATCCCTGAGATGTAATACTTGAGCAGGAATGCCAGCTGAAAGCTCTGCCACAAATCCTGGTTTATATTCTAATAAATCAGAGTATTGAGTTATGCTGGCCCTCTCCTGGTTTGAGGTGAGGGTAGGAGGGGCCATTTCTGCAGGGCTCTGAAGGGCAGGAGAGAATCCTAAAGCGTGTGGAGGAGATGGAGCCCTGCAAACATGATTTAGAGCAGGTCAAGAGGATGTTGGTTTTGTTTTGCTGCAGGTGTCAAATACTAGCCATAGTGTTGAGAACAGACTAGTGACTTGTGGTACCAACTTGAGACCCTTTGATGGGGCCAGCCTGAGCAGAGACGAGCTGCCACACAGATGTCAGGCCTGCCACTGCTAGTTGTCTCTCCCATTGGTCTAGCCAGCTGAAGTTAATGCTGAGGTCAGTTTGAGTGTCCACTAACACACCTGGAACAGAGCACAGAGCTCTGTCCGTGAGTGTGTGACTGTGAGAGGCGCTTCCCTCCCCACCAATGAGGAAGCACAGAGCTGCCTCCGTCTTTATTTACGTTGTATCTATAGCAGTGTTTGCTAAACAAACCTGTTTGGAAATGAACTTCTCGCAGCCCAGCTCCTATAGCTGCTTGTTTCATTACCTGATAATTGCTTAATATGTATAGAAATAAAGGCTGTCCTTTAGATAATCCTGACTCAAGTTATTAAACTTCCTATTGTAATTGGAGCTAAATCGATTTGCACCCCTCCTCTCCCTCACCCTCTTGATCTAATTTGCTGCCTACGAAGCTGCTGATGGAGACTGCTAAGCTAAGGCAGGTAGGGGGGCAGTGGGCTGTGTTGCCTTGCAGGGAGCTGATCTGATGGCTTGGTATTCCCAGAGGAATGATATTCCATCAGGTGCCTTTGTGAACCCATGAAATTCACTGAAGTGGTGGAAAATTATTTGCTTCTCTCCATGTTTTCTGCCTTTTTGATGTGTTAAATCAATCTGTAAAGTGTCTGATAGCTGCCTGGCTTGTCACAAAATGAGCAGCAACTGGAAATGATGCTTCAGATACTTTTCTAACTTGGTCTTGTCTATTCTCTTCTTCATTCATTCTCCCTTGAGGTGGTGATGTCCCCGAGCACCCTGTACTTTGATATTACAGGATCCATAGGGGTAGCACTGGAAGATGATCTCTTGGTGATTCACAGATCTTAGTGGCTTCTGTCTTCTTGGACTGAAACTTTTTTCTTTAACTGCAAAAACTATCTTCAGAACTCAGAGTTCAAGGCTAATACAGCAGGAATGGTCTTCTGGCCCTAATTATGGCTGCATTGTTGTTTGCATTAATTGCATGTTGTTGCTATGTGATGACTCTGAAGTACTCCTCTGAAACATTTCTTTTCCTTCTCTAATTCTGAGGTGCCAATAAAGAGCAATGCACTGAGGTCCCACTGAAAGCTTTTGTGAAGACAGCTCCATTAGTGCGTGGCTCTTCTTCTTCCTTTCCACCATCTCTTGAAACTGAAATGATAATGCTGGGAAGATACCTTAAATAGGAGCAAAACTATTTGACTGACTAGGAAAAAAATATTTCACTGACAGTGCTTGGAAATACTTCTCAGGTAAACCAAAGGCAGATGTTTTGCTGGTGTGAAGAGTCTCCACCAGGGATGTAGTGGATGCACTTGTCATGAGAAGCTCCTAGAAGTGCCATGTCAGTGACAAAGTTTTGCATTTCACTTTCTCCCTGGAATAATTATTTTTGATAGTCTTGAAGTTGATGTTATTTATGTGTGTGGAATTTAAAGGGGTTTGATGTCAAATCTGAAATAAAAACTCATTTTCAGTCTTAATTTAGTGTCCTATCAGCTTTCCCCCAGACTCACAGAGCAAGATTGGAAGTAGGCACAGAATCATAGAATTAACCAGGTTGGAAGAGACCTCCAAGATCATCCAGTTCAACCTATCACCCAGCCCCATCCAATCAACTAGACCCTGGCACTAAGTGCCTCATCCAGGCTTTTCTCAAAGATCTCCACGGACAGCAACTTCACCCCCTCCCTGGGCAGCCCATTCCAATGGCAAATCACTCTCTCTGGGAAGAACTTCTTCCTAATATCCAGCCTGAACCTCCCCTGGCACAACTTGAGACTGTGTCCTCTTGTTCTGGTGCTGGTTGCCTGGGAGGACAGCCTGGCCCCCACCTGGCTACAACCTCCCTTCAGGTAGTTGTACACTGCAATAAGGTCTCCCTGAGCCTCCTCTTCTCCAGGTTAAACAACCCCCAGCTCCCTCATCCTCACAGGGCTGTGCTCCAAACCCCTCCCCAGCTTTGTTGCCCTTCTCTGGACACCTTCCAGCATCTCACCATCTCTCTTGAATTGAGGGCCCCGGAACTGGACACAGTTCTGAGTGCTGAGTACAGGGGCAGAATGACTTCCCTGCTCCTGCTGGCCACACTATTCCTGATCCAGGCCAGGATACCATTGGCCTTCTTGGCCACCTGGGCACGCTGCTGGCTCATGTTCAGCCTGCTGTCTACCAGCACCTCCAGGTTCCCTCTCTGCCTGGCTGCTCTCCAGTCACTCTGTCCCCAGCCTGTAGTGCTGCTTGGGGTTGTTGTGGCCAAAGTGTAGAACCTGGCACTTAAGCCTTCCTAAATCTCATCCCATTGGCCTCTGCCCACCCATCCAGCCTGTCAAGGTCGCTCTGCAGGGCCCTCCTACCCTCCAACAGATCAACACCTGCTTCTAACTTGGTGTCATCTGCAAACTTACTGATGATGGACTCAATCCCCTGGTCCAGATCCTCAGTAAAGATGCTGAACAGGCTGGGGCCCAGCACTGATCCCTGGGGCACACCACCAGTGCCTGGCTGCCAGCTGGCTGTGGCACCATTCACCACCACTCTCTGGGCTCAGCCTCCAGCCAGTTCTTGACCCGTTTCAGAGTGAATCCAAGCCAGGGGCTGCCAGCTTTGCCAGGAGTTTGTTGTGGCAGACAGTGTCCAAGGCCTTGCTGAAGTCCAGGTAGACTACATCCATAGCCCTCCCCACATTCACCAGGCTGTCACCTGATTGTAAAAGGAGATCAGGTTGGTCAGGCAGGACCTGCCCCTCCTAAATCCATGCTGGCTGGGCCTGCTCCCTTGGCCATCCTGCAGGAGCTTGTGATCAGATACTGATGCTATAGGACAGATGACAGTGTCAGAGATTTGGTTTGTCAGGTGAAACCAGGGAATCTTCTAGTGTGATCCTAGTGCAGCATGGCACATCTTGTCAGTTATGGGAATAAGTTTAACTAGAGATGATATAGTTCAGCTTCATCTGGGTCAGCTTTCAGCCTTGTCTACAAGCCTGTATTAGCCTTAAGGAAGCCAAGGTGCTGCTGCATGTGTTCAGACATATTTAGCTATAAGTCCAAGTGGAATTGTTAGAGAAGTAGTTAGGAAGGATTGCCTGACACAAAAGAGGAAATCCAGTAGTCATTTATTTGTGGAGTAGATAGGAGTTTAGGAGTCCTAGTCCAGGGCTCAGATTCTCTTTTTCTCCACAAACTCACAGCAAGGAGCATCATTATCCCAGGGGGAAAAAAAAAGGTTAGTGGCAGCTTTGTCTATCCTATCCAGACTTTTGGTAAGGATAGTCTTCCCAGAAGTACTGCTTTGGGACAAATGCAAGAGGGTAGAATGAGCTGTCTCTGCTGCTGCCCTTGCTTGCAGTAGGCCGAAGTCTGGTACAGCTACGACAGGAAGCTTTTCCGTCCTCCGTAGTCTCTGTCAGTAACAGGCTGTTTGTGAGCAGGCCCAATCTATTCTGGGAAAAGTGGAGAAAAGTACTATTTTACTCTTTTTTTCAGGTGTGCAGCATAGGAAAGCCTGCTTAGACCTACTATGAGCAATGTGTCTGTAACGCTGTCTTTGCCCATCTTGGAAGAATTGCTCGTGTGAATTGTGACGTTAGTGCTTGCAAAGTCGCCTTTCATACCCTTGACCTGAGGTAAACTCAGTCATGGTGTTAACATATAAATACCGATGTATTCGAGCCCAAATAGGTGCGAATGTAGCTGCTGTGGAGGGAGGAACCAGTGGTGTAACTGGATATGCAGAACTGTGAGGCTGCTGCAGTCCTTGGCAGAACTTCAGCAGAGGTCCATCGTTGCTGTGAAGCACGGGGGAGCGAGGTGCACTGGTGAGCAGCACCCTGCTCTCAAGTCCCATGCAGCTGGCAGCGTTTTGGGATTTTGACTGGGAGTTACTCCTCGTTGCAGTTGTTTTGTTTTGTCTTGTCTTGAATCCATGTGGTCCTAATGAGCCTTACCAAGTAAGATGCTTATTAACTGCCCAAAGCAGCTCTCAAAATAATCCAAAAATAGCACTGTGACTGTTTACTCTCTCACTCTGCTGCAGATCTGATTAGGACAGAGCAGAGTGCCTAAATTTTGCCACATGAACAGTGCATTAAGTCTTCCAGGAATGCCAACATGAAATCTCTTTTGGTTATTTTGTTTATTTAATGGTTGTGGTTTGTTTGGGTTTTTTGGTGTTTTTTTTTTTTGCCCCCTCCCCCCCAAGTTTATTTCTGTTGAAAAAGTAAAATTTATTTCATCTGTTTAGGGTAGTTTGATATTAATTTTTTTTAAATATATAATTTGTATTTTAAAACCAATTATTGATATCACTGCAGATCCTTCTGCTCACAGGAGACATCTGGCTGATTAGGTTATCTTGTACTCTGTGGCAGTGATCATCCTCTCCAGCCTTGTCTTAGTGTGGGAGAAACTGCCTTGATTTGCAGAGATTTCAGACAATCTGATCTGAGATGCACTGAAATTTGTGGGAGCCTGGCACTGGTACAACTGGAACATTCTGCATATAGATTTATTTTTTTTCAGTAGTTTCACACAAGTTATATTTGTATTGTGGGGAGGTTATTAAGCTCTTACTTAAAAAATCAAACCCAGCTAAAAGTCGTTGCTCAGCATGTGCAGAAAGAATGCAAGCAGCTGCCTTTTCTTGCTGTGATACAAAAATAAGATGTACACACTGTGTGTGAAGCAAGTGTTGTGGGAGACTTGAAATGTGCAAGGCCTGTGGAAGTACAGTTTGCAGGTGGAAAGAACTACTGAAGGGCAGTGAAGAGCTGAGCAGAACGCTCTACTGCTACGCAGCTTGTACCCGAAGAGGTGGGTCTGTAATTCACTGTAACTCACTGTTTGCATCCTCAGTGGTAAAAAGACTTGTGTGGAGCTTCTGGCAAGTAAGGTGTTCTTGCTCTGGAGGGGAGAGAACTCTCGAGCCAGTTGCTGGAATGTTTGTGACTGGTGACCTCTGAGGTCTTTTCCAACCTTATTGATTCTTTGATATTTTCTGTGGTGGGTTAATGCTGATGTAGGTCCCAGCGGTGCATTGTTGCAGGCAGCATCCTGTGAAATACCAGAGAGAGGGTGGGATGGCAGTGGTTGAAGAGGAAGTGGTCCCTGGCTTTACTGAAGTTCAGAGCCTGAAGTTTTAAAACTTGAAGAGAGACACCTTCCAGAGGTTGATGCAAGGCTGACGAGGTTGCCCATGCCTGTGCTCAGGCTCTTCCTGATGCTGGGAACCACCTTGAGTGCTTCTGCAGTACTTGGGCAGGTGCTTCTGTGGCAGGCAGCATTGTTAGCCCTGTCAGTATTCCTAGTATAGTATCATAGTATCAGTCAGGGTTGGAAGGGACCACGAAGATCATCTAGTTCCAACCCCCCTGACATGGGCAGGGACACCCACACTAGATCAGGCTGGCCAGAGCCTCATCCAGCCTGGGCTTGAACACCTCCAGGGACGGGGCCTCAACCACCTCCTTGGATAACTCATTCCAGGCTTCACCACTCTCATGGTGAAGAACTTCTTCCTCACATCTAGCCTGAATCTCCCCACCTCCAGCTTCATTCCATTCCCCCTAGTCCTATCACTACCTGAGATCCTGAGAAGTCCTTCCCCAGCCTTCTTGTAGTGCCCTTCAGATACTGGAAGGCCACAATTAAGTCACCTCTGAGCCTTCTCCAGCCTGAACAGCCCCAACTCCTTCAGTCTGTCCTCACAGGAGAGGTGCTCCAGCCCTCTGATCATTTCTCATGGCCCTTCTCTGGACACATTCCAGCACCTCCAGATCCCTCTTGTAATAGGGGCTCCAGAACTGGAGGCAGTACTCCAGGTGGGGTCTCACCAGAGCTGAGTAGAGGGGGAGAATCACCTCCCTTGACCTGCTGGCCACAGTTCTCTTGCTGCAGCCCAGGCTCTGATTGGCTTTCTGGGCTGCAAGTGCACACTGAGAGCTCCTGTTGAGCTTCTCCTCCCCCAGCACCCCCAAGTCTCTCTCCTCAGGGCTGCTCTCCAGCCAGTCACTGCCCAGCCTGGATTTGTGCCTGGGGTTGCCTCAACCCAGATGCAGGACCCTGCCCTTGGTCTTGTTGAAGCTCATGGGGGTTGGCTTGTGCCCACCTCTCCAGCCTGTCCAGGTCCCTCTGGATGGCATCCCTTCCCTCCAGCTGCACTACACAGCTTGGTGTCATCACAACCTTGCTGAGGGTGCACTCAATGCCACTGTCCATGGCACCCACAAAGATGTTGAACAAGCCTGGTCCCAGGACTGATCCCTGAGGGACTCTGCTTGTCCCTGGCCTCCACTGGGACATGGACCCATTGACAGCCACTCTTTGGGTGCAGCCATCAAGCCAGTTCTGTATCCATCTAATGGTCACTCATCACACCCATGTGTCACCAGCCTGGAGACCAGGATGTGGTGTGGGACAGTGTCAAAGGCTTTGCTCAGGCCCAGGTAAATGACATCAGTTGCTCGCCCCTCAGCTATTAATGTTGTGACCTGTTCCTTCAGAAGGGAGAGCTCCTGTTAAACGGTGTGGTCTAATTGGAGAAGAAGGGGAAAAAAAACCCATCCATTAGCATGCAATAAAATGTCTCAAACTGAAGATTCTCAACTATGGTTAAGGAAGAGACTCTTAGGCACGTGGGGATTTTCTGCTGATGGCCAGGCCACATGCACTGCAGTGGGAAGATATTCATAATGCATTGTTGAGGCAAAGTGCCTGGGGTAGTCTTGGGGGAGAACACAAAAAGCTCTGAATTGCTCCTGGAGATAAGCTCGAGTTTTTCCAAAACTCAGTTTGGCATCAGGGCTTAGGCCAGCAGGGAAGCCTGAGGCTGGCAGGGTGGACATAGCCTGACACTGCAGTGGGCAGACACAGCCAGTTCTGCAGGTGGGAACCTTCCTGTAGGGAAGCATTTTGCCATGAGTTCTTCTTTGTAGTATAAATGTGTTTTCCTGGTGTAAGTCATTAATTGTCTGTGTGTTCAGCTCTCTGGCAGTGACAGCTCTCTTAGTTTAGGACCCTTGTCTGCACTAATCTGGAGATGCTGCTGCTTTAAGCCCTAAATGAGAGCCTGCTGCCTTAGTGTGAGGACACAAGAGCTGGTACCCGTAAGCTAGCTGCTGAGATGGGGCACTGTGCTCTTTGTGCCCAAGAGCCACTCTTCTCCCCATAGCCATTATATTCATATGTTATCCCTGCATTTCTATGGGCACCCCAGACTGGCCTGGGCACCAGGAGTAACGTCACAGAACACTTGCCTATCAAAAAGGGGAAGAAATTCACCAAAGTTGCTCCTGAATAGCTATGTGCAGCTCTCCAGACTCCTGGTCACATTTCTCACGTATTGGGGCGCTTAAGGAATTTGCAGATGGCTTGGTTTGATCTTTTAAAAGTATAAACTATCACTTTTTAAAAGTGTTGTTTGATGGGGCCAAATGTGATGGCAGCTTATGGCTGTCCACAGGAAGAGAGGGGAAAATATTGGGGGAAATCAGGAGGGTGAGGAAAGGGCAGCTGTGGATGGGTATTGAAGGTGTCTCATGTCCATGGTGTATTTAAGGCATCGATAGTGTTGAGCAGGTATTTTGAAATGATGCTTTTATCAGACAATATTACTGGAAATTGCCTGAACTTGGGGCAGATGCTGAGATGTGGTTGTACTCTCATTAGAGTGTGACTCAGGTATCCTCCTTGTTTACTCTGGCAAGCTCTCCTAAACCTCCAGTATGTGTTGAGAAATTCTCTGAGCTCCTCTTCAGAGCTGCTGTGGGACAGCATTGTTGCTGCTGTGTTGGGATACCTGCCTGCTTCCTTGTTCTGTGCGTAGAAAGCGTTGATGACTGAGCTTGGAAAGAGGTGTTGGGGGGTTGAATTTTAGTCAGCTGGTGTGCTTCTCCTCAAACCAAACAAACTCCTTATGCTACAGTCGTTGAAATTACTTCAAAAATAGAACGGAAAGGCATCTAGGGAAACCATTCAGTTCCTCCCTGGCTCTCAGGTTCAGCTACACCGAAGTCATTACTGATGGCAGGGCGGACAGAATTCTGGTGACAGAAGTGCTGCAGCCTCTTCTGGCAGCCTCTTTTGGTGGCTGATTGTACAGCCATGCAGAACATTTTTTTTCCCCACTATTTAATCTGAGTTGCCCTTGCTGTACTTTAGGCTCTTGTTAATTGTAATTTTCACAGTAAACTGCTTCTCATGTTGACCCCCCTCCCACCTTTTTGTGATGTGAAGTCCCTTTTGGGTGGGCTAACCAGATGGGTTTTGAACTTGTGTCCTCGTTTTGTGGGTGGTTTTGTTGTGGGGTTGGTGGGCGGCATGGGTTTTGTTTTGGTGGTTCCCCCCCCCCGCCCCCCCTTGCTAAGGTTTTATATTTAGTTTAAAAAATGGTGAAACTCTTTTTCTGACTTGTCCAATAGGTTGAATCATTCATTTTGGACCAAGAAGACCTTGATAACCCGGTACTTAAAACCACATCCGAGTTGTTCTTGTCGAGTGCCGCAGAAGGCGCGGACTTGAGAACTGTGGATCCAGAAACGCAAGCAAGACTAGAAGCCTTACTGGAAGCAGCAGGTACTGTCTGTAGTTCATTTCTCAACCTTCCTTGCACACAGATCTGTCAATCTGTAAATTCTGACCTTAGTAAGGTATTCCCCAATCTGGATGTTTCCCGTGATGGTGGGGAGTGTGGGAGCAGGGAAACATGAACAACAAGCTCATAATTCTTGCAGGTGTTGAGAGTTGCTTTGTCCACAGTTTCTGTACACACAAAGCTAGAAAAGTTAATTTGAATGAAATGGGATCTCACTGACCAGAACAGATTGTGAGCTACTAGTGGAAGGATTAAAGGGGAGAGAATGGCCGGAAGTAGGCTTGCTCAAATGAGTTTTTGGGTTTGTTTTGTTGGGTTTTTTTTTTCCTTCACTGTTGAATTATGAATTACTCCAGAAATTGCAGGTGAAATACTTGCTTCTCTGTTTTGACTTTCACAAAAAATATTTCTCCTTTATGTAGTTCAGAGGTATTAAACATACTTAATGTTCCTGCCTCAGAACCAGACTTGATAAACACAGTGCCACCGCGTTTGTTGCTTTTATAGTGAAAGCTTGACTGATTTAAGTCTTTCTAAGGTTTGTGACTTGAGTGCTTGCAATGGGTTTGAAAATTACTTCAGTTTCAAAATTCCAAGGGCAAAAGGATGTCAAAACCATGCTTTGAAACAAATCTTGTTTGATCGTTGTGGGTGCATACTTGGACTAGTAGCAGTGTGCTGAAATGGTAGTTCTGAGGCTTTAGCTTCAAACACACTAAAGAGCTGGACAGAATGGCATTCATGTGCAGGTGTTTAGAAGTAAATCTGTGTACAGTCCTACAGTAGAAATTTGTTCTGAGGAAGCTTTGGGCTGTCTCTGCCTTTTGAGTTTGAACACTGCCCCCCAGTTAGAATACAGCATAGCTTTTGAGGTTGCAAGAGCCTAGTTAAAGGTGGTCCCCTAAAAATGCTCTGAGCTAGTGTAATGCCTGGGGTCTGAGCTCTGACTTGCAGGGAAGATGGACTGCTTCTGGGCTACTCTGACACCAAGGGAATTTGGATACTCTGATCCCTTCTTCAGCATGTTGAGAATGTTTCCCATACACCCCATGACTGATGTGTCCTGGGCCTCATAAACTGTCAGCCCAGCTGTCTGATGGCCATGCTAGGGAGGGCAGGCAGCCTCTGTGCTAGGTGGAGCTGAGCTGCTCAAAATGATTTCATGGTACTGAAGAAATTTAGGATGTGCCATGACTTTTTCTCATGCCTGGGAGGATGCTTCCTTTAGACTTCCTTACAGTAGCTGGACACCTGTCCTTAGGATTAGGTTATTTGGTTTTAGCTTGTTTCTATACTTTGATTCCCCAAGTCCTTGGATTAGGGATATAGCAAATGGGCAGAAAAGAAGGAATCTGGAAAGAGCAGCAAAAAAAGTTTTGTTTGCTGGCTCCATCTCTCTCTGAAAAGACTGGACAAAGTTAATGCCACTTGATGAATGTGTGAGATCAAAAGACTGAAAACACTCTTAAAATCTTCCAGTTAAGCAGTAATTATCTTTCCCACTGCAGATTTGAACACTGAAAGTGCTATTAGGCAAACCTAAAGGAGACACTGAAAATCTGGGAATTTATTTAATAAACCCCCATAATTTAAAAGTGTTTGGAAAAGCTCATGTATCTAGAAGATGTTCTGGGATTTTTCACTGCACTTCTCTGGCTGATTTGCCCAAAAATACCCTTTGTGACCTTAAGTGAGCTTCTAGGTTTCCACTGTGGCATCAAAGTGGCCTACTGTTGGGACTTTGATTTGCAGTTTGGCAAAAGCAAGTGATTTCTCCTGGTATTTTAGCCACCTTTTATTTGCCAGCACTAAGAATAGCTTGCAAAAGTAGATGGCAGAACTGCTACTCAAAGAAGTAATTTAGCCGTGGCCTTGTCTGATGTGGTTTCCAAGGTGGCTTGGCCTCTGTGATGATTACCTCTCCTGTGTGAGGCTTGCTCCCAGCTTACAACCTGGAGGAAAATTAGCCTTGCACGCAGTGGCTCAGATTTCTTGGGGCTTCTCACATGCAGGGTTCGTGGCTGCACCATTAGGATCTTAAGGAGTATGACTTACAGAACTGGTTTTGCTCATTCTCCTGAATCTTTAATGCTCAGATCTCACGTGGACACGCTGTTCATCAACTGTGGAAGGTAAATTCTGGCAACTGCAGCCAGATGGGATATGCTTCAGATTCCCTCTGCAGAATTGGTTTCCAACCACTGCACGCTTAAGACTTATGGAAGGGGTTTTTGGTTTTAAGTAGCCGTCTTGATTTGGGAGCTGGCTAGGCCTGCATGTGGAAGGGAAAAGGCCAGGGACTGGCTGAACTTCCCAAAAATATTCCTGTATGTACCCATCAGAAGAATGCTGGATATTTTTTCACAGTTCAGTTTGTTTGTTTTGTTTCCAAAATATTTTGTGGGGTTTGGATGCTAAGAGTGACAGCCTTAAAAAAAAAATGCTAGCAAGAGCTGTGCCTCACCCTCCTTAACACAGCAGCAAGGGTACATGTATGTGCATGTCCGTGTGCACACCAACAGCCCTTAGAGCTTTCCTAGGGCCTTCTTAAAACCTGGCTGGTCCCCTTCAGTTTGGACAGACACACTTCCCTCTGGCATCTGTTCAAGCAAAGCACAGCGTGTAGTTAGTGAGCAACTGTCGGTGCCTGACTTCCTTCACCAAAAATCATTTTATTTTCTAAAGACCAGAGACTTCAGCCGTTCTGTGAACATCAGAAATGGGAATTAGTTTCACTTTCAGAAACAGATGACAAATCAAAACAATTAAACCCTGTTCCTGGGGGCATTCTCCTAAACAAACCAAGTCTTTTGTGTACCTTCAATCTGGTTCCAAGTAGCAAGGAAGGATTTAGAGGTAAAATAACCTACAAAGGAGAAGCACAGTGTTTGGAGGTGTTGTTTAAACATACCCTTAGTGTCCTGACAGTGGATTCTTGTTCTGCACAAGAAACTTTGAATTCCATTGTTAATCAGGGTGCTGTTGATTTCTTCAAATCATCTTCCATCTCTGCATGATAATGGCTCTTTGTGGATCTTCATGAAGGTTGGCAATTGAATTTCCTTTTTAGGGACAGCATGGAGGATGAGGGCTCCTTGCTGCTGTCGTAGCATTCAGAGCCTTTGCTCATCTTGCAGGTTCCTCTGAGTCCCTCAACCCGTGTTCTTAGAATCATAGAATCAATAAGGTTGGAAAAGACCTCAAAGATCATCAAGTCCAACCTGTCACCCAATACCTCCTGCCTACTAAACCATGGCTCCAAGTGCCACATCCAGTCCCTTTTTGAGCACCTCCAGGGACGGTGACTCCACCACCTCCCTGGGCAGCCCATTCCAGTGGCTAACAGCTCTCTCTGAAGAACTTTCTCCCACCTTGAGCCTAAAAGGGCAAACTCTCCTCCAAGGAGATGGAAAAACTTTTACAGGTGAAAGATGTTTTATTTTCTGGCCCCACCTTTTATGGGTATCTGGAAGGGAAAAGAACTTGCAGCTTCTTTCTGGAGTGCAAGTTGTTTCTTAAAGAGACTAGAGAAAGGTGTTGGTTGAAGCATGGGGCCAAATCAAAATCCCACATTCCTTGTTCATGTATTCTGCACTCAAAACATGAAATTCCACAGAAAGTTGCAAAATCCCCAAGTGTTCACCCATGTATTTGGCATGGATTTGCTGAATGCCATAGAACTGTTACTGAACTCATTTTCAACTTGAGGGGATAGCTTGGGTACCTGTATCCTTACCAGGAGATACTTGAGCATGTTCCTTCTCAATCTGAGTGTTGAAGCACTTTATCAATGAAGCATCAAAAAAACAGATGCAGGAGGAACTGGTAAAGAAACTCTGGCATTGAAAACACTTGGTGTTCCTGCTGGGGAGGTGTTCCTCAGGGAGGAGTCTGGTTAGCAGTGAGATTTTCAGGAGCCCTGCTCTTTGTAAAGAGGCTTGTGAGGAAAGTCAGGGTACTTTGGAGATGAGCCATGTTCAGCTGAGGGTTTTCTTAACAAAACAGGTGGGAGTAGGCCATCCTTACATTCACACAGGGAGCATTTCTTTCAGCATTCATTTCTGTTGAAATGCAGGATGGAAGGTGACTAAAGACCCTCATGTGGTGGTGGGGGCTTCGTGTATCTGAGACTCTGGGGTGTTACACTGCATAGTCCTGAGGTCTGTGGTGACAGGTTGGACTTGATGATCTTCGAGGTCTCTTCCAACTTTGGTGATTCTGTGACATACGGGGGTGAAAGAGAAAGTAACAAGTGGCTGATAATACCTGGTGAATTTCAGTAGTAGACTCAAACAGGAGAGCCTGCTACTGCTCTGTGGACAGCTAGTGGGGTGAGAGAGATGGGCACGGGGTGGGGGGGATGGGCTGTGTGTTCTGGAACTGGGAAAGTAATCACCTACTTAGTGCACACACAGAACACATTCCGAATTTGAATGGGCACAGATAAAATCTGCCTGCTTTAGGATAAACTGAAAGGATAGAGTGAGATTCAGCAGTTGTAGAACTGAATGCTTGCCTCTGTGTGTGTGTGTGTAGATTTACTGGCTTGCCAAGCTGTTGACCAGACCTGCCTTTTGGTTTGGATTTTTTTCCCCTCCTTTTCTTTCTCTTTTTTTTTTGTTTCCCTCCCTCCCCACCCCCCCTTTTTTTTTGTTTTGGTTTTTTGTTTTGCTTTCCTGTGATGGACCAAACTCAATCAATATTCACTAACACCACAGGTGTTTTGATAGAGCAAATTGTATTTGTTTTTTCCCCAACATTAGAGGGCTTGAATGTAACAAGACAGCACTACTGGGGAGTGAGCTGAGGTCTGAAAACAGTTCAGAAGATGCATAGTTTGCTTTCATCCTGCATGGGAGAGATTCCTTGAGAAGCATCACAGACTAGGACTTAATCATTGTTTATGATCATTAAGACTCATTTCTGGACCTGGTGTTCCTCTTAGGGCTGATGAGTAGCTTGCTTGTGTGCTAAATGCATGTGGGCATCTAATTCATTAGAAACTTCACCTCTAAAGGGTAGAAGTTGAAGGCCATGGAAAACTGATAAGCACTTCTGTGCTCATGGAGTGTTAACAAATGCATTTCTAGATCCATGTTCTTGAATAAAACAGAAAAATGGGGTCTTGACTGAGGAGAATTCAAGAAAGGCTTGCTAGAATTTGAGCAAAGAAGCTTGAAGCAGAAGTGGAGCAAAATATATGGTGAAAATAAAGCACTGTCAAATTTGAAGCGTCTGGCCACCTTCAGCATGGCCAAAGTCTTACCTCAGTCCAACTGTTTTGACTGATTATTTTAGTTCTTAAACCAAGCAAAGCTTTTCACTGTAATTTGATCTGATCTGAAGTACTTAGTGTTACATGGCTGCAGCCTAGAGGTCAAATAGGAGAAAAAGTGTGAGTAGGCCTCAGTTCAGTACTTTCTTTAGGGAGCAAAGCTGTGCTGCTGCCCAAGGGGCCACTGTCTTATTAGGTGGGAAAGTTTTGCCTTTTGAGATACTGGCACATTACAGACTTGCTTATTTTCTTTCTCCACCATCTAAAGATTCAGAGTGGGAAGGAATATATGGTATGTGAAACACACAGATGTGTTGTGCTTTTGGAGTAAGTTGGAGCCACTGAGTTTTGTGCATGTCTTTTGAGTTGTTAATACTGTTTCTGGAGGTTCTGCATGAGTTCAATTTCCTTTTCTAATCTAGTAGTCTAGATTAGAAAATAATCTAGTCTAATCCTGCTTTCAGTCACATTAACTTCCCTACTTTTGAAAGTGTGTTTAAATGTACTAGCTTCATTTCCTCCCCCCCCTTCTCAGTTGGATCTTACTTGGAAGAATAGTTTCATGGTTGTAACACTTAGAGGTATGCCTTAATGTGTTGAGACAGCTGAGCTGTCTCATCAGCTGTGAACAATGTGCATCTGGAATTCTTTGGCAAAGATTATTCTGAGTTTCCCACTTCCCACCCCCAATGAGAAGAGATGAGACCAAAAGTTATAAGCTGTAACCCCTTGATCTCTTAAGTTGTTTGCATATATATATATATCTATATCTCTTTAATGTATCTTAGGGGTCATTTTTAATCCAAAGCCTGTGTCTCGCTTGGATCTCCTGTGAGGCTACATAAATAATTCAGCAAAACACTCAGTTTCACATACTTGGGATTTAAGTCTGCGTTTCTGGTTTTCTGCATGTCAGCCATGCAGTTTCCTTAGCAAATGATGATAAAACCAGAGTTCACAAGTGTTCAGAGTAGAGTTGGTGTATGAAGTGAACGCTTCAGAGTGTGCAGAAGGTTGGATCTGCATCTCCCCACTCAGGTTCAGTTGGGTTGTTTTGGGGGTTTTTTGTGTTCTGTAACTTACTGGCAAAGCACAGTAGTGGGGACTATTGCCAGCCACTTGGCTGGGCACTGACCAGACCAGTGAGTCAGGTTGGCAGTCTGGGTGTGTAGCCTCCCCTTCTGGAGCAGGGAAGCAGGGCTGCTGTGATGAATGTCTTTGGATGCTTGGCAGGGGTTAACTGAGCTCTTGTGGGCTTTTTTTTCTGTTGGTTTAATAATGGCATTCAATATTGGGGAGTTTTTAAGTGTCAGGAGCAACAGATTGTAATGAGTTATTAATACTTTACAGTATGTGATGTAATGGCTAAAGCTGTTGCTTTTTTCAGTATGCAGATCACCTCTGACAAGCTATCACAGAACACAGGCAGTTGGCAGAGCCTTCCAAGCTCATCCGTTCCAACAGTCCACTCAGCACTGAAGGGTCAACACCAAACCATGTCCCTAAGCACCAGGCCCACACACTGCTGGAACATCCCCAGGGATGGTGACTCCAGCACTGCCCTGGGCATCCTCTTCCGATGTCTGAGATCCCTTCCAGGGCAAAAGATATCCTAAGATCCAGCCTGAGCCTCCCCTCGTGCAGCTTGGAACCATTGCCTCTGCTCCTGTCTCTTGCTACCAAGGAGCTGAGGCTGCCCCCTCCTCATTCCAACCTCCCTTCAGGGAGCTGTAGAGAGCAGTGAGGGCTCCCTCAGCCTCCTCTTCTCCAGACAGGAAATACTTCTTCCGAGAGAGGGAGCAGGCTGCCCAGGGCAGTGGTCGAGTCACCATCCCTGGAGATGTTCAAGCAGCTGTGGAGCTGGCACTTAGGGAAATGGTTTAGGATTGACCCTAAACTGGATGGAAGGTTGGACTGGGTTATCTTTGAGGTCTCTTCCAACCAGATGTCTTCTGTGATTCTGTGAATGATTTTCTGCTTTTTTTAAAGATCTTTTGAACTCAAGTTTCCTGATTTAGAATCAGCTACAGTACATGATGCATCTTGCACAGAAATGGAGTTGATATTCTTTATGAAGTATTTAAATACTTGAGGACTCCACACATGGCAGGTTATTTGAATTGGAGCACTGCATAAAGAGGAAATTATTATCCTTCTTGGTAGCCAGCAAGAGACTTGTTGTGGGAACACAAGTCAGTGCAGTTCTGCAAAGCCTTCTTTCCCTGTGTTACAAAGCTGGATCTCTAAGCAGCAGTCACTGGCTGGCTCTTAGCCATCACCTCTTGCTCAAATTCTGTACAACATTTTAAAACCTTCTGAAAAATAGGGCTGAAAGAAATCTCAACAGATCTGGTTTTGCCTCCTGCTCTTCCTTTTTCCCAGGCAAATTCAGCTGTACTTGTGCCATTCCTGACTGGTGGCTTTAAGAACTGGTTAGACAAATGATTTTGATCTCTGGTGCTGGAAGCTCCTTAGCCTGCCAAGCCACCTGCAGTCCTTAGAATGAGAAGACTTTACTAAGGCCCCCTCACTGTTGCATGCTGAAATAAGTACCCTGGGGGCGAAGGGGGCACTCAGCTGCTTTGGAAGAGCTTCAGGAGAGATGGAAGAAAGTTGTAGCAAAGCAGTTTGTGTTGGTTGTTTTGTTTTGGTTCTCTCTTTCAGCGGAGTTGCTTTGACCACTTGTTTTATGTATCCTATCCCAGTTCAGTGTTCCCTTTTTCACTGCTGCCATCCTTAGAACCACACTGCAGGCTGTGATCTTCTCTCTTGTCTTAAATAACATCAACTTTCTCTGCCCTTAACTCACGTGACCTAAACTTTGATCTGATCTTGCTCTCCCCCAGACTCTCTGTTCATAGCTTATTGCCTCGAATCGGTCGTATCCCACAGGTGGAGCTCTGCTGATGGTGGAGAGAGGAGTGTTACTCACCTGTCCTGCGAGCTCTGCTTTTGTATGTAGCTCAGTCTGTTGTCTGCCTTTTGCAGGAGAAATGCTGGTTTGCAAGTTGAATTTGACTTCAAATCTGTCAGTTCTCTTCTGAAGAACTTTCACCTGCACATGTTACTCCTGTGTGCAGCTGGTTGTTCCCATGTGCATGATGTAGATGGCTACTTGCTGAGGCTACCCTTGGGATGTGTCTAGAAAAAATATGCCTGGATCTGAATTCTTGCATAGGCTGAAATTCTGTCTGTGCTTTCCAAGAATTACATGACTTTTGAGTAACAGAAGGAGGCTACAGTGAGCAAGATATTCTAACCAGCCTGGCCTGACTTCTATTTGGCTTTGCCTTTTATTGCCAAAACCAAGCAAGCATCGTTGTTTGGAAGCCTCTGCAGAGAAAAGAGCAAGGAGGAAGTTGTAGCCATGAAAAGAGGAGGAACTTGCAGTGTGGCTATGCTTTTAGCTATTAGCCTCAGCTTACAGTGAGCATACCCAGGACCTGATCTTCCTGAACTGAGGAGACAGAGTAAGAGGTAGGACAGCTTTATTTCAGCCTTTACATAGACAAAGGTCTCCAGTTCAGTGACCTGTTGTACCACTTACACACAAGTCTATGGGGCTGGATGGGTGACACCCAAGGAAGCTGAGGAAGCTGGTGGAATTGCTCACCAAGCTACTTTCCATCACTGACCAGCAATCCTGGGAAACTGGGGAGGCCCCAGCTGCCTGGAGATTGGAAAATGTGATGCCTGGCTGCAAGAAGGGCCAGAAGGAGGACCTGTGAAACTGCAGAGCTGTCAGTCTGCCCTCAGTGCTGTGGAAGGTCATGGAACAGATCATCTTGAGTGCCATTATGCAGCATGTGCAGGGCAGCCAGATGATCAGGCCCAGGCAGCATGGGCTCATGAAGGGCAGGTCCTGCTTGACCAACCTGGTGACCCACTGAGTGGGTGAGGGAGAGGTTTGACACTCTTCCCACAGCATCCTCCTGGAGAAACTGGCTGCTTATGGCTTGGGTGAACCCTTTGCTGGTTTAAAAACTGTCTGGGTGGCTGGCTTCAAAGAGTGGTGGTGAATGGAGCTAACTCCACTTGGCAGCTGGTCACCAGTGGTGTTCCCCAGGGCTTGGCACTGGGCCCAGTTCCGTTTAACATCTTTATCAGTGATCTGGATGAGGCAATCGAGGCACCCACAGTAAGTTTGCAGAGGACACCAAACTGGGTGACAGTTGATCTGCTGGAGGGTAGGGATGGCTCTGCAAAGGGACATGGCCAGACTGAATCCATGGGCTGAGGTCAGTTGTATGAGGTTCAACAAAGCCAGATGCTGGGTCCTGCACTTGGGGCACAACCACCCCACAAGGCTTCAGACTTGGGGCATTGTGGCTAAAAAATTGTCAGGCAGAAAAAAGACCTGGGGTTGCTGGGTGACAGCAGCTGAATGTGAGCCCATGTGGCTAAGAAGTTCACCAGAATCCTGGCCTGCATCAGCAATGGTGTGGCCAGCAGGAGTAGGGCAGTGATGGTGCCCCTGGGTTCAGTTTTGGGCCCCTCACTCCAAAAAGGACCCCAAAGGGATGGAGCATGTCCAGAGAAGGGCAACAAAGCTGGGGAAGGGTCTGGAGAACAGGGCTGGTAAGGAGCAGATGAGGGACCTGGGGTTGTTTAGTCTCAAGAGGAGGAGGTTGAGACTTCATTGCTGCCTGAAAGGAGGCTGCAGTGAGGTGGGGGTTGGTCTCTTCTCCCTACTGTCAGGTAGGAGATAGAAGGAGAGGAAATGGCCTGAAATTGTGCCAGGAGAGGGTTAGGTTGGAGATGAGGAAAAATTTCTTTGCTGCAAGAGTGGTCAGGGATTAGAACAGGCTGCCCAGGGAGGTGGTGGAGTCACCATCTCTGGGGGTGTTTGAGAAGTGTGTGGCCATGGCACTCTGGGACATGGTTCAATGGCCATGGTGGTGTTGGGTTGATGATTGGACTGGATGGTCTTAGATGGCTTTCACAACTGAAACCATTCTGTGATTCTCTAAGAGCTGAGACCTGGAGAGGAATAATAGGAGAAGTTTGTTGTAGTATAATCTTAACTGGCCAGACTTTTCTGTGCTCACTGCTCGAAGCTGTCCATTGATTAGTGCTTATTAGAGCTTCTCTGTATTGTGGTCTAAAGATGCTCTAAAACTTGGGCTCTGTGGTGCCACATGTTGGATTGTGAGACCTCTGATGGGCAAAAAGTTGATCTGAAAAAATGGAGCTTCAGAGACTTGGACCTAGGTGGAAATGCTTGTTCTAATGCACCTGTGGCATTTTGGGGTTTGAGCTGTAGAAGGATGCCAGGAAGAATAAAAATGAGTCCTCTGGCCTGTTGTGGCAGAGGGATTTGGTTTTGTAATGCATTAACAGTAGCTGGGTGTGTTGTTTCTTCTAGTTGGGTCATGGTAAATAGATTTCTTGTGTTCTTTCTGAAGACCTTTTTGTAGATGACACCAAGCTGGGTGGCTGTGTCCATCTGGTAGAAGGCAGGGAAACTCTACAGTGGAATGTGGGCAGGTGAGACCCATGGGCCATGGCTCATTGGATGCAGTTCTACAAGGCCAAGTGTCAGGTCCTGCACCTGGGTCACAACAACCCCATGGGGAGCGGCAGCTGGAGAGCTGTGACTTGGAGAGGAACCTGGGGGTGTTGATAGGCAGTCACTGAACATGAGCTAGCAGTCCCCAGGTGGCCAAGAAAGCAAATGGCAGCCTAGCTTGGATCAGAAACAGGGTGGCTAGCAGGGACAGGTGGTGACTATTCCTCTGTGCTCAGCACTGGGGAGGTCACACCTCGAGTGCTGTGTTCAGCTCTAGGCCCTCACTACAGGAAGGAGATTGAGGGGCTGGAGCCTGTCCAGAGCAGGGCAACAAGGCTGCAGAAGAGGAGTCTGAGGGAGATGTCATTGCTCTGTACAGCTCCCTGAAAGGAGGTTGGAGTGAGGAGGGGGCAGCCTCTGCTCCTTGGTGGCAAGAGACAGGAGCAGAGGAAACGGTTCCAGGCTGCCCCAGGGTAGGTTCAGGCTGGAGCTCAGGAAATCTTTTTGCCCTGGAAGGGATCTCAGACATTGGAAGAGGCTGCCCATCCCTGGGGGTGTTCCAGCAGTGTGTGGGCCTGGTGCTTAGGGATGTGGTTTGCTGTTGACCCTTCAGTGCTGGTTGGACTGGATAAGCTTGGAGGACTCTGCCAGCTGGATGTGTTCTGTGACTCTAGTATCCCAGAGCCTTATGTTCAGAATGCTTTGTTCCACAACCTGTACGTGATAGCAGTGCACTGAAAGGCTGTGGGTGCTGTTGGGTAGAGGTTTTACCAACCATTTCTCCAATGTTTGGTTTGAGGCAGGATTTATCCATCAGCCTGTGCTGCACACCTTAGGGCAGTGATCTTTCCTTAAAAGAAGTGATTTGGCTTGCTTTGCCATGCATGATTGGCATGAATTGGAGGCTAAGTCTGTGGGCTTCTGGGTCAAGGCAGTGATTTACTGGTCCTCAAAATGTGCTTTGAGGTCTGTGCTTATAGATGTTGAAGTATTTTTGTGAGGGTTTTTTTTGGTTAATTTTTTTTTTCAGGCAGTCTGAGTGCTGTACTAAGCTGAAACCATTTCCTGGTTCAGGAAAGCAATTGCAGCCCACTTGGGATGCTATAAATTGGTAGAGAGGAGTCCAGGTGGGATATTTGCAGATAAATAGCATGCAAAGGTTAGCTGAGTTCTCACTGCACTGCTGTTGTGCCTGGGGTCATAGAATCACAGAATGTGTTGGGTTGGAAGGGACCCTTGGAGATCATCTTGTCCAACCCCCCTGCACTCAGCAGGGACATCTCCAACTAGATCAGGTTGCTCAGGGCCCCAGCAAGTTTGACCTTGAACATCTACAGGGGTGGGGCCTCCAGCACCTCTCCGGGCAACCCTCACAACAGTGAACTTCCTCTTGATGTCCAACCTAAATCTGCCCTGCTTTAGTTTCAAACCATTGCTCCTTATCCTTTCAGCACAGGTCCTTCTGAACAGTCCCTCCCCAGCCTTCCTGTAGGTCCCCTTCAGATGCTGAAATGTAGCTTGAAGGTCTGCCTCCAGGATGAACAACCCCAACTCTCTCACCCTGTTCTCATAGGAGAGGTGCTTCAGCCCTCTGATGATCATTGTTGCCCTTCTCTGGACTCTAATGCTGTTAGTCTCCATAGGGGTATGATACTATCCCTCCATATGCCTTAAATTACTCAAAGAGCAGATGTGGATTCCATTCTTTTCTCCTTCTCTCACCAAGGAGGTGAGAGTGCCTGTAAACCAGCTTGTTGTCAAAGGTGAGACACTTTGGAGTAGGTGAGACTTAAGGTTGTGCACCCTCTTCAGCAGCAATCCTTTTTTTTTCCCCTTCCCTTGATGTTTCTCAAGGGTATGTGAGGTTTTTCTTTTCTCCTTACTCTCCCACTGTGGACAGTTACATTTCCATGTTCCTGCTTTCCATGTTTCAGGAGCAGATTTGGCTTATCAAGGTGTATCTGTCAGATTCTTGGAGGCAATTCATTGTCAGACTTGAAATGAGAAATTGAAGAGTACCTTTTGTCTATGAGAAGGCATGAAAGGAAGAACCAGCAAATGAATAACCATTTTCTATGGCTAGTCTGTAAAACAAGGCAGTAAACCTTGTACATTTTCCTGTATTTGATGGCATGGAGTAAAGCATTTGTTTTGAAGTTGTGATTTCTGCTTCTGGATCATTTATAAAGTTGCTGCCTTTAGAGCTGTAAGCTCTGCGGTCTCCAGTAAATGACCCAGGAGTGAGGTGGGGTTTAGCAGTGCCGTGTGTAAGCAGCCAGAGCAGGCTGATTCTTTTTTCTCAGTCTCTAGCATGGATGCTTCCTTGAACTAGAGGAGTGTCAGAGCTCTGAATTAAGAGCCTGTCTGCTGTGGCTCTTGCTGAGGCCCTGGGTGGGTGCCAGCAGCTCCTGCAGGCTCACTTGCGCTGCCACTGCCGTGGCTGTGTGCTGGCATCTGTGCGTGCCCTCACGCTTCGCCTGACCGGGTGAGCAGGTGACTGCCCGGCGTGGGGATGTGCTGAGTCTGCCATTCGAGCCTCTGGCCCTGAAAAAGCCAAACAAAGCCAGGCCAACAATTCTGCTGGTGCCTGAAGTTTTCCCTTAGATCATCACAGCAATGCTGGCAAGCCTGATGCCACTGGCAGAGCATTTGTTTGAAGTGCACAAATGGACTCGCTGGTGCTGTGGCCCTGGGAAAGGTGCTGCAGGAGGAGCTAGTGACAGAGGGAAGAGAAGGATGGCAATGAGAGAAGACAGCAGGCAGCCAAGTGATTTGCTGTGATCTTGCTGCTGTGGCAAATGTTTCTGGGTGTGTATTGCTGTCTTTAATCTGCTAAGGGTGGAAAAAAAATCCTAAAATTCTCCCTGACCTGGTCATTAAAAACTAAATTAAAAAATCAGGTGGTGAGCTCCTGTTTAGCTCTAACAGTACCTCCCCAGTGATCCTAGAGAAGCACCAGAACAAGCCATGTCCAGAGTAATTTAGATGCTTATAAACTGGTACTTAATCCCACCTTTTGTCCTTTATAATTTGAGTGAGTTAGCTGTGTGTGTTTTGAACCTTCCTCTCAGATGCAAGGCTATACATTTTCCTAAGATCCAAAACAAAGGAGAGAGGAGGCCTTAGCTGCCCTGGCTAAAAGTGCTTTTTTAATTGAAAACAAGCAGCAAACAGCAGAGCAAATGCCAGGAATTTACTGGAGGTGGTAGAATTGGCTGTTGCTGTGTGACTTATTTAAACAAAAATAACAAGCCTGCCAGGCCTTGGTGGGCACCACTGCACTCTCTAGTGCTGTTGCCTATGATGAGGGTGGTCAGGGAACTGGGACTTTCCTATAGGGATCTTTTCAGACTGAGAAAATGTAGAAAGAGTGGTTTGTGCTTCAGGGATAGAGTCATAGAATCAAAGAAAAGTTTGGGTTGGAATGGACCTTAAAGACCATCTAATTCCAACTCCTTTGCCGTTGCCAAGGACACCTTCCACTAGACCAGGTTGCACAAGGCCCTGTTCAGCCTGGCTTTGAACACCTTCAGGGAGGAGGCATCCACAACCTCCCTGGGCTACCTGTTCCAGTGTCTCCCCACCCTCACTCTCAAGAACTGCTTCCTAATATCCAGTCTAAATCTCTCCTCTTCCAGCATGAAGCCATTCCCCCTCACCTTGTCACTGCAAGCCCTTGGAGAAAGCGATGATAAAATACAAAACACAAGCCACAGTCCAGTCACTGAAGTGAACTCACCCCTGTCTTGACATGTGCCTGGGGTTGCATCTGCCCCAGGGTTAGAGCAATTTGCTGGTGAATAATTTTGTCTGACACTTTCCTGTTGCAGTCTTACCTAGCAGACCCTCTGATGTTGCCAGGCTTTTGGGTTGGTGGTGGTCAGGGTTCGTTTGCTGGACTGGTTTTCTGCCTTTGCTTTTAACTCATAGTGAATAATCAGAAGGTTTCTCCTCTTCCAAGGCTGAATCCAGAACTCGCTGTGCCTCACAAGCCAAAAGGCAGATAGTTTGAATGAACCTTGCTTTAGGAGCCTCTCTTGCCATGCACTGCAGAGATGTGTTTGCCTTCATCTCTTTTGCCCTATTTTTTTGCTTTTACAAAAAGGGCTAAGGAAACCAAACTTCCTTTCCTGTACAAAATCCTGGGGCTGAGGAAGATGCTGCTTTCTCCACTCCTTTCTGTCTTACCTGTCTCTGTCTTGTTGATCCTTGAGTAGCGTCAAGTAAGGAATAAGCTAGCAGTTACATGTTGATTGAAGCCTAGGTGTTGGTAGGTAGAGAGTAAGAACTTCAGTCCAGGGGCTGCTGTGAGTAGCCAGTATGAGTGATTGAGTATTTTATGGAAGTTGGGAATGAACCTGCTGTGTTTTGAACTAAAGCCTAATTCTTCCAAAGGTACTTCAACCAAATGAAACCCCAGAAATGGGGAGAGAATGAGTGAATGTTCCAGACCAATCTAGACAAGTTCAGCATTAATGTCTGTTCAGTCCTCTGCTAGAGGAAATATGAGCCCTTGCTTGTATTTGAATATAGTTTTTCATGCTTTGTGTTGAACTCTGACCCCTCTCATACCTGAGTTTTTCTTTGTTTGGTGCAGTTCAGCCACTGAATTGCTGTTGAAATGATGACTGCACCAGAGCTTGTCATTTTTTTCCTGTATTGCTACTTTTGTTCTAATTGTACTTGCTTCTTGAAAGCATGAGGTAATTAAAAAGGCAGAGAGCTCTCCCAGATGCTTATCTGCAGTGATTTGGGTGAAAAAGCAATTTGCTGATGAAGTACATCTCTAACTGTGACACAGGAGTAATTCACAACGTTTCTGTATTAATTACATGTCATATGGATGGGGTCAAAGTGCGTTTGGTGGAGTGATGAGTGTGATTTGATGCACGTAAGTGGGTGAATGTGTCTGAAGGTCCTGGTTCCTGTAAGGAGCCAGCAATGTTGAGGGTTGTCTGGGAACTTGTCACCTTGTAGTAAGGCAAATGTTTCTGTGCTAGAGATTTAATAGAAGCCTTGAAAATTTGACTTGTTTGGTTTCTTTATAAAGATACTTTATTAGGAAACAGACAAAGTTGGACAACTGTAGTGAGTGGCACAGGGAAGAGGCGTGCAAGATTGTTTAGTACCTGTTTGCTGTCACCACCAGACAGGAATCTTCCGTTCCTGGCTGCACAGCTTTCCCTCCTCTTGGCAGTTCTCTTTAGGAAGAGCCTTTGCTGGTCAGATTCCTCTTGCTGTGTGGTAGAAAGCTGAGGCAAGCTGGGCAGAGGAGGAGCACTGAGTCGTTTCTGGCAGCTCCTGTTATTTCAGCTTCAGAAAAGGTAACTCAGTTTTCATGTAATGGGGCAAAATGGACATCTTGGAAAAAAATCCATCTGATAGCAACATTTAGAGTGATGTTGTAGTTGTCTGTCATAGGAATTTAAAGAAGACAAAGAGTAAGAGGAGGTAAGCGTGTGGATAACTTGGCTGCTATTGCTCTGTCCTGTTCCAGCTCTCACACAGCCTTTAAACCAGTCTTTCTTTTTAGCAAGTTAAAATGTCTGGGATTCCATGCACCTGTGTGCTTTCTGGCACTCTGAAAACAGGAATCAGGGGGTTTGTTGGTGAAGAGGAATTAGAGGAAATTGCAGACTCTGTGTGGAGACTGGGTTCTGCTGGAAATACCTGGAAGTCTATACAGAGCTGTGTCTTCATCGCTGAATTTGCTTCCAGGCTTTAGCCACAACTTCTGCTGGTGGTGTGAATTACCTGGCTAGATAACTGGACATTGAAGTGAAATGAAGCTTGATAGAAATCTAATGGGAAAACTCTCAGAAGAAATGGAAATGTTAGTGAGCTTGTGCTGAAGTGTAGAAAATGAGTTTGGGGCTCTTCAGGTATGTGAGCACAGCCCTGTAGAAGCAGGTGAGCCCACCAAGGAACCCCCGGCATCAAAACGTCACTTTGAACAGCAGGCACGACATGCAGCAGGAGAAGTGCTTCCTGGCTTTGGATTCTGAAAAAAACAAGCAAATCTTGCTGCTGCTGGAAAGCAAAGAGAAATATCCTCCAAATTGCTGGCTTCTGTTCTGACAACTACATTGGAAATGCGAATAGAATACTGAGAGGTCGGAGTGTCAAAGAGGGCGAAAATTAGAAGCTGGAATTGAGGAGGATTTTCTTCAATGGCACATGAGCGTTGTAGTGGCTTTCAGGTGTTTTCAGGCATCCCCTTTTACTTGTGGATGCTGCTCCAGTGGCTGAGGTCTTAATATTTTTAGGAGTGGAGGAGAGAACACCTCTGCTATGAGGATAGGCTAAGGAAATTGAGGTTCTTCAGCTGGAGAAGAGAAGACTCTGGGGGGACTTTATAACTGCCTTCCAATACCTGAAGGGAACCTACAGGAAGTCTGGAGAGGGACTACTTACAAGAGTGTCCATTGATGGGACAAGGGGAAATGGATTTAAATTGAAGGAGAATATGTTTAGATTGGATCTTAGGAAGAAACTCTTCACTACCAGGGTGGCAGGAGTCTAGAATGGATTGTCCAGAGAGGTTGTGGATGCCCTCTCCCTAGAGATGTTCAAGGCTGGGCTGGGTGGGGCCTTGAGTAACCTGGGCTAGTTGAGAGGCATCACTGCCCATGGCAGGGAGGTTGGAGTAGATGATCTCTAAGGTCTCTTCCAGCCTAAGCCATTCTATGATGATTCTATGATTTGTGAAGAACAGGATATTTTGAGGTTAAGACCATGAACTATGTATGACCCAGGAGAATAAAATGGTATTTCTGTTTTTGCTGGAAACTGCTTAGCACACGATGTGAACACGAGTTTGTGTCACTGTTGGGAGTGATGGTTTGCTGTTAGCAATCTGATTTGTAGAAACTGGAAACTTTGCTGCTGTGGAAGTGTGTGGGGAGCTGTGATGGTGACACAGGAAATATTGTCAAATGCTAGTTACTAACTTTCCCCCTCCCTGGCATGAAGCTGTTGCTCCAAATTTCATGGCCGAACGCTTGTGGAGGAGAATAAACCCAAAAGTAGCAGCCAGCGAGTTCTGTCTGTGCCATGCACCCAGTGATTCGGGGGGGAAATACAGTTTTGTAGGGGAGGTTTGTGTGAAATAGGTGTAAAAGTGACCTACAAGAAGGATGGAGAGAGACTTTTTTACATAGTGACAGGATGAGGGGCAATGGCTTCAAACTAGAGCAGAGCATTTACCTGGACCTGAGCAAAGCCTTCGACACTGTCCCACACCACATCCTGGTCTCCACGCTGGTGACACATGGGTTTGATGGGTGACCATTAGATGGATACAGAGCTGGCTTGAGGGCTGCACCCAAAGAGTGGCTGTCAATGGGTCCATGTCCCAGTGGAGGCCAGGGACAAGCAGAGTCCCTCAGGGATCAGTCCTGGGACCAGGTTTGTTCAACATCTCTGTGGGGGCCATGGACAGTGGCATTGAGTGCACCCTCAGCAAGTTTGTGATGACACCAAGCTGTGTGGTGCAGCTGGAGGGAAGGGATCCATCCAGACGGACCTGGAGAGGCTGGAGAGGTGGGCACAAGCCAACCTCATGAGCTTCAACAAGACCAAGGCAGGGTCCTGCATCTGGGTCGAGGCAATCCCAGGCTGGGCAGGGACTGGCTGGAGAGCAGCCCTGAGGAGAGAGAGTTGGGGGTGCTGGGGGAGGAGAAGCTCAACAGGAGCTCTCAATGTGCACTTGCAGCCCGAAAGCCAATCAGAGCCTGGGCTGCATCAGGAGAAGTGTGGCCAGCAGGGCAAGGGAGGGGATTCTCCCCCTCTACTCAGCTCTGGTGAGACCCCACCTGGAGTACTGCCTCCAGTTCTGGAGCCCCTATTCCAAGAGGGATCTGGAGGTGCTGGAAGGTGTCCAGAGAAGGGCCACGAGGATGATCAGAGGGCTGGAGCACCTCTCCTGTGAGGACAGACTGAAGGAGTTGGGCTGTTCAGTCTGGAGAAGAGAAGGCTCCGAGGTGACCTCATTGTGGCCTTCCAGCATCTGAAGGGGGCCTACAAGAAGGCTGGGGAAGGACTTTTCAGGATCTCAGGGAGTGATAGGACTAGGGGGAATGGAATGAAGCTGGAGGTGGGCAGATTCAGGCTAGATGTGAGGAAGAAGTTCTTCACCATGAGAGTGGTGAAGCCCTGGAATGAGTTATCCAGGGAAGTGGTTGAGGCCCCGTCCCTGGAGGTGTTTAAGCCCAGGCTGGATGAGGCTCTGGCCAGGCTGATCTAGTGTAGGGTGTCCCTGCCCATGGCAGGAGGGTTGGAACTAGCTGATCCTTGTGGTCCCTTCCAACCCTGACTGATACTATGGTAGCAGATTTAGATTGGATGTGAGGAACAAGTTCTGCCCCAGGAGGCTGCTGGAACACTGCGACAGGTTGTCCAGGGAGGTGCTTGGGGCTCCATCCCTAGAGATATTCAGGGTGAGGCTTAGGAGGGCTCTGGTCAACCTGATCTAGTTGAGTATGTCCCTGCTGAGGAGATTGGACTAAATGACCTTCGTACCCAGACCATTCTGTGATTCTGTATAAGTTTGAGTTAGACTAGGATAGAATTAACCAGGTTGGAAAAGACCTTTGAGATCAGGGAGTAGTTGTGTTCAGCACGGTCACCGTGGAGGGATGTGAAGGATGCGGTGAGTCTCCAGCGCACTGCTGTGAAGGTCAGGCTATAATTTTGATGTTCACTGGTGAAGATCACAAAGGCATCTGGGTGACTCAGAAAAAGCCTGAAAGCCTCAATGTAGTTGTTTCAGAAGAGAAAGCTAAAGGAAACCCTTCCATATCAAACCTCCAGTGCTGCCTGCTGGAAGGTTGTATGTCTGACTGAAAGAGGGAGAAGCATTCTGGTCAGTGCTTTCCTCAACAAGAGACAGTAGGCTGTACCTACACTAAAATGTCTTCTAAATGAGAATTTTCAAAGGACCAAATGGCAAATAAAATGCCATTGGGGGTGGGGAAGGGAAAATGTCTGCAGGGTTCACAGAAATATTTATTCTCAGGCTGTGGTTGCCACCAAGAGATATTCTTGTCTTTGTCCCCAGCAGATTTTCTTTCCTAAGGGATTTGGAATTCACTACCTTCCTCCTCTCCTTTCTCAGTCAAACCCAATATGTGTTTTGCAAGCCTTTTGCCATCCTGGAGCACATTTAGGTGTGCCAGGGCTTTAAACAGCAGTGCTGCCATTCATTGTTGTTTGCTTCATCCGTTTGAGGCTGGCACTAGGCGTGGTGTTGAGTTTACCTTGCACAGGGATGGATGCTTTCTGCTGCCTCAGTCAGCTCCTGCTCTCATGTTAAGCCAGCAGCACTACTTGCAGTATTCTTTTCAGATGACTAAGACTTACCCAAAGAATTAAGCTGAGCTTTCTGCTGTCAGGTTGGCACCAAGTCCTTAATTATGCTGAGCTTTTCTCTTTGCTGGTACCATCTGTGGGGAAAGCTGCTCTTTGTTCACAGGCTTTCTGCCTGGAAAGGTGTGCAGCTCTTCTGTAGCTGTATGGGATTTCCAGACAGTTGGAGTTTCTGGATTGAGCAGCGGTACAGTGTAGGCTGAGGACAGCCAGCTCTTCTAGAAAGAGCTAGGCCTACTACAGAGACCTGTTGCAGTTGCTCTGCAGTGTGTGGCCACAGCAGTTCTTTGCAATATCCAGTGGGCCAGCTGGCCAGGCGCACTTGCTCAGGGCATCCCTAAAGTGCCATATTCAGGTAATGCAGATGATCCAGTTCTGCCATACCTGAGTAATAGACATCACTCCTCCAATGCAGAGGTTGGACTGTGCTGCTGAGGATGTGAGGTGTTTGCAGTGCTGACGACAGGCTTTGCTGTGCAGCACCTTTCCATATGGATTGGTTTGCTAAGAAATGCTGTTCCTGCTCTGCAGATACATCAGTGTAGGGGACTGGAGCATTAGGAAGGTTCACTGCTGACTTTGGCTGCACACGAGGGGACTGTATCACATGAGACAGCAACAGTGTAGTCTGTCCTGAGTGGTTTCTGAAGTGAGACTTTTCTGAATGTAACAGAGGTGGTCTGCTCCCCCACCACACTTTGTCAGAACGATGCTTCATTTACCTGCCTGCTCTGTTTGCAGAAAACAATTGCTGAACTTTCTTTTTCCCTTGGGAAGCAGTTGGGAAAACTTAAAGTTTTAAGTCTGTTTCACACAACACACCCAGCTGGCAGAGTCCTCCAAGCTCATCCAGTCCAACCCTCGACCCAGCACTGAAGGGTCAACACTAAACCATGTCCCTGAGCACCAGGCTCACAGCTGCTGGAACACCCCCAGGGATGGTGACTCCAGTGCTGCCCTGGGCAGCCTCTTGCAATGTCTGAGATCCCTTCCAGGGCAGAAAGATTTCCTGAGCTCCAGCCTCAGCCTCCCCTGGGGCAGCTTGGAACCATTTCCTCTGTTCCCTTCAGGGAGCTGCAGAGAGCAATGAGGTCTCCCTCAGCCTCCTCTTCTCCAGCCTGAACACCCCCAGCTCCTTCAGCCTCTCCTTGAACACCAGGTGCTTCAGGCCCTTCCCCAGCATTGTTGCCCTTTCTTTGTGAAAGAATAGGGAAATGAATGTGACCCCATGCTGAAGCTTCTTGCAGTTGGAATTCTCCCCAGAATCTGCCCTTTGCAGGTAGGGAGGGAATAGCCAACTGAAGACCTGGCACTTATCCAAAGGTTTTTATATCTTAACTGGAAGCTAGATTCTTACTGATGCAGGATGTTGAGTTATTATGATTTAAGGGTGGCGGTTTAAATGTTTATGCATTGAGGTTTATCCTAGAGATGTTGGGACAGAAGCCCAGCTGTGTTTTTGATACATGACATCACCTTCTAGTATCCTGAACTTTCACACTTAAGGTTTACCAACAAACCAACCGAAAACTGGCAACAAACAGAGGGAGGACACTGCAGGGTTAGGATTTCGGTCTGGGAATGTCATGGAGTTAAAAGCTGGTAAATGCAGGACAATACAGTTGGAAAGAATGATCTCCTGCCTCAGGTTTTCTATTTGGTTTTATTAGATGACAAATCATTTGCTGAAGAATCTGTCAAGCTGCACCATGCTTGGGCAGGCCATGCCTACTGTGCAAGAGGAGTTAGCTGTGTTGTGGGAAGCATGCTGATTGCCAGGGCAGTTGGTACAGTCTGATGCACCGTGGTGGCTGCACCTCAAGCCCTGGTTCCCAGGGAATGGCACTGCCTCTAGAGAGGTTGATTTTCAGTCTGCATGGTAATAATGAATGACATTGGCTCTCCAGAAGTGTGCCTGGGTGACAGCTGAGGTTCAAAAACTTTGGGAGGCCCTGTTGCAGAGCCTTTAGACGTCTGGATTTGTTGGAAGGGAAAACTCTTTCCAGTTAGGACATAGTCAGTTGTAAGCAAATCACTTGGTAAAAGGGGGGATAGAAGTAGCACAGAAATTAAACTCAGCATACAAGCCATTTAGTCATCTTGAATAATCCAGCCCTGCTGGGTTTGATGGAGTGTTGGGAATTGTAGCAAGAAGTTTACTCGTGGTCAGCTGAGTTGCCACTGAAGCAGGTGGGCAGTGCACAGAAGCAATCAGAGAGCAGGTCTAGCATTGTTGGGTTAGTTCTTTTCCTACTTCTGGCTGCTGCTGGGCTAGGACTGAATAAGGCTTGGTCAGGCCTATGAAAACATGTCACAGGAATTTTTGTTTCCTTTGATTTGCATTCACATCTGTTTCTTGGGAATAACCTGCTCTGCTAGACAGGGATTCAGTTTTCTTGTCTCTGAGTGTTACACAGGGCAGAAGGAATCTGGAGCAGGAAGGAGGACACAACCAATATCGCTCATGATGTTTTCTTGCACAAAATAATTCCTGGTGCTTAAAGAGATTCATATTGTTTATGAAATGATATGCTTGCTTGTTAAACAGCAATGGGTGATCTCCTCCAGAATGGCACAGCAGTGTGTGGTGGCCTGTTAGGCAGTGATCAGAAAGGCTGCTCCCAAGTGGCTCAGATACTGCTTTGAAGAAGTGCTGGACCATAATCCAAGTGGTGTTAGATTGGGATGACAGGGTAAGATTATCAATAAGTGAAGGTGTTGCACCACGGAAGCACATGGCATTTTACATGTCAAGAAGGAGAATTCCCATCCATTGAAAGAGCATTTCCAGGCAAAGTTCATCTTGTAAATGAAGGATGCAAAAGCTGAGGTCCAAAAAAAATGCAGTCAAAGGGTGGTTGATACCAGTGGGTTTATTATGGGCAGGTGTGATATGGAGTGAATGAGCAATGTCAGCTTTCTGAAAGGCAAAGTAGCATCAGCTGTTCTTGAACAGGATTTGTGTCATGATACAAGTATTGTTAGCAGTGAAACACAGGTAAGATACTGTGTCTGAAGGTAATAGGTAGGAGTTGTGTGGATTTGGTTTCTTCTCTTTTCTTGTTTTTTTTTACATACAAATGTTCAGATGCAAAACCTCTGTAGACTTCAGTGCAGTAATTTGTGCTTCCTTGGACTGTGAGCTCCTGAAGGTCTCACTTCACACATGGTCCCAAGTACTGCTTTAGATGTGGTTAGAGTCTGTAAATACTGTGTGAATTCTTCAAAGGCTCACCAGAATCAGACAGAAGTTTAAGTCTGGCAGACTGAAGAGAAGAGGGGTTAGAATTTTAACTGCTTTAATGGAGACATTTGCTTTAAAGTCCAGGTAGCTTACCCCAAAATCTCAGTGGTGTAGCTCAGTCCATACTCTGTTTTAAAAGAGTTCTTTTCCTTACACAGCAAGCAAACCTTCCCTTGTAACTCTCACGTGGTTTAGCAGAGTCTGGAGCACTTTTACCCCAATGTCCTCGAAAGCATATGAATTTCCAGAAGATGACTACACAAGGATGATTAGAATTTTTCTAATTCCTCTACACAAAGAACACTACCCAACCTGTGCTTTCTTCCTTGAGGCCTGCAGTCTGAGCAGTCAGCATACAGTAAAACATGTGCAACTATTGAAAATACACGTAAAACCCTGTAAATAAAGACATTATGGCCCTCATTCTCATGTTGTAAATTAGATAAATTGATGTAGAAGCAGTGACACTTGAAAATGGCTTTTCTGTTTGATTGTGACCAGTTCTGGGCCCCTCAGTTTAGGAAGGACATCGAGACACTTGAACGTGTCCAGAGAAGGGCAACAAGGCTGGGGAGAGGCCTTGAGCACAGCCCTGTGAGGAGAGGCTGAGGGAGCTGGGGTTGTTTAGCCTGGAGAAGAGGAGGCTCAGGGGTGACCTCATTGCTTTCTACAACTACCTGAAAGGTGGTTGTAGCCAGGAAGAGATTGGTCTCTTCTCTCTAGCAACCAGCACCAGAACAAGAGGACACAGTCTCAAGCTGCACCAGGGGAAGTTTAGGCTGGAGGTGAGGAGGAAGTTCTTCACTGAGAGAGTCATTGGGATGTGCTGCCCAGGGAGGTGGTGGAGTCACCGTCCCTGGAGGTGTTCAAGAGGGATTGGATGTGGCACTTGGTGCCATTGTCTAGTCATGAGGTCTGAGGTGACAGGTTGGACTTGATGATCTTTGAGGTCTCTTCCAACCTTGGTGATACTGTGATTTGACTGCCTTTGAGCTGTGCTTTTCAAAACAACAGAGCCACTCCTTGGTGGGGGGGGGGGGGAGGGCTTGAAATACCTTGTGTTGTGTCCTTGCTGAACTCTCTGTCCTTCCATTGCAGTGTGGTCACCTCATCAGTGGGACCCAGCTTATTTGTCTCTCTGATGTGGCTGGGGTCTGTTAGGAAGCTGGTGAAGCAGAGTGCTTCTCTGTCCATGTCTTTCTAACCAGCACTATCTCTGATGGGAGTCTGATCTGGAAGACAGTGGGCACGAGCCTCACAGAGTCTGCTCCTCAGGCCTGTCCTGTGCTCCCCAGTTCCAGTTCTTCAGCACCTGGCTGCCTCCTTACATTACTTGTATAAGGCAGCCAGAATTTTGCAAACCTTCCTTAGACATTAAACACAGGCAGCAGGTTAGAGCTGATATGGTGTTCTCCTGGATTTGCCAGAAGATGAATGTAGGTCTTGGTAAGTGTGCTGACAGCACACAATACTTTGGTTTCCTGGCTCTGAAAATGATGTGAGGTGAACCTAGTGACTGGGAAAACATTTTGACATCATCAGAGAGTAGTGAAGTGCACAGTTTGTGTTAGTAATGCAAGGAATTAGGAAATCACATCCAGAAAGCACGAGGCTAGCACATCACAGAGCAGCAGCCTGCTGTTTGGTAGGTGACTGCTCTCATCTCTGCCTGCTGCTGCCGCTGCTGGCAGCACTGTTGGCAGACAATAGCAGAGGGTGCTGTTCTGCAGATACTGCACTGCTCCCAAGTGTTACCAGAAACAAACAGATAATGTGGATTAAAAGGTCCCAAGGGATCTCCTTTCTTTGGGAAATCTTCCTTCAGGTTCTACTCTCAACATACCTGACCCAAATTCCTCTGATGTGCTGTTAGGAGAGCCATACCTGTGTCAAGAATTTGAATTAAGCCACCTGAGACCTTACAGAGCAGGATTTGCTCGGTCCTGCCTGTTTGTTGCTCTCTTGGCTTGTGGTGCAATGTGTTAGGGTTAGCACTTTTCTAGGGGAGTTACTGCTTGTTGGTCTAAGACTGTAGCAGTTGCTTTTGACAGTCCAAAACTTCTTGATTCCTATGAACAGGGTTTCTAATACAGTGAAAGTCTTCACCTTTGCCAGCGGGTCAAGGGAGGTGATTCTCCCCCTCTACTCAGCCCTGGTGAGACCCCACCTGGAGTACTGCCTCCAGTTCTGGAGCCCCTATTACAAGAGGGATCTGGAGGTGCTGGAATGTGTCCAGAGAAGGGCCACGAGGATGAGCAGAGGGCTGGAGCACCTCTCCTGTGAGGAGAGACTGAAGGAGTTGGGGCTGTTCAGTCTGGAGAAGAGAAGGCTCCGAGGTGACCTCATTGTGGCCTTCCAGTATCTGAAGGGGGCCTACAGGAGGGCTGGGGAGGGATTTTTCAGGCTATCAGGTAGTGATAGGACTAGGGGGAATGGAATGAAGCTGGAGGTGGGCAGATTCAGGCTAAATGTGAGGAGAAGTTCTTCACTATGAGAGTGGTGAAGCCCTGGAATGGGTTATCCAGGGAGGTGGTTGAGGCCCCATCCCTGGAGGTGTTTAAGCCCAGGCTGGATGAGGCTCTGGCCAGCCTGATCTAGTGTGGGGTGTCCCTGCCCATGGCAGGGGGGTTGGAACTAGATGATGCTTGTGGTCCCTTCCAACCCTGCCTGATACTATGATACCTTGTTTGAGGTGTGACCTGGATGCTCTGCTGACTGGGCAGGTTCTTGGCATACTGTTACAATAAGCAAAGGCACATTTGGGGGCCACAGCTCTCACTTCATTCTTCTTTGGGGCTTTTAAAGCTGTCCATATTCCCAGCAAAACCTGCCTATTTGGGAGCAAGTGATACAGACCTTAAGGATCCACAAGTGATTCCATGTGAGCTGAAGGTGAATTGGACTTTGTGTAAAAGTGAGATCATAAAATGGACTTGTTAGCAGGGAAATGGCCTCAAATGTGTGTTAGAATATGGGGTGTGGTGGAATGGACTGCAGAGGAAGGTGACACACAGCTTTTTGTGAGGGTGGCTGCTACCCCTTACACTTGGATGTGTTGATCTCTTTGGAACAATTGTGTGTGCTGGGAGCCTTAACTGTGGGCTTCATCACAGAGTAGTTCCTTTTCAAGGTAGAAGCTAGAAGCTTCAGTGTTTTCCTTCTCCTTGATATGGACTTTGTCCAGTTAGGGAGAGCAGAGCAGCTGATGCTCTGAAACAGAAGGAAAGGGGATGGTTGCTGGAGTGGGTATCTGACTTGTTCCTTCAGTGCAGTGAACTTGAAGCAGCTTTGGCCTGGGCTGTTAATTTTGCTTGCTTAAGATTTGCCCATTCAAATTGTGAGAACGTACAGATGTGGTTTGCAGGGAGGAGAGTCCCCAGTTCCTCATGGCAGAATCACACCAGCAGTGTAAGGCCCTGCCCTTTTTCCCAAAGACACAAACTTGGCTGTGTTCCAAAACTGAGGGGGATCACTGTCAGGTTCCCAGCTCATTTCATGTTACCCTAGAACTCTAACCTTGGTAGTGACATTGTAGAAATGCCCAGGCAGGTCTGAAAGGCACAGGTCCTTGTGTGGATTGTAAGTGCCCAGGTGTGCATCTGATGGGAAAGCTTTTCCCTTGAAAGGAGAGCTCACTCTGACCCTCTTCTGTAGTCAACTTCAGGCTGATTTAAACAGCTCTATGGTTCAGTTGGGTGGCATGAACTTGTGGAACATATGGCATTACCTACCACCGAGTTCAGTCACGCTGTGTGCCACAGTAGCTTCAGGAAAAAGTCTCAGCCTGGTGACAGTGGTCAGCTGAGCTGGGTTTAGCATCTCTGTTTGAGATTATGGAATTGCTGACTTGTTCAAACTGGTGGAAATACTCTTTTCAGAAGCAAGCTGAACCTGTGTGCCATAGAATTGGTGGTTTGTGGCCCAGTAGGAGGACTAATCTGCTTGCAGATCTTGGGATTCGTGCTCTTCTCATTTAGAGGTCCACTGTATGTGTGCTGGTGGTGTGGGATGGTGAGGAGCCCGATTATCTAGTTCAAGTCAGAAGACACTATAGAATAATAGAATGGGGGTTGGGTTGGAAGTGACATTTTTAAAAATCATCCAGTCCAACCCCTCTGCTGTGGGCAGGGACATCTTCCAGTAGGTTAGATTGCTCAAAGTCCCATCCAAACTGTCCTTGAACACTTCTGGGGATGAGCCATCCCTAATCCCCTGGGGCTACCTGTTCCCAGGGATGGGTAAGAGCTCTCTTCTCAGTTGTTGGATAATGCTTCTGGCCTTGACCCTGCCATGGTTTTTGAACACTCTGGCTTGTGGCTTCAGCAGCAGAGGCAGACCGAAGGTGTGCCCTGCAGTGGGCTTGCTGAGGACACTTGAGGGAAAGGCAGTGAAAATCACAGTATAGGTGAGGATCTCTCTTCTCTCTGTCCTTCCAGCAATCTCTTAGTCAGGGCTGTCCTTAAATAGTGACTTCCAGGGCGGCTGCTCTTAGTACTGCTGTGAAGCCTGGCCCTTCTGTCGCCCTACAGGTTATTTTTAACTCACCTTTTGGCATTTGCATGGCAGCTGATGTTGTATTCGTGAAGATCGTCCTTGTGGCCTGCTTGTGAACGTGCTCTTACTCATTTCAATGGTAGCTGGACCTTTGCATTTGGAATGTCACCAATCTCTGTATGGTCAATTGGTGTAGACTCTTTGCATTAAGGAACAATTTGCAGTGTTGCCCATATTCTTGTCCTGCCACAGTGATCATTCCATGAAAACATGATGTTCTGTGAGCTCTGTGGTGGCTTGTGTCTCTCTGAAAACAGGCCACTGGCCTGCAGGAAGCACAGAAAGTCAAACAATTGGGTTTCAGTCCAGGGAGTGTCAGATCAGTAATATGCCAGGAGGCTAATAATGTGAGAAAGTGTGACCATTTGTGTGTAAGGAGCTTGAGCAAATGTGGAGAATGGTCTTGGACTGGTCTCTGACTTGCTGGAACGTGTCCAGAGAAGGGCAACGAAGTTGGTGAGGGGTTTGGAACACAAGCCCTATGAAGAGAGGCTGAGGGAGCTGGGGTTGCTTAGCCTGGAGAGGAGGAGACTGAGGGGTGACCTTCTTGCTCTCTACAACTACCTGAAGGGAGGTTGTAGCCAGGCAGAGGTTGGCCTCTTCTCCCAGGCAGCCAGCACCAGAACAAGAGGACACAGTCTCAAGCTGCACCAGGGCAGGTTTAGACTGGATATTAGGAGGAAGTTCTATACAGAGAGAGTGATTGCCCATTGGAATGGTCTGCCCAGGGAGGTGGTGGAGTCACCATCATTGGAGGTGTTCAGGAGGAGACTTGATGGGGTGCTTGGTGCCATGATCTAGTTGTTTGGGTGGGTTGGATTGGTTGATAGGTTGGATGCGATGATCTTGAAGGTCTCTTCCAACCTGGTTTGGTGTATTGTATTAGTGTATTGTATTGGATGATTTTAGTATTCCTTGGATGGGAGGAGATAAGAGTTGTAGTCCATCCTGTAGAACAGATTGCTGTCCTTGTGTGTAGGAAGTGTCTTACAACACCTGGCAGAGTGACATAAGAACACTTAAGATGTGGACACAAAACCAGTTAGAGATTTGGGGCAGAGGACTCTAAATTGGGTGACAGAGTTGATCTGCTGCAGGGCAGGAAGGCTCTGCAGAGACGTGGCCAGGCTGGGTCAATGGGCTGAGAACAGTTGTATGAGCTTCAACAAGGCCAAGTGCTGAGTCACAAGAACCCTGTGAATGCTCCAGGCTTGGGGCAGAGTGGCTGGAATTTGCCCAGCAGGAAAAGATCTGGGGGTGCTGGTTGCTAACCAGCAGAACATGAGCCAGCAAGGAAACCTGGAAAATGGAGAGAGTAGGCAAGTGGAGGTGGTCTCCAGGTGATCTGGCTGATCCCTTACCTCAGTGATCTGAAATGCTGGAGATACTCAGTTTGGTTTCAGCCAGGCAGGTTATTTGGGCTTCCTGTGGGGTTTTTGTTGTGTTTTGGATGGGCTTTTGTTTGTTTGGTGGTTGGTTGGTCTGTTGTTTGACAGGACTGTATTTTACATTTGCCAGCAGCAGAGCCTTTTACCAGTTCCTTCATGAGAGCCTTCTAAGTGGGAGGAAGCTGCTGCTGTGCTGCCCCTCATAAGCTGTATCTCTGCTTTCTTAGCCTTTGCTCAAGGGTCATTCTTCTAAATCCTGTGGATTTCTCCCAAGAATGTTTGTACTTTGCTTGCTGCAGTGTTCAGCTTCAGTCCTGGATGGGGCCTCAGTGCTGAGTTGTGAAGACTTCATTCCCTTTCCTCAGGTAGTACTTCTGTGTACACTAGAAGCTACAGTAAGCCAGCAGTGCCACCAGAATTAGCCAGTGTAAACATCTGTGTAGCTGCTGAGAGCTGTGCTGGGGACGCAGAGCTGTGTAAGAGCTGTTAACTTTGCTCTATGTGCGCAGTGCTGGATCCCTGGCATGGTTTTGCAAGGACTCCCCTGGTGTCCAGAGCTGGAAGGGGGCACGTGGCTGGTAGCCTCTTGGAGTACAGGGAGTCAAAAGTCCATGGCTGTGTCTGCTCTGATTGCTTTGCAGTGCACTAGGCAGCCTTTGCAAACCAGCTGGATGTGGTGTGGGCAGACCTAGCTGTAATTTCACATTTTACCGTGGAGTGGGCAAGTTATTGCAAGTTTTAACAATGCTGAAGTGGTCTTAGGTGGGATGTTGAAGCCAGGGAGGCAGTGCTCTCGGATCTGAAGCAGCTCATCTCAGCCTTCAGAGCTCATGCTCAGTTTCAGTCAGCAAAGTAGACTTCTGCATCCTGTCATAGGTGTCTGCCTTGATGACAGGACAGGGATTCTTTATTTCCAGCAATGCTGAGTTTGAATGCTGTAAGCCAACCCGTAGCACTGCGGCAGTGAGGTAGGGCGATGGGCCAAGTGCCTGGCATATGCTGGCTGAAATTGTCAGGGCAGAGAAATTTGGTAAGTATTGATTCTTACATTAATGAAAAACAAATTGGATGCTCTCAAACGGTGGAAATGTATTGTCTGGAGACAATGTTTCAGACTTCCAAAGTATGAATTCAGTGTTTGTTCTGTACTAGTTACGAGCTGGGTTGTAGGAGACATAGTGCAAATTGGTCTTGCAGAGATGTGCATGTAGCAAACAGCAAATCTTCTGAGCTGTTATTTACAGGGCTTTTATCTAATGCAACCCTATTCAACAGCTAAGGACTTGAGCAGTTACCCATTCCTCATTGGTGAGGGTAGCTCATGTACGCACCAGTGACCGTTTGCCTTCTCTAGCATGTGAAATGTGGGGGGTTGGGGTGGGTCAGGTGTGTGCCATTCCTTGGTGCATTGTATACCTCACAGCATTTGCCCATCTGATGTGCAGATCTCAGCCCTGTCTGCACTGCGGAGGGAACCACACAGGGGTCTTTGTGTGTGTCAAACAGGCTGTGGTGGGCTAGATGGAGTAAAACTGCTTTCTGTGCCATGGTCACATAAACACCTTCGTATGGGGCTGTTCTGCGCTGGCCTTAACCTTCAGTCCTGCAGCAGAGAAGCTTCACAAACAAAGCTCTTGCAAAAGCTGTCTCAGCATTTCTGCTGTGTGATGTTAGTGGAGCAGGGGCATCGATTTCACACCTGTTCAAGATTCTAGACAGCGTTTCAGAAGTTTTGTGCCTGTGCTGTGCGATTTAGAATGTGAAACGATTGGAAGTATCAGCTGATCCTGTTTTTGCTTCCAGCCCTGGAGGAAAAGGTGTATCAGAGCTAAGCCCTCTTCATGTTGGGTAGAAGTGGGTGGGAAAGAGGTACCAACTAGGCATTTGAAACTGGAAGAGTCTTCACATTCAGAAAATATTAAACCAGGCTCGTGGGGTAATACGAACTTCTGCTTTTGGCTTTGACCCTTGGCATTATCATTATTCCCCTGAGATTATTCTTTTGGGTTTTTGAATTGTTATTTTAAAATTATTTAGAGGCCCGAGTTGGGAGTTTGGGGCAGGCAATGAAGCTGCCAGGTGAAGAACAGTTTTTAGCGCCCTATTTCCGGTTCGCCGGCCGCTCAGTGTGAGCGGTTCCCCTGCAGGAGCTGATTTTTATGGCATGTGTGCAAATGACTTGTAACTAATAGTGCATGTGGCTGAAATCTAAACCGGTGTCTTTGCATTTCTTTTGTGTGACTTCCCTACTAACCGACTGAACGAACGTGCCCAAAGGGATTGGTAAATTGTCCACTGCCGATGGCAAAGCCTTCGCAGATCCGGAGGTGCTCCGAAGACTGACGTCGTCCGTCAGCTGTGCGCTGGACGAAGCTGCTGCGGCGCTGACACGGATGAGAGCAGAGAACAATCATAACGCAGGACAAGTGGACAAGTATGTATTGACTGCTCCCCACCCTCAGCTTCCCAACCTTAGAATGGAAGTTGGTGGTTTTCATTTCAAACTCGGTGAATTTTGCAGTTGGTCACGTATCTGCTCTACTGCTAGCAGAAGCAAAGCTGAGTCTCAAGGTGTAACTAATGTCCCGTCAGGTTATGGGCTTCCAAGTGTAAAAGTACAGGAATATGTGACTTCTAACCTGCTGTTCTTTTCTCTATGCTAGAAATTGATTTCACTTTCAAAAAGGAGATAGGTTCTTAGCTGTAGAAGAGTTGCTTCTTTACTGCCCCAGCATACTTCCCTGGAAACTGAATGCATGTAGTTCCTTGTATTAGAAGTTGTAAGAGAATACTGTAAGACAGTAATGTGTGGGGCAGTGATTTGCTCCAGGATCTTGCTCAGGAACTTAAAGGGGGGAAAAAAAAACTCTGTAATTTTATAACTTTTTGTAACTGGCAATTAATGAGGGTGGTATTTCATTCCCCTGATGGCAGAACTGAGGGTTTGTCCTATGTCATCAAAAGCTTTCCTTCTGCATTGGTAATTTCGAAGCACCTTTTGGAGTCTTGCAGTGTGTTGTGCTCTGACAAGCGATGCAAATGATTCCTAAGCTGTTGGGGTGTTCCTGGCTATAGTGATCTAGGATCAAAACATGAAAGTCTGAAGTTGACTGTCCTCTTGAAACACAGACTTGGGATTTGCAAAACAAAGTGCTGACAGTGAGGGCAGTCCCGAGGCACTGAGCACAGTTTTCACACAGAGATGGGACAGATGCAGTTTCCTTTCCTAACTGGAGCTAGATAAATTATAGGTGGATCAAAACAGGAGGAGATGAAAAGATGCCAGGGAAGCATAACAAGGAAGCATGCAAAAGGTGGGAGCAGACCAGGTGGCCCATGGGCAATATAAACAAATATCCAAGTATACAGGGATGTGGTTAGGAAGGCCAAAGCCCACCTGGAGACAAATCTGGCAAAGGGCATGAAAGGCAAACTAGATAAACTAGAGGGTGAAGGCCTCCCTCAGAATATGGCAGGGGCCATGGAGGAGGGAGTGATTGCTGCCTTTACCTTGGACTTCACTGGTGAGATTTGCTTTCAGGCATCTGAAGCCTCTGAGATGAGTGGGAAGATCTGGACCAAGGAGGGCTTGCCTTTGGTTGATATCAGGTCAGGAGGCATTTAAATAGGCTGAACATAGCCCAGTGAACAAGTTCATGGGACCTGCTAGGATGCACCTGTGAGTACTGAAGGAGCTGGCCAATGTCACTGTGAGATCAGTCTCAATTTATTGGAAAGGTCAATGTGGAATGAGGGAGTTTCCTGAGGACTGGAGGAAAGCAGATGTCACTTCTGTCCTCAAGAAGATCAAGAAGGAGGGGTCACAGATTGCATTGGATTGGAAGGGACCCTCAAAGATAGTCTTGTCCAACCCCCCTGCAGTCAGCTGGGATACCTCCAACTAGATCAGACTGCCCAGGGCCACATCAAATTCAGGGGACTTCATTGGCAGTCCCTGGAAAGGTAGTGGAGAAGTCCTCCTGGATGCCATTTCCCAACATAGTATGTCCAAAACGATGATGGGAAGTGGTCGGCATGGTTTTGCAAAGGAGAGATCAAGCTTGACCTGCTGGCCTTCTCCAGTGAGATGGCTGTGTTAGTGGATGAGTGGAGAGCAGCGGGTGTTGTCTCACTGTGAGAACACTATGTCCCAGCAGCATCCCATGGGACATGCTGCTGGAGTACAGACCAGCTAGGTTGGCAGTATGGTGGATTGAAAACCTGAACTGCCAGGTGTAGTAGCTTGAAGTCCAGGTGAAGGCAAGTTGGTGTACTCCAGGGCATAGTGTACTGGTGATGTGCTCCAGGGGATGGTGTTTGTGTTAATTCATCAATGATTTGTGTGATGGCTGAGTGCATCCTCAGCAAGTCTGTAGATGATGCAAACCTGAAAGGAACACTTGAGGGACCAGGTGGTTGTGCTGCCATTCAGAGAGACCCTTGACAAGGTGGAAAAAGGGACCAGCAGGAATCTCCTGAGCTTCAACAGAGGGACATTAATGTCTTGCACCTGGGGAGGAGTATCTCTGTGCATTGATATGAGTGGGGAGGGCTGAATGGCTAAAAATCAGCTTTGAAGAAAGATCTGAGTTCTGTGGTAGGCAAGTTGAACCTGAGTCAGTAGTCCACCTTGGAGCAAATGTCAGCAGCATTCCATGCTTCATTTGGAAGGGCTTCCACTTTTCAAAAATGATGTGGAAATACCTCAAAGGGAAGCTGAGCAGAGAGCAAAGCTGAGGGATCTCTGGAGGTGGCCGAGTCACCTAGTCTTTTTTTACTAGCTTGATCACAGAGCGTATCTGGTTGCACAGCACTTCTATGTTACATGAGGTGGCTCAAGGTCATCCCTGAGACTGATGATCTGATTGGGGATTTGTCTTGCAAGTTATGGTGTTGGATGGTTCCTGTTTGTTGTGGCTAGGCTGTGTGTGTGCAGAAGTGCAGGAATCTCCACCCTTTTTTCCAGCTGACCACCAGAACCTGAGCTGTAGATGTCTGCTTAGGTGTGGGCTGCAGCAGGGCTGTGTGACTGCTTGTGTCATGAGCACACAGCTGGCCCTTGCCCTGCCTCCCAGCCCTTTAGCAGAATCCCATCGCTTCAGTGTATGGACTTGGCTGCATAGCCAAATCATCAGCTTCACCAAAATATCAGTTGTTTTGCTTGAAGTACTCAGTGATTACAGTGCACATGGAAGTGGCCAGATGCTGGATATTCTTATCAGGTCAGATCTCAGCTTTTCTCTAGGAGGCACTAACCACATTTCTGTTGGGGGTGTTTGGTCAATGAGACCTTTTTAGGCTTACTCTAGTTTAATGATCAGGCTTTGAATAGTTGAAACTTGTATGCTTTCCTGAGGGAACTTGGTCCTGGAATTGTTGCTTTCTTCACTGTGAATTAATCTCTTGAGTGGACTTGTGTGTTAAACAGGAAAAAAAACTTAGAAGTTTGAGGGGGTTAGTGAATCTCAGTGTGCCAGGTTTTGTTTGAAGAAGCAAGCCTGCATCTCTTGCACACTGAGAGGAGTGCATTGTGCACAGTCCACCACTATTCATAACAGAAGGCTCTTCCTGCCTTTCCTTCCTGCCAGGGCACTGACTGGTTTCCCACTGGCTGGGGGGCTGTGATCCCTTGCCTGTGTTTTCTAAATGTCATTGTGTCAGCAGCTGGAGAGGTGTAGCTGAGCTGGTATCTAGTGTGCCTTGCTGTTGGTTGCACTTGTGCTCAGCAGTGCTTTATCAGTTGTCTTTCCTGATGGACTTTTTCTTTGGAAAAAGATTTAGAGGCCAGGTGAATTGGTTTGGAATTAGCTGAAGCTCAGCCTATCTTTGCCAAGATTTGTTTAGTGCTCTTCCCTAGGTCTCAGGGGAAATGAACTCTTCTCTGCTTCAGAGGTTAGTGATGCTTAATGGAGTGCTGACAGGTTGCTGAGCTTTTGGATATCAGATTTAGATGTCTTGTGTTCCCCTCTAACATGTAGCTTGTGATTGTAGTGGTAATTGCCTCTTACCACTTCTTGAGTTAGCAGAACTCAAGGTAGGGCTTGTGCTGTTACTGCTGCTTAAAAATCATCAGGTTCAGTTGGCCTGTTTCATCCAAGGGCCTGTGTGATATGATGACAGGCAATAGCTTTGAGCTGGAAGAGGGGAGATTGAGACTGGAGATGAGGAAGAAATTCTTGAGAGTGAGGGTGGGGAGACACTGAAACAGGTTGCCCAGGGAGGTTGTGGGTGCCCCCTCCCTAGAGGTGTTCAAGGCCAGGTTGGATTCGGCCTTGAGCAACCTGGGCAGGTGTCTCTGCCCATGGCAGTTGGAATTGGATGATCTTTAAAGTCCCTTCCAACCCAAAGCATTCTGTGGTATGTAGTGAAGGAGATAGTCCTGCAAGAGGAGAGAGAGTGGTCAGACGTTGGTCTCGTTGCAGTGCTCAGTGTTAGTGCTCTCTGCTATCCTGGCCTGTTCACTCACTGCCTTCAGTCTCTACTAGAAATTTGTTTGGGTCCCTGTAGTGAGTAGTTTGTCAGCTTCTGTGCATCTGGCATTGCACTGACATGGGAGTAGTGACAGTGAAGTTTATTTCTGCATCTTGTGAACACCAGGAATCACCTTGCTGCGAGCACTCTTCCTTCATCTAGTCTGTGTGAGAGCTTGTGCGAGTTACCAGCTGATGAGGATGAGCTAATTGAGATACAATGTGTGTTTCACCTGTGCAATTAATCTGTGTATAGATGCCTTGCACAGGGAAGCTACCCAGCAGGATGTGTTCTGAGCTCTCTTTGTGGTGGCTGCTTTTCCAGTCGCAGCTTGGCAGAAGCATGCTCAGATGGGGATGTCAATGCTGTCCGGAAGCTGCTGGATGAAGGAAGAAGTGTGAACGAACACACTGAAGAAGGGGAGAGCCTCCTTTGTTTGGCTTGCTCAGCAGGATATTATGAATTGGCACAAGTAAGTACCACACACAGTCCCCATGAAACCTTGGGGAAGCATTGGCGAAGGAGCTTCTTTGCTAGGTAAACAATAGAGCTGTTCTGATAAGAATATTTTATATATTAGCAGAATTGAAGTTAATCCACTCATTGTGGGCTTCCAGTTACTGCCTTTAAGGAAAAATGCCATTCTCTATATGCCTTTAGGTCTTGCAGATTTCTGAGGAACGTGCCTTGCTTTTTGATGTATCTACTTCTGTGGCATTGTTGTAGATGCAGCCAAGCTGCTCCGTCAACAGACGTTGCAAGAGGATCTAAACCAGCAGCAAAATCAAGTGCTGCAAGGCTCAGTCACTCCACACTTCTTAAAATCACATGTGTATCAGCAGTGCATCAATTTGTGTTGGCTTTTGGCTTTGATACTTTTGAATCTAAGGGTGGAATTTGTGCCTCTTTGAAGATGTGATGGTGCAAGTCCTCGAAGTGACCAGCTTTGTGTTTTGGTACCTGCTTTAATGACCACAGCATGCACCAGGGCAAGCTTGCAAGTTTGCAGTGTCTCTGCTGGCGTCCTGGTTAGTGAACTGCACTGTAATATGATGCCGAGTTGAGCAGGTAGGAGCAGATGTAGAAACCAAGCATTTCCTGAAGCAGAGCCCAGCACAGGTCCTGCGGAGTGCTGCTGTGCCTCGACATTGAGGGTGCTACTGAAGGGAATGTCCCAGCTGGCTGGAGAATTGCTGTTACAAGGCTCACTGAACTGAACACAAAATGTTGCTGTTACTCATCAGAGTGAACTTTTTTTCTCTAGGTGCTGCTAGCAATGCATGCAAACGTTGAGGATCGAGGGAATAAAGGAGACATAACTCCCTTAATGGCAGCTGCCAGCGGAGGCTATGTAGACATTGTGAAGCTGCTCCTTGTTCACTGCGCAGATGTCAACGCGCAGTCTTCAACAGGTAATGCAAGCAGGAACACAGAGTTAAAAAGAGTAGCAGGAGGCCTGCACCTGCTCTGAACTTCTTTGTGTGTGATGGCTTCATTCACAGGACAACAAATCAGAAACTCTTAAGAGCAGAACCCTTAAGCACACAGTGCAGGTGTTCAGTGCCTTACCTGGCCATTACTGAAGACTGGTTTTAGTACCAAGTGTCATAGGAAGCACTGCTCCTGTGCAAACCACTGTGGTGGGAGATGAGCAGAAACATACAGGAAGTTTAGTTTTTTTCCTCAGCTGTCTAATCCAAAATTACCCAGTAAAAGATGACCTTGGGGCATATCTGGTCAAGGGCAGCTGTTTTGATCTATTGCTTTTTACCAAAGAGAAGGTTCCTTGAGCATTGAATGTTGTCCACGTTGCTGATGCTTGACCACAGCTTAACTAACCTTGCTGAGAGCATTAACCTGCAGCTGGATTCTGCTCATATTAAGGTAGAATGTAAACTTTGTTATACTTCTGAAAACGCTGGGGATCTGAACTAGGAAATGTTGGGTGGTTTTTTTTTATCTTGATGTTTAGCCATATTAGGCAGAACTTACCTTAAAATTGACTGCAGCATTTATAATGCAAGCCATATGTGATTGTCTGTCACTTCCAATACCAGAGTTGGAAATTTATTTTCATCCATCCAGTAAGTTTTTTTCAAGGGATTACAGTACAGGCCTAGGCAAAAAAAAACCAACACCCAGCCACCCCCCAGCTCTACAGTGAGTATGAAAGTTACTTGTTGATTGTTGTTTTTCAGAGGTGTTAAAACTGGTTTCTTTTCCTGTATTAGGAGTGGGTGATGGAAAGGGCTTTCATGTCAACTTCTTCTTCTCTGCAGGGAACACAGCTCTCACTTACGCTTGTGCTGGGGGCTTTGTTGATGTAGTGAAGGTGCTATTGAAAGCCGGTGCTAATATAGAAGACCACAATGAGAATGGGCATACCCCCTTAATGGAAGCAGCCAGTGCAGGTCATGTTGAGGTTGCAAGAGTATTGCTGGAATATGGTGCAGGAATCAACACTCACTCCAACGAGTTCAAAGAAAGTGCACTTACACTTGCATGCTATAAAGGTACTGTCTCTCGCCTTGTTTTGTGTTTCTCTTTGAAGTGATTTGCTAGGATTAATCCAACAAAAGGTTCTGGCCATAATTGGAATATTTTCCTAGAGTTGTGAAAGAACTGGACTGTGGTTTTCACCTCAATGTTAGGAAGTGCTCTTCCATGGTGTAGTGGTATTAAGCCTGTCTACTTGTGTCCACACGCAGTGGACGTGCACTCGACGTGTTGCAGATGAAAACTTGTGACTGGCTGCGTCCAACCTTGTGCTTTGACACACCACCACTCTCCTCCTCCCCTGCTGCCACCTTCCCTGTTTTATTCAGATCCCCCTCACAACTATCTGCAAGTTCTGAGAACATCTCTGTTAGTTGTTAGGGCAATGGGAAGTTAGGCTGAATGTTCCTGGGACACGTGATGTGTTATTCCTGGATGCATGTTGGATGATGTCTGTGAATGGTTATCTATAATGAACTGTGGACTTTCCACTTAATTTAGTCTGTATTGAAGTTTCTATCCCAAGTAACTCAGTGCAGTGGTAAGCCAATATGTGTCCAGGGCTGGTGTGGGGTTTTTTGTTTGTTTATTTGTGTCTTCTGCAAACCTCCATAAAATTTCCAACAGTTGTTTTTCTCCTAGTGCGAGCTTTAAGGATGCAGGCAGTTGTCACAGTAACTTGAGGCATTTCCTCTGTGGTTGAATGGGAGGATATGTATCACCCATCTGCAAACCTGCATCTGAATTTGTCATGTATTTCTTGCAGCATAGGGTGGTCCTTACAGAGAGAGTTCAGCAGTGCTGCTCCTGGGGACGTTGGAGGAACGTTCTTGTTTCTCGTGACCTAAAACTTCCACAGAGTGATACAATGCCAGATCTTCACTGACTCTGTTATCTTAGGCAAGATGGTTAAGCTGCCTTGCTTTCCTATCAGCTCATGTCTTGGAGGAGGATGCTCATTGAGACAATGAAAATGTAACTTGGACAAATTCACAAATGACAGAAGCCACGACTGAGCTGAAAACAAGTACTGGGAAAATTTGGTGGAAGCTTTTAAAAGTGGTGTCAGATACTATGGCACAACGTGTGGATCTTAATTCCCACCACTGTGTGTGCTAATGCTGGGATTAAAAAAGCTTAAAGTTCAGATCCACATGGATCTATCTCTAAAAAATAATTCCTCTCCTCCCTCCCCATTTGTATGCTGCCCTGGAACACTTAAACGGTCTGCCACTCTAATAAGCAGTCTGTTTCAGCTTGAAGTCACAAGGGAAGGTTCCTGTTGCACAAACCTGAAGTGGAGAGGTTTGTCTTCCTCTCTTGGCTGGGCAGTGCCTTTGGCACAGACCAAAGCCTGGCTGGGGGCTTTGCAAGAGTATTTTTTGTGAGTGTTTAAAAACAGCAGGTTTGTGAGTTAGAACTTGTAAAAGTTGTGCTAGCAAACTGTGGACACCTGAATGCTGTCATTCATGTATTGCCTGACTGCTGAATGCTTGTGGTGTTAAACCCTCACTTATTTTGCTCTGTTTCATTTGAAGGCCATTTAGATATGGTTCGGTTTTTGCTTGAAGCCGGAGCTGATCAAGAACATAAAACAGATGAGATGCACACGGCGCTGATGGAGGCTTGCATGGTAAATAGCCTCTGCTTGTATTGCTCTCCTCTCAGTGAGAGAGGACTTGAAGGGGTGATAAAACCAAGTGAGCCTTTGCAAATGAGCTGATTTGGGCCTGCAAGTGAGCCTGTGTTAGTTTGAGAGGAAGAAAACTTACTGTAGCTGCCCTGGGTGGCCAGCTGCTGATGGTCTTAGTCTGACCGCTCATGGGGAAAAGTTAACTCTGTGTTTTGAGAGTGTGATGTGTTGCTTTAAATGCTCCCCATGTGAAGTGTAAGGGTAACCAATCTGCAGTGCACTGCTCGACCTATTCCAGGCTGAGCCCAAGTCACTGTTTAATTTGCAGTGTAGGAGTGAGTTTTCAACCTTTGTCTTTACAAATAAGGTCTCTCAGATGATTGTGGTATGAGCCTTCCAGAAGTGCATGGAGCTGGATGACTAAAGCATTACATTTGTCTTTTCACCACTGCAGGAAGTGTTTTGCATGTGGAGATGGTTTGCAAGGTTTCTGTAAGTGGTGCTGTGAGGTTTTCTTTTGACAACAAAGCAGTGGGTCAGAAGCAGTTTAGTTCTTAGCTCTTGGGAAACTTGTGTGTTTTCAAAACAGGCATTGACAACAACTTCCTGTTCCAAGAGTTTCATCCTGAGGAAGAGTGTGCTGTTGTGTCAGAGCACATATCTTCAGCCAGGTTTGAGCAGACTTTGGGTTACCTTTTATCTATTCTTCAAGCTTGGGAGCTTCTTTGAAGAAAAAACAAGGACCCTGGATTTGTGGGAAGCACATCAAGCAGAGGAAAAAACTTAATTTGCTCCCAATAGCCTCTAATCTCTAGAAGGTAGCTGCAGTGTTCCTTCAGGCTTCTGAGAACTGGAGGGTCAAGTTTTCCTTTAGTGCACCAAGGTGATGATCAAGTGGCCAGGTTAGATTCTAATGTCCCAAGCTGTGTGTAAGGCTCCCCATGGTAAGATGGTGCCTGGAACGGGCTTCCCTGCAGGGGACCCTGCTGTTGATCCCAGAATCCAGGGTGCAGCTGCAGGGCGTGTGTGCTGTCACCTAAAGGAGATTGCAGTGATTGCAAACTCAAATGTTTTCATTGGCCCTCTGCTCTGTTTTGAAGTCCCAACTCTGAGTTCAGCGTTGGAGCTTGTTCTTTTGGCTGCACCTTTGCCCCACAGGATTGTGACATTCTGGTGTTCCCTGTGTTCCTGCTATTGAATGCTGCAAAGACAGGAAGCTGAAATGTTTGTTCTCTAATGACCAACGATACTGAAGTGCCTCTGAGGTTTGGTCAAGGCACAGTGCCACACCTAGGATAATACCTTCAGTTAGGTGAGGTGGTGGTTGGCTTTTAGGCAGCTTCTCTAGGACAGCAGCCACTGTTCCCAGTTACTGCCTGCTTCCTGGCAATACAGGAGTGGTGTGTTTGATATGCCTCGTGCTCCCTTTCCTGTAGCTTTGTGTTAGCTGTTGAAGTTAGTGGCTGGCAGTTCTGGTGAAGTTAGAATTGGGAGCTGTTAGTGTGCTTGAGACTGCTGGTCTTAATGTGGAAGAACTTCTTTTGATTTGGGGAATCAGTGGGATTCTTAGCTTCATAACTTCAAAAGTCACCCCTCAGGATCAGTGCTCTAGCTTGGACAGCTCTGGCTTGAGCCACGGGCAGAGGGGTTTGCCAGTGTTGGTTGTGCCCAACTTCAGATTTCCTCCAAGGACCCAATATAAAAACAGCTACCACTGAAATTGGCCCATTTTGTCTCTTCAGGCAGAAGTATTCATTAGCTCTGTAGCAAAATCTGTCAGCAGGCACTGGGACTAGTTTAGAAATTAGTCCATCTTAACTCAAATCCCATGAGAACCCTGGGTCAAGACATAGGGCTCCAATCCCTGAACCCCAGCTGAGAGTTGATGACTCCTGGAAGAGCCTTGCATTTCCTTGAGGTCAAGTGGTGTCCAGGGTGATGCAGCTTACAACTCAGCACTTGCAGCACACAAAGCAGAAAGTGGTTTTCTCTCCACTGAGGGATACAAAGAGCCTGCTTCAATTCAGGCCTTTTACTTTGAGTTCCCTTCCCATCCCTGTTGCCCTGTTAATAGTGTATGCTGAAGAAAGCTCTAGTGTGAGGTGTCCTCTGATTAGACCCTCAGACCCTCTGTTTCTGAGAACTCTTTGCATGACTTAAGCCTTCCCCTTTCATTAGCTGTTGTTTGTCATCTGTGTCAGTTTTCCAAGATCTCTCCTTCAAATTGTTCCCCAATTGGGTTGCAGTTTCTTAAGCTGGGGAGGGGGAAGAACCCTGTGAATTTCTTCTTTCCTACCACTTAAACTTCCTTACATTCTTTCCCTTTCCAGGGAGACTGGGGCCCTCTGCAAACCTCTTCAGGTTTTTTGGTACTTTAGCTATTTCCAGGAACTTTGAGGAGTTCTGTAATAGTTTCTTGGGCAGCTGACATTTTCATTTATGTGTTTTGCGTGGTAGGGACTCAGAGGGACTGCTCTGGCAATCTTCATTCTCTTCCCTCTATGGCAAAGATTGCTTCATCCCAAAACACTTCCCAGTCATCTTAAAGATTTATTCAAGTCTTCCCTCTTCTTGTTACCTCCCTCAGTGTAACTGATTTTCTCTGCAGATATCTAACCCAGAATCTACAAAATGCCAGCTGAAGATTTGTTTGTCCTGTATGTGTCTGTATGAGCCTTGAATCAACTGCAAACAGAATGGTTTTGTGTTGTTTCCCAATGCCTGTTTTGGGGTTTAGTCAAGAAGTGAGTTTATTACTTACGGTGCTGGTTTGTCATCTCTCTTATTTTTGTGTCCTAGCTATTTTGCTGCATATTTAAGAAAGTTCTATTCCACAGCTCTTGCCCTGTTCCCCCAGGAAAAAAGGGGGGGGGGGGGGGGGAATCCCCACATGTATCTACTTTTTATCCTCATGAATTTAAACCTAACTTAGATGTAGGTGGAGACTAAATGCCAGTTTAATCCGAGTGTTACCAAAACTATGGCACCATCACAAGTAGACAGACCCTGGCTTCAGAAGGGTTTTCAGCCCCAGTGGTTCTGAGTGCAGCCTGGGGTGACCAGCTGTTGGTGACTGGTGTTGCTGTGTTCACAGGATGGGCACGTGGAAGTGGCACGCCTGCTGCTAGACAGCGGTGCCCAGGTGAACATGCCCGCGGATTCCTTTGAGTCCCCGCTCACGCTGGCGGCCTGTGGGGGACACGTGGAGCTCGCAGCTCTCCTCATCGAGAGGGGAGCCAACCTGGAGGAAGTCAATGATGAAGGCTACACTCCTCTCATGGAAGCTGCCCGGGAAGGCCACGAGGAGATGGTAGCCTTGCTTCTGGCACAAGGTGAGATCCCAGGCTTCCCTTGGGTGCTGGCTGAAGGATGTGGTGTTGGCTGTTTGCCCTTAGGTGTTCTGTGCAGCCTGTGGCTGTCGCTGCTCCTTGCTGTAGCTAAACCACCCTTTCAAAGCTCCTTGCAAAGCTAAACCACCCCTACTGGAGCTGATGAGCATTCTCCTTCCTGCCTCCCCTGTGTCTGATCAGTTAAAGTAACAGTGGTTTTGTTTCCTAGGGGCAAATATAAATGCACAGACAGAAGAAACACAGGAAACAGCTCTTACTCTGGCATGCTGTGGAGGGTTCTCCGAAGTAGCTGACTTCCTCATTAAGGCAGGAGCTGATATAGAACTTGGCTGCTCAACACCTTTGATGGAAGCTGCTCAGGAGGGCCATCTTGAATTGGTGAAATACTTGCTGGCAGCAGGTATGTGTACAGTGCGAATGGTCTAGGCCACAGATATTGTAGACTTCACGTTCTATATGATTTATAAGATACCTGGCTTGATGGTGGCAGTGTTGTAACAAAGAACATTGTTAGACACCTTGGCAAGATGAAGAAAGTGTCTGTTACACTTTATGATTGCCTGATACTTGTAATGGAGGAAAGTGCCTGGAGCAGCACTGGCTTCTCTTGCACATCTGGAAACATCAGGGCTCTCAGGAACTTATTTCCAGCTAACTGCAGTTACCACAAAATGTTACTACAGGTAATGCTTGGGTTTCTGTGCTTTGAGGAAGCCAGTTGTGCAGTCTCCCTCCCTGAATAACCACTGCTTTAGGAAAGTACTGCATTGCTGTGATGGAGTGCTACATCAAAAAGGAAATCCTGCTGGAAATGACACTTAGGTATGCATCAGACTGCTGGAGCAGGTCCAGAGGAGGCCACCAAGATGATCGCAGGACTGGAGAACCTCCTCTATGGGGACAGGCTTAGAGAGTTGGGGCTGTTCAGCCTGGAGAAGAGAAGGCTCCAGAAGGACCTCAGAGTGGCCTTTCAGTACCTGAAGAGGGAGAAGAGTGATATGAAAGAACTGGGGTGGGGAGGGGCAATGGCTTTGAGCTGGAAGAGGGGAGATTGAGACTGGAGATGAGGAAGAAATTCTTGAGAGTGAAGGTGGGGAGACACTGGAACAGGGTGCCCAGGGAGGTTGTGAATGCACCCTCTCTGAAGGTGTTCAAGGCCAGATTGGATTCAGCCTTGAGCAACCTGGGCTGGTGGGAGGTGTCTCTGCCCATGGCAGGGAGTCAGAATTGGATGATCTTGAAGGTCCCTTCCAACCCAAACCATTCTGTGAACCTATGAATCTGTCAATTTAAAGCTGGTAGAGACTGAAGTGTATCAACCCTGCTTAAAGTGGTAAACAAAAAGCTACATTTTGGAGCTCTGCCTTGCTCTGGGAGCCTATTACTGTGTGTGCTCCTTTCTAAGAATAAGCATAAAATTATCTGGATTTGTAATTCTAGAAAGTAATGCTCCCTGCTCAGCGAGGGACAGTAACAACTGTGTCTCTTTGTGCAGTGACACCAGCATGTGACACCCATCCCCAGCTCACTTGGAATGCTGCTTGCACTCCACTTCTGATAATGCAGGAAGTTAATTGGGGAACCTTGTTTTGGCACCAGGCAGTCTCTAAATATATCTCACCCCTTGAAAATAAGAAAATGGGTAATGACATTGGCATCTTCGGGGCAGGCTGGTGCGGCACGCAGCACGAAGCACGCCGAGTTTCGTGGAGCTGGGGTGCACGAAGCCAGTAAAAATATTTCCACAAAAATACTGTAAAAGAAAACATTTTGAAGAGGAGGGAAGAAATGGCAGCTTCAGAAGTGCCTGGGCTTGTGCTGTTGGTCCTGATTCAGTGGCACGTATTTGGCCTGGCTTCCTGCGCTGTGCAGCTTCTTGCCGAAAGGGGTGGTCTAGACCATGATCTTTGACTTATTGTGACAACTGAAATCTTCCTTGCTGCAGAGGGAACCTGGGACTAAGTGAGCTGAGGTGCCTGGGTTGCCAGCTCTCAAGCTGCACCAGGGGAGGTTTAGGCTGGAGGTGAGGAGGAAGTTCTTCACTGCCCAGGGGGGTGGTGGAGTCACCGTCCCCTGGAGGCGTTCAAGAGGGGATTGGACGTGGCACTTGGTGCCATGGTCTACTCATGAGGTCTATGGTGACAGGTTGGACTTGATGATCTTTGAGGTCTCTTCCAACCTTGGTGATACTGTGATACTGTGCTTTTTCCAAGCCTTGGCCTCCATCCCCTCCTCCAGAGGATTTTTACTGCCACAGCAGTTTTTACCCTGAGCGCAATGCCCCGGGGCTATGCAAGTCATTGGTCAGTAGAACACAGCTGTTGTCACAGATAAGGTGCCTTGCTTTTTGTGTCTAGCTGATGTGAGATACTTGGTAAGGAGATGTCCACTAAGAAAAAATCCATCCTTTTCTTCCAGGAGCCAATGTTCACGCCACCACCGCGACGGGAGACACCGCTCTGACCTACGCGTGTGAGAACGGCCACACAGATGTTGCAGATGTGCTGCTTCAGGCCGGTGCTGATTTGGTAAGACTTCTGCTGCAGCTTGTGGGGAAATGGCACTTGGTGCCATGGTCTGGTCATGGGGTCTGTGGTGACAGCTTGGACTCGATGATCTTCGAGGTCTCTTCCAACTTTAGTGATACTGTGATATGATTTGGGTTTCAAAGTATGCTGAAGCTTAGATGCTTATGGAGCAGAGAGTTGGTTTGAGCAATGGAGATTCATGCATGAGTGGAAGAAGGCTTGGAAGAAACTTCTGCAAACAAGGCTGCATATGCAGTTTGGTCTAAGAAAGAGGCATTCTCTTGGGGTAAGCTTTTCTCTGCGCAGTGAAAAGGTTGAGCTGTAGCTGACTCATGACAGCTGATACTCCTCATTTCAGCATAATTCAGCAGTTTACCTGCTTTGCTGCTCTGAACTGGAAAGATGTTAGTATTAGAAGCTATTGCTGCTCCTTTTTAGTGTCAGTTTCTGCACACTGTGAGACTCTCACCTTCTTGAAACTGCACCGTGGACCCCTACCCAAACTAAGCAGTGCCTTTTCAGTGACCAGAAGAAGAGGATCTCTTTCCTGTGCTCCACAACTTATTCTCTTCCTTGCACCTTGGTTTTAGCTTCTTGTTCTCACAGCCTTTCTTTTCTGTAATACATTTAATCATAACTAAGTTGTTTACTGAACTTCCTGGGCTTTTTTCATACTCTGGACCCTGCCTCTTCGTCAGCTGCAGGGATTTGGTTGTGTTTGGCTTTTAAGTAGCAAAAAGCAATTGATGCCTTAGTCTTAAGGATTTAGGTAAGGCAGAGGCAGGGGAGATTGTTCTTCTGGTTGCCTTTCTGTGGTTTTGCCCACTCTTCTCCTTTCTTCTTCCACACTTGTGGGATTGTTTTGGTTTGGGAAGGGCATTGGAGTTTTGATTGGATATTTTAGGGGTGGGTTGTGGTGTGATTTTTTCCATTACCTTTTAAATACAAAGAGTTTATCACTGAGCCCACTAAATCAGCATCCTTCAGTCTTAAAGGCAGCTGGGTTTCTTTGGTGGGTTTTTTGATGTTGTTGTTTTGGTTTTAATTTATGGTTACAGACATCAGTAAATGCTGTAAGCATGAGCTAACAACACTTCACCCTTCCCTGTGAACATATTCTTTTGCAGGTCTCATTAATTCTGCTGCACCACAGTTCTGCTTCATATGTTCCTAGCAAGGAGGAAGATGATGTTAGTGGAGGGGTGTGTGTGTTTGGGGGGGATTTTGGCACAGCTGCTGCACTTTGCTCAGTTCAGTGCTGGTATTGAGCATTAGCCCCTCCAGCAGAGGCATGAGGTGTGGGAGGTTTTATTGGGTATTTAACAAAAACACTGAAGTACTTGGTTAGGAAAAGGTGTAATCTGTGAGATAACTCCTTGGAGCAAGGCTGGAAGGGGGGGGGAAGTACGAGTTGCTGTGCATAAACTTTTAAAACCAGGCAAGGGTTGCTGCTTAAGTGTCTCTTCAGGCTATTAAGAGTCAAATCACATCTAGTTTTTGCTCCCTCTCATCACCAAGGTGAGCAGCAGTTGCAGCCTTCAGCTGCCCCTACTTTGATAAAGGTTGCTGGGAGGAGCAGCTGGCTGTTCTAAAGTGTGATTTCCCTGCATTTTCTTGTGCCACCAGTCCAAATGAGGAGCTGTAATGTAAGCAAGCGAAGGGAAAATGCCCAGGAAAGAGAGGATTCCCGTGCTGTAAATGTACTGGGTTTGAATTCCGGTTGTAAGGGAATGGGGAAGTGCCTGCACAAGTGAAGCAAAGCTTTGCAGCAGTTTCCTTTCACACCTCTCTGTTGCTTTGCATGATCAGAAGTTGTGAGTGGCTGTGAATAAATTGCTTTCTGAGGAAGGTTTCTGTCTTCTGATGGAGTACAAAAAAAGCTTCTTTGTCAGTACTGTGGGAGGTTATTCCTCTAACTTTCATTGTTCCTGAGTAATTTGAAGTCTGTGGTGGAGTAGAGAACTGAATGCAGATCTGGACTTAAGCATCTGGTTGCTCCCTCTTCATTAGTTCAGTTAATTTTGCTCTCCTGGTGCTCAGACACAGCAACTGAAAGAGCCTCTTCAGCTGTTTTTGCTTTCTTTTCAATTCTGCAGCGCCAGTCCTTCCTGAGATTGCTTTCACTGATGAAAACAGGGTGGGCAGCAGGGACAGGAGGTGACCAACCCTCGTGTGCTCAGCACTGGGGAGGCCACACCTCGACTGCTGTGTTCAGCTCTGGGCCCTCCCTGCAGGAGGGACTTTGAGGGGCTGGAGCTTGTCCAGAGAAGGGCCTGGAGCCCCTGGGCTATGAGGAGGGGCTGAGGGTGTTCAGGCGAGAGAAGAGGAGGCTGAAGGGAAACCTCATTGCTCTCTACAGCTCCCTGAAGGGAGATAGGAGTGAGGAGGGGGCAGCCTCTTCTCCTTAGTGGTAAGAGACAGGAGCAGAGGAAATGGTTCCAAGCTGCACCAAGGGAAGCTCAGGCTGGATCTTAGGAAATATTTCTACCCTTGGAAGGGTTCTCAGACATTGGAAGAGGCTGCCCAGAGCAGTGCTGGAGTCAGCATCTCTGGGGGTGTTCCAGCAGCTGTGGACCTGGTGCTTAGGGACATGGTTTGGTGTTGAGCCTTCAGTGCTGAGTGGTGGGTTTGACTGGATGAGCTTGGAGGGCTCTGCCAACTGGATGTGTTCTGTGATGTTTCATTGTTTTCCAGAAACCTTTGTACCTGAGATTTATGTCACAGTCAGTGTGGAGCTGGACATCCAACATCTTCCCCCACTGTGGGTCCTTTGTAATGAAAATGCTAGTTATGGCCTGAACAGTACAATAAGAGGGCTGAGGGGTGTTCTGTGATAGCAGGGATAGATGGCACCTACTGGATGTTCCATGCTGTGCAGCCCTGGACCTGTTGGATGATGGAGGCTGGAGCTGTGCCCCTGTGTCTACAGGTGGCAGTGGCTCTTCTGCAGCCCAACAGAGAGGGGTTCTCATGCAGTGCTGGGAGCATGCAGTGAACAGCCCTGGGTTGTGAGACAGGGGCTTGAAGGGATTCCTGAGGATGCAAGGCCTGTTGAGAGAAGTGGAGACGTCACATTTTCCATGCTGCCTTTTGGGAGCAGTCCTTGGTGACGACCTCCCCTGAGGCTCTTGACAGGGAGTGCTGTGCTGAGGAGGCTGCACAGAAACACTGAGTGTCTGGGGACCCCTGCCTGAGCTGCTCTGCTGGCCCTGCAGAGATGTAGCCACTGCTGGATTTTCCTGCCTTTGCTTTGTTCTGTGTGTCACCTGCATAGACTGTTCTCTTCCAGACCCGGGAGGCAAGGAGCATAGTTTCTGAGGGCATTTCTTCCTGATTCTACCCCAAATGCTCCTGAGTCAAAGGAGCTGTGAACACTGGCTGTTCACAGATCCATCACCATCACTTCTCCCATCTCTTCCAAATTAAGAGCCTTTATCTCATTATTAGGACAGCACAGAGTTTCCTTGAAGACCTCAAATTCTTCCTGACTTCTCAGGTGTCTCTTCAGTTGCCATTTGAGATGCAGACTTTGAGAGTGCAGGTGTGAAGAGGAGCCTCTTTCCTGCTGTGTCAGCCAAACTGGCAAAGAGCTGGAGATGTTTCTTTCAGGGAAGTTCCTGTGTGGTGCTCATTGAAAACTGAAGATATCCAGCTCAGTTTGCTGAACTGATTACTGTGCATTGCTCACATTCAGCTGAGGCTTTCTCAGTCTCCAAATAGAACCCTGAGCTGAAGTCTGAGCCTGGTTTGTGATGAAGGTGGTGAAACACTGCAGCAGGTTTTGCAGAGGAATTGTGGATTACCCATCCTCAGAAATGTTCATGGGCAGGTTGGATGGGACTTTGAGCAACCTGACCAAGGGAAGATGCCCCTGCCCATGGCAGGGAGTGGACTTGGTGGTTATTGAAGGCCCTGTCCAACCCACACTGTTCCGTGATCCCTACCTGAGGAGTGCTTCTGATCCCCATCAGAGTTGTGTCTGAGCTGGGAGCGATTGTTGCCACCACATCTCAGCATAGAAAGGCTGCAGCTCTTGCAAGCAGAAGAGCAGGAGTGTGCTGTTCAGGGACTGCTCTTGCAGCCTGGGTGTCAAACACCTGATTGAGTTTAGGAGCAGGGAAGATCCTGAGAACTCTGCTAGATTCATAAAACAGGGTGGCATTGTGAGCACTAGAAGAAAATGATGGCTGAGGTGAAATGTCTTTGGTCAGTAGTGAATTTTTCCTTCTGAGACTGCAGGGCAGGTTCTGCGGCTGAGCAGTGCCAGAGCTCAGCTGTTTCTGCTGGAGAGCTGCTCAGCCCTGCATGGGATTCTGATGAATTTGTATCTCCTTGTGACTAATAGCTTATGAAGCCTGGCTTGTTACCAACTGTTCTGATGCTTCTCACAAGCCCTTCTTTAAGGGATCTGTTGTCTTCGTGTCCTTAAGGGGCCAAAGTTCACCTGTGAAAATCTGTAGCAGAACCAGCATGGCAGGTCTGACCCTTCCCTTGTTAATGTATGCGTTTGAAAGTGGCTGCTTCTGCCAAGGAAGGGAATGGCTTCAGTCTGAAAGCTGCAGCTTGTGATCCCATCTGTGCCTGAGCTGCATTATAGTTGTTTATCACCTGCAGGACTAGAGCCTTTCAGGGTCTTAGTCTGAGCTCTTGCCACATGGACCAAGTGTAAATTTTGCTTGTTTACAGACTTCTCTGTGGGAACAAAACACCTGCTTTAGATTTTGTGATTCACACAAGTGAAACTTTGGGGTTTTGAACTGTATTTTAGAGTTCTATCTACTCATGTTTTTCTAAACTGTGGTATGGTTTACTAGCTTCAGGAAAAGTCACCAGCACTACAGTAATGCTGTCACTTACCTGTGTGACAAGGATTGGTCCAATCTCAAAGACTTCTGTTGGCTTTTTCATGCCTTGTGTCTTTACTAGCAGCTACTTTCACCTCAAAACTTGTGTAATGTGAGACTAGGACTAGGTTAAGGACTTCAAAGCTCACAGAGTATTGGTGATGTTTAATGAGAGTCTGACTTGTAAGCTGTGCACCTTCAAAGTGCCTGTTTAGGTACGTGTGGCCTTTCAACGTAGCAGCAGAGCTGGATGAAATGCTGTACAGTGGAGATTGTCTCCTCTGTGACAGTGAAGCTGCTCCTGACAAAGTGGTTGTGTCTTTGACTGTTTCAGAGTGGCTTTTTGGACAAGGAGAAGGTCACAGCCTTTCTCAGCTGCCAAGTACAGAGGAGAGGTTTAAATTGGGGCTGTCTCACCTAGGCTGCCTGGCAGCTGTATGTGAGGCTCTGTTCCAGAGGAGAGTTGATGTAGTGATGGAGTTTACCTTTGTGCTGCATGATACATTTTATGCTGGAATTGAGAGAGGGAAGGGAAAACCCTCAGAGCAGCTTGATCTTTGCATTCTTCTCGTTTTGCACCTCCCCAGAGCTCCTCATACTTGGTAGAATTGCACTCCACATAACTTCACTGGAAAAGAAAATCAATCCATGCACACCAAACTGCTTCTGTGACAAAAGTATTTGTACAGAAAGCTGGTTTTGTCACCACGGGGATCCTTGCTTTGTCTCCATCTGGGATCGTCCCTCACACTGATGGGGTTCCTTAATGAGAAGCTCGCTCTCCTGTGAGAGACACCCTGCCTCTTTGGTCACACAGCAGTGGAACATCTACCAAAAGGGCTACTGCTTTAATAGAGTTGGGTGAAACAGGGCTGGAGGTAGCTGTGTTGTCAGTACAGTGAGGGATCTGAGAAGCTGTCTTGTTTTCCCATGCTGTTTTTGACCCACCAGGGAAAGGTCAAGAGGTTTCAGGTGTGTTTAGATTTGGCCTTCGGTCTTCTACAAATAAAGCAGAAGATTAAAAGGCATCTGAGGCTGACTCTGGGTGTTGTGGTGCAGCCTCTAGATTGTGTAAAGTACTATGAAATCCTCTCCTTGCCAGTGAAGAAAAGGATGCTCTGTTGAGCAGAGAGCAAAATGATGTTCCCTTGAACAAGCTGCTGGGTGTGACCTTTGTGTTCTCTCCGTGAATCTGAATGGCTTGTGGTAGGAGTTCTAGCTTGCAAGAGCTGCATTGCTTGGTTTTAACTTTTTGCTTGCTTGCCCAATTCCAGTAGAAGATTTTCAGCTGGTGGATCTGATCCATTTGATTTCACATTCCAGGTCTTCATGACCAAGCACAACGCTTATTGTAGAACAAGAGCCGTGAGTTCTTCTCTTTCCTTCCGCAGGACAAGCAGGAGGACATAAAGAAGACTGTTTTGGAGGGCATAGAGCCGGGCAAGCATCAGGTGAGATTGGCCTTTGATGCTTGTAAGCTGCAGCCTCAGGACACAATGTTAACAGCAAGCATGGCTTTAAGGCATCTCAGTTTCTTCAGAACTACAAAGCCTCACAGTGCAGACTCAGCACCTCATCTTTGTCTTGCATTTGCCCTTCTCTTGGGTTTTCAAAACTACTTTTTAACAAACTTTGTCTCAGCCTGCAGCAAGTTGCCTCCCTGAGCCTACTGGCACGAGGAGCTGTGTCCATATCCAGCCTCTTTGAGAGATTCCCTTTTCAGATACTTCAGCTTGAGGCCTGGCTGAGTGTTCAGGTGCCACTGAAGTGCTGGTTGCTATGTACCGCAGGAATCATATCTGGGACAATTAGGTTGTTGACTGCAAGAATACTGTGGCTCTTGAGAGGAGTTCAGGCTTGAAAGTTAGCAGAGTGGCACAGTGTAAGGACTGCATTGTTTGGCTGCTGTCTTGTATCAGAAACTTGGTCTAAATAATTTTCCTTAGAAGAGCATTTAGATTTCTGTGAAGTATTCACTGTTGCATGGAGAAAGGAAGTCTCTGGGGAGAGCTTGGAGCAGCCTTTCAATACCTGAAGAGGGCTGCAAGAAAAGGAGGGACTTCTGACAAGGGCTGGGAGTGACAGGATGAGGGACAATGGCTTTGAGCTGGAAGAGGGGAGGTAGAGACTGGGGATGAGGAAGAAATTCCTGAGGGCGAGGAGACTCTGGAACAGGTTGCCCAGGGAGCCTGTGGCTGCCTCCTCCCTGGAGGTGTTCATAGGCCAGGTTGGACTCAGCCTTGAGCAACCTGGGCTGGTGGGAGGTCCCTTCCAACCCAAACCATTCTATGATGATTTATGAGAGGGGCTTGTTTGGAAGCTTAAGAGAGCAGCTGGACCTTTAGTTTGAAAACACAGGTTTTGTTCTAGAACGTATGACAGTGGAAACAAACTCAAGGAAATGGCCAGGGGAATAATCCTTGCCAACCACAGATTCTTGTCACCAAGGGGAGTGGAGAAGCCCTCAGGTAGCCAATCCTGGAGTTGCCTGAACCAGAGAACTCAAGAGTGAAAAAATACTAGTGATTGTTGTAAGATGTTTCTGATGACTGTTTGCTCTGCTCTCTGGACTTTGGATTTATCTGGGAAGGAAATACTAATACACAACTGGATTCTCCTCTTCTCTTTGAGTCCCAGTGGCAAAGGTGCAGATAATATCAGCTCTTGCCTGATCTGGGTAGAACACATCACTTTGCCATTCTTTCTATCTGGTACTCAGACCTGCAGAACTTCTTCTCAGGTGTTGCTTCTGCTGAGGCAGAGCTAGCAGCAGAGCACATCAGTCGAGTGTTCAGAGAATGGCCTTTCCAGCCAGAGCTGGCACAGGTGTTTGCTTTCTCCCTTTTGCTGCAGTGTTTCTCAGGTCTGGAGCAGCGAAGAGAGGCAGAACACTGTGGGTCCTACCGTGCAGGCAGCAGGGGAAGGAGTCTGTGGGGAGGAGCACTCCTTGCTAGTTTGTGTTCAAAACAAGGATTTGCATGTCCTTCCTGTTAATACAAGGAAACAGAGCATTGGAAAGCTGATGGGGAATGCTTCTGGACAGCTTTCATGTTCTCTGTCTAGATTTTGATTGTCTACTGCAGCTTTCTTCTACCTGCTGCTCCAGGTAGAAGAAAGGACATGAGCACTGCACTGGCTCAGCTTCTTACTGTGGCTTGTTCTAGGTATTTTCCCCTAAAAATGGAGTTGATGCTGTCTGCTAGTCTTTATTAGGGCTAAATAGAGTGCTGAAGCCATGGAATTGATTTCTTCTGAAAATAAAGTATGCATTTCCATCTTCTGATGTGAAAAATACTGTCAAAAAGCAGGAACTTGCAAAGATCTGCAGCAGGTGGGCACACAAATGGTTTTCCTTTGGCTAGGCTGATGAAGGGTATGGTACTGCAAGTATTGGAAGTGCATAATAGTTGAGGAACAAGTTCTGCCAAGTGACAGTTGGTTAAACTGGGCAAAAGAACTGCATTGCATTTCAATGAGGAAGCCTCCTGACACTTGTGGGTAAGACTTCGTCAGTGAAGTCTGTTAAGAATGGGGAATGTTGCAGCCGGTGATACCTTGCTGCTGCTCTGCAGTGCTGTGTTTGAGTGCGAGATGAGATCACTTCCCAGTGTCTGGAACGTAGCTGAGATGACCTAAACTAAATTCTGCTGCTTGCCGTTTCAGAGCGTGCAGTAACTGGTTTGGGCAGCAGTGCTCTGCTGCTGCTCAGTGAGTGCAGTGGTGTTTGGTCCTTCTTTGTATCCACAGCTGCTCCGTGTGTGATTTGCCAGCAGTACCAGGGGCTTGCTGTGCACAAGGCAAGCTGCAAGCATCTGGCTTTCTATGGTAGTGGCTGAGGAAGGAAAAAAGATGCCAAATACCCGACTAAGCATCAGAGCTGAGGAGCATGCTAGCAATTCTTGCACGCCACAGGGCCACACGCTAGCCTGCTTAGCTGCAAACGCATCTGCCGTGCAGACAGCTCAGCACAGGCTGCTCTGCCAGGGCAGTCTACTTAGAAAAACACACTGAGGAGTGACTTCAATGTGAACTCTGCAAGGCTTCCTATCAGCCTCTGTGCACTGAGGCATTAGACGAGCAAGCCACCAAAGAGACACTAACATGGAGTTTGAGTGCGTGTTAAGGCAGCGTACAGCGATACAGAGTTCTTGTGGAGGTCAGGAGAAGCCTAACCCTCACTAGGGCCAAGAATTGGTTTATATTTTCTCCTCGAGGTCAGTCTCTGACAGAAGATCCAGTCAAGAGTTCTTCCTGGGGTGTGTGAAGAGAAAGCTAAGTGAAGGTGCAGCTTGTAACAAAGCTAGCCATATGTCAGAGAACATATGTGGAGTTTTCAGGAATGCTGACACTCTGAGGAGGAGTTGATTTGTTCTGTCAGATCTATTCTTGTCCTTTTTTATTTATAATGGCACTACAATCCACTGCTAAATGCTGACTGAATTTCACTCTCAGATACACCTGAAGTTCTGGGAGCTAAAAGTGAATTTAGAGCTTGGGTTGTCAGACATGTAATTAAAGAGCCTCCAGTCCTGGTGTATTTCATTGCTCAGAGTGAATGTTCAGAGCACAAATACAAGCTCTCCCCTGGTTGCTGTGGGAGGGTTCCTGTGTATTGTTAGTCAGCATTCTTTGTCTGTTGATCGTGTCTGCGCAGCAGGCAAGTGCCTCACTCCTGTTACCTCTCCAACAGCTTTGTTCAACCACATTTTTCCAATATTCAGGCAGTTCTTAAATTAAAAAGTTCTTGTTCATCCTGGTTTTGTTGCTTTATATCATCCTCTTGTGTTTTTCCCTTTACTCTCCTGCCCTCTTCACGGGAGGCTTTTTGTGACCTGCAGTGATTGTCTCATTCCAATTGCTAATCCTCTTCAGTGTGTTTCACAAACCTTGTCTGCACTCCAGATGTGGTTGAGGTTTGGAAGGTCTGCCATGCAGCACCTAACAGCTCTCAGTTGTAGGTGTTTCTGTGCTTCTTCCTGCTGGTGACACCTGTGTTAAAATACCCCCTGTGGAGGAGGAAACTAGACACTGCTGTTCTCAAGTGTTGTGCATGTGAACATCAAAATAAAAATGGATATGTGAGTAGGGAAGACTTCCTCGTGTGCTAACAGTTTGTCAGACCAAAGGATGTGGTCTTAGTGCTTTTTGATGCTGTGGTTCTGTATTGAAGGTCATTGATTACGGTCAGCTTATATTGATTGCAGTCAGCTTATAAGATAGATCTTCTGCTAAGACAAGTAACTGTGCTCCCACCAAAAGCTGAAACAATGGTGGAATTGTTTTGTCCATGCATACACCTGTCCTCTTTTCTTTCCAACAGGAGCATGAATCTGAAGGTGGCAGAACGCCGCTAATGAAGGCTGCACGGGCTGGCCATTTATGCACTGTGCAATTCCTTATTAGCAAAGGTAAAACAGCAGTTTAAAAAGCAAAGGCAAGACCCAACGTCCCACTTACCCATTCTGTGTGTTTGTAATCTGGCTGTGTGGGCATGGGCATTTGTCAAACTGTTCAGGGCTCTTTAACTTAGTTTGTGATACAATGAGTCACACAATACTCTGCTAGATACTCCTAGATGAATAAATAGGTTTGAAGTACAGCAAAGGTGTTCAGTTTCAGGGGGGAAAAACAAAGCACTCTGTGCTTCAGCAGCAGCCCTGGTGTGCCCTGCACCATGGAGAGATCCTCAGAAGTGCTTAGAATGAAGTTGTCAAAGTTGTGGTCTGTATACCATGAGCATTTCCTCTCTTTACTGCTTAGAAGGCCTACTGCTGCTGTCCTTTACAAGGTGAGGAAGATGAAGTGTAGAAGCCAGTGGTTGTTCCAAATCCTTCGCTTTTTACCTGGAAGCGCAATGAATTAGGAAGAGTAGAAGGGAAAAAGCTCATCTCAGTTCCAGAAAAGATGTGCTTACCCTTGATGCTGGAAGGAATTTCCTGGTGTTTAATTCTGAGGTCTTCTCTTCCTAGGTGCCAACGTTAACAGGGCTACAGCTAATAATGACCACACGGTGGTGTCGCTGGCGTGTGCGGGAGGCCACCTGGCAGTCGTTGAGCTCCTTCTGGCTCACGGAGCAGATCCGACTCATAGGCTCAAGGTACGCACTCACACCAGGCGTTGGCATAGGTACTGAATGGACCACCTGGTTCATTTCATGGAGTAGTAAATGGCCACTTTGAAGTGGTCTAGTTCATGTCTTATGCTACACCAGGGAGAAGAATTCATCTGCTGGCTTTTTATTTCCCAGACTTGGTTAGGAACTGGCTGGAGGGCCGAGCCCAGAGAGTGGTGGTGAATGGTGCCACGTCCAGCTGGCGGCCAGTCACTAGTGGTGTGCCCCAGGGATCAGTGCTGGGCCCCATGCTCTTTAACATCTTTATTGATGATCTGGACGAGGGCATTGAGTAAATTTGCGGACAACACCAAGCTGGGGGCAGGAGATGATCTGCTGGAGGGTAGAGAGGCTTTGCAGAGGGACCTCGACAGGCTGGACAGATGGGCAGAGTCCAAGGGCATGAGTCGGGTTCTGCACATTGGCCACAGCAACCCCAGGCAGTGCTACAGGCTGGGGTCAGAGTGGCTGGAGAGTGGCCAGGCAGAGAGGGACCTGGGGGTGCTGGTCAATGGTAGGCTGAACATGAGCCTGCAGTGTGCCCAGGAGGGCCAATGGCATCCTGGCCTGCATCAGGAACAGTGTGGCCAGCAGGAGCAAGGAGGTCATTCTGCCCCTGTACACTGCACTGGTTAGGCTGCACCTCGTGTCCTGTGTCCAGTTCTGGGCCCCTGAGTTTAGGAAGGATGTTGACTTGCTGGAACGTGTCCACAGAAGGGCAACAAGGTTGGTGAGGGGTTTGGAACACAAGTCCTATGAGGAGAGGCTGAGGGAGCTGGGGTTGCTTAGCCTGGAGAAGAGGAAGCTCAGGGGAGACCTTATTGCTCTCTGCAACTACCCTAAGGGAGGTTGTAGACTGGCAGAGATTGGTCTCTTCTCCCAGGCAACCCGCACCAGAACAAGAGGACTTAGTCTCAAGCTGTGCCAGGGGATGTTTAGGCTGGATGTTAGGAAGAAGTTCTACACAGAGAGAGTGATTGCCCATTGGAATGGGCTGCCCGTGGAGGTGGTGGAGACACCATCCCTGGAGGTGTTCAGGAGGAGACTTGATGGGGTGCTTTGTGCCATGGGTTAGTTGATTAGGTGGTGTTGGATGATAGGTCGGACATGATGATCTTGAAGGTCTCTTCCAACCTGGTTTATTCTGCTCTGTTCTCAGGATGGCTCAACCATGCTCATCGAAGCCGCCAAGGGAGGACACACAAACGTCGTCTCTTACTTGCTGGACTACCCCAACAACGTCCTGTCGGTTCCGGCAGCGGACTTGTCGCAGCTCACGCCTCCGTCTCAGGATCAGTCTCAGGTGAGGCAGGAGGAGGTCTTGGCCAAGAAGCACTTCCTCAGGAGTTTACTTGTGGTGTTAATGTCAGTGTGAGCAGAAGACAGTGGAATTACAAAAAGGCTACAGTGGTGGTCTGCAGGGTCCTGAAGAATGCTGAGCTTTATTCCCTCTTCTTCTCCTTAGCACAGACCCAAACATACTCTTGTAAGAGAAGATTATTTTCTTGGTTGCACTTGTTTAGTATTTTGTTTCAGCATTTCTAGGCCCTTGTGATAGTGTCCCTCAAATACTGTTCCTAATTTTGGCTGGTACATGAAAGAGAATATATTGTGCAAATGCAGAACTTTGCAGCCTGGAGAGGTAGCTTTGCAGTGGAGTTAGCTGGTTGCAAAGTTTTCCAGCCTGCAGTACCCAGGATTTTGTGAAGAGCAACGCAATTAACTATGACTTAAAATGCACAGTAAACTGGCATGGCACAATCACACCAGGAATAGCAGTGTGTAACAGTTTGGGAAGAATGGAATCACAGAATACAGTCACAGAATCACAGAACACATCCACTTGGCAGAACCCTCCAAGCTTATCCAGTTGAACCTTCTACCCAGCACTGAAGGCTCAACACCAAACCAGGGCCCTAAGCACCAGGTCCACAGCTGCTGGAACACCCCCAGGGACAGCAACTCCAGCACTGCCCTAGGCAGCCCCTTCCAATGTCTGAGATCTTTTCCTGAAATCCAACCTGAGCCTCCCCTGTGCAGCTTGGAACCATTTCCTCTGCTCCTGTCTCTTGCCACCAAGGAGCAGAGGCTGCCCCCTCCTCACTCCAATCTCCCTTCAGGGAGCTGTAGAGAGCAATGAGGTTTCCCCTCAGCCTCCTCTTCTCTGGCCTGAGCACCCTCAGCCCCTCCTCATAGCCTAGGGACTCCAGGACTTTCTCCATCCTGGCTACCCTGCTCTGGATGGGCTCCAGCCCCTCAATGTCCCTCCTGCAGGGAGGGCCCAGAGCTGTACACAGCACTCAAAGTTTGGCCTCCCCAGTGCTGAGCCCAGGGGCATGGTCACTTCCTGTCCCTGCTGCCCACCCAGGTTCTGATTGAAGCCAGGATGCCATTGGCTTTCCTGGCCACCTGGGCACTGCCAACCAACACCCTCAGATCCCTCTCCCTGTTGCAGCTTTCCACCCATACATCCCCAGGTCTGTAGCTCACCATGGGATGGTTGTGAGACCCAGGTGCAGGACTTGGTCCTTGGCCTTGTTGATCTTCATCCAGTGAGCCTTGGCCCATGGCTCTCACCTGTCCAGATTCCTCTGTAAAGCTTCCCTCCCTTGCAGCAGATGGACACAGCCACCCAGTTTGGTGCCAAACTTACTGAGGGTGCCTCAATACCTTCACCCAGGTCACTGGGGAGAAGCTAATTGAAGAGGCCAGCTGATGGAGGTCTCTTGTAGAAGTGTGTCTTTGTAGTAACACTTCAGGATCTGATCCATTGCAGAGGGTTTTGGTTTTGTTGTTGTGTTGTGGGTTCCTTGCTGTTGCCTGACTGTGGCTGTGTTTTCAGGTCCCCCGTGTGCCAGTACATACACTTGCTATGGTTGTACCTCCCCAGGAGCCGGACAGGACTCCGCAAGAGAACTCTCCACCTCTCTTGGGAGTGGTGAAAGGTCAGTATGTAGCCACTCAGAGAACAGATGGAAACTGGTGGGCTGGGGAGAACCTAATTAGAGGTTATGTATAGGGCAGTCCACTCCATCAAGTCTTGGACACCTCCAATGAAGTATAACTTATTTTGTGTAGTGCATAGGTTTTCCTGTGTTCTGCAGCACAGAATGCAGATAGATGCTGCTCCCTCAACACCTTCTGATGCTATTCTGATTTATTAGAACTCTGCTGAAGAAAATCATTGTTAGCTGCCATAGTGCAGAACTGATGAAAGTCATGAATAAAATCTAGATGTGATGTCAACTTTTCAGTATTCTTCATGGGTCACCTAGAACAGTGGCAACTGTTTTCCATGCACTTGCAATACCAGTTTCTTCATGCTTCCACACTAGCAATACAAGCACACTGTAAAATGCCATTGCAGGTCTACTTAGAGAAGATTTTTTGTCTTGTAATAGTTCTTTTGCAAGTGAAAAAGGAAGGGTTTTTGCTTTGACCATGATTGAACTGACTGGTTACAACTGTGTGTGGTTGTTAAATGGCAGAGGTAGCAGTTTGCTTCCAGCAGTGCACTCTGTAACCAATTCTTGTCTCTGCAAAGTCACCTCAGGAAGAGAAGCAGATTCTCCACTGAAAAGTTACAACCTGCAGCTCCTAATGATGCACAGTTTTGGACAGGGCTATCAAATACCACAGTCTCCTAAGCTCTGTTAGCTAACCTTACTTAGCTCCTTCATTCTGAGAGTGCTCAGTGCTTCCTGGGGCACAAATGGAAGAGAGAAAAAAACTCGTGTACTCAAGGGTGCTGAAGCGCGCAGCCCTGCCTTCCTCTGTGCATATGTGCCACGTGTGACTTCTCAAATGCAGCTCCTCTTCTCCCAGGATGTGCAAGACTTGAAACTTTGGATTTCATAAGTCAAATGAACAGAATGTCCAGCTTCTGCTTCAAGTAAAACAGCTGTGCCTGTGCCCATGCAGCTCAGCAACTGCTGGGATTGCCAAGTGGGTTAGTGCTGTGAAGGCATATTGTGGGGTGCATGGGAGTCAATGAGAGATGAGCTGATCCTGAGTCAGAAGACAGCAGTTACAAGCTTAGTCTCCTGTTGTTTAATCAATGATTGTCATTTAAGGAGTGGCTGTCATTGAAGAACCCCCTCATGGCAGGTGGCAGTGCATACTCTAGGCATGTTTTTAGCAGTGCCACAGTGTTGGACCTGGCACAGATCTAGTTGCTCTCAGTGTTTCAGGACATGCTTCGTGTTTGTAAGCAAAACTAATCTGTGATGCATTGCAAGAGATGGAGCAATCCAAAATGTGTCACTGGGCTGATGAAACATTGCTGAAAACTGTGTGCAGAGCTCTTCTCCCTTAGATCTGTAGGGCAGAAATGGTCTCTGTGTGATGATGTGATCATCATAGTGATGGCACTCCCCTGCTGCTGGGCTGGGTTTCACCACCTTTGCTGGACTTCCATTCTTAACATGTTGTACACACAGAGCTTTAATGTGCAGGGCTTTCATTGTGAGACTTCTTGGAGACAGGGGACAGAAGAGGGTGGTCAGCATTCCCATGGATGAAGGGCCATGCACCCTGATGTTCTTCTGTAGCAAAATTGTTTATCCTAGGGCAGACGAATTTGTGGCCCCATGGGTTGTGTAAACTGTTAAGGAAGGCAGGCAAGGAGCAGCTGGCCTTCAGCTTAGTCAAAATGGTCTGGGGGTCAAGGAGCTGTATTAGTTTGGCAAGAAGTGGAATAGCAACAACTTGATTGCTGATGAATTCTTGGTGAGTACAGCACTAGAAGGAGCTTGGGTCTTACTGCTGTGATTCAGGTATGCTGGGAGGCTTCTCAAGAGGAATTTGTGGCCTAGTTTTGAATACAGTCTTACTCTTCAGCAAAGCAGGAAGGCATTTCAAGAGGCATATCAAATAGGTGCCATTTGAATAGTTATTTTTGCAAATAATTTAATATCAGGGCTTAGGCCCTGGGAAGAGAAACGTTGGAGGGCTGATGGTGAGTCTGGAAAGCCTCAGGTAAAGGTGATCTGCAAAGGTGGTAATTGGCTGAATTAAAATGAGATCAGAGAAGAGAGAGAGAATTAATTGGTGGGACTAAGCAGATCTCCACTCTTAGGTGCTTAGGAAGGATTGGTTTTAGTGCACTGCATCTAGCAGGTGTCATGTCCATGTCAAAGGGAAATCCCAGTGAAGTTTAGCTTTGTGTTTTCACGGGCAGAGGCAGGGAATCCTTCCTTGGTGTGTGCTGCCCTCACTTCCTTGTTCAAATGCAGTCAGGAGTGCTGAGCAAGCAGCAGCTGTCCTGATGCAGCAGCTCGACGTGCAGATTCATTTAGCTAGAAAACCCAGAAGTGCTATTTCTGCAGGACCAGAGAGTCTCCTGCTTACAGTGCGAGCAGTGCAAAGCACAGCAGTTCTGATGGAGCTCCAAGTGCCCCTGTCTCTGGTTCCCTGGGGCAGTGGGGTCTTGGGCAGCACAAGAAATGGTCAAAAGTAGTTCTGTGGTGTTTCATCAGGAGATCTGCAGGTGCTGCTGTTGGTAATGGTGCCCAGCTTATGAAGGCAACTCCTGCTTTCTAGGAATGGGGTCTGCAACCCCCGGTGGGGGTTGGTTCTGCAGAGTGTGCCTGGCGAGCCTGCAGCCTGAACCCACATCTGTTGAGCTTTGTTGGGAAGCAGCAGCTGGTGCAGTGTGGAGAGGAACAGGGTTGTTTTATTGCTGGAAACACTTGGAAGCATGCAAGGTGATTTTTAAACACACCAGCACTTGAGGCAGCCTGCTTCTGGAGCTGAAGAATCAGTTCACTTGTAGATTTCGCTCCACATTTCTTTTGTGTCATAGCTGATCTAGAACTGGGCTTACATATGACAGAGTGCTTAAAACCTATCAACATGCTCCTGTTAGACTTCTCTGCTGTTGTTTTCACATGAACAGTGCCTTGCCCTCTTCCTCATTTGGGTGCATGGCTTTTTAGAACTCCACATGACCTGAGAGGCTGTGGTGGCTGACATGAGAGCTGCCCACATCTGCCTCTGATTCCTTCAGTATGAGTTTTGGAATCTGCTGGTTCTTAAACTTAGGCATTTGGTGCATGGCACCCCCTGTGCTAATCTAACAGTCTAATGGCTTGGAGAAAGGGGACAGACAAACTCTATGTAGCTTTAATAGCTGCACATTAAATAAATCCTTTTGACTCCAATACCAGCGGTTGCAGGCAGGCAGAGATCTCGTACGCTGCGTGACTTAACATAGGGGCAGGTTAACAGCAGAACTAAAGATGTTCTCAGTAGAAATAGGAGAAATGAAGATGTTCTCCCTGAGGTGAAGGCATGAAAAAGGCAAAAGGAGAGTCCTCTTTTTCCCTTCTGACCCCTTTCATACTCCTGTGCTACACAGCCCAGCATCCTGTTCGCTATCTCCTATGCTTCAACACCATCTGATTAACTCCTGCTGTTTCCTCTGTATTTTCAGCCTGGGTCAGCAGCTGCCCCAGTTACCTGGGATGTGTTGTGAAGTACAAGCCTTGTGGCTTTCTGACTTCACTGATACTTTTTTGGTAGAGCCAGAAGACCTGTTGCTCTTCTCTGCAGTGCATAGAGAAGGTTTACAAACAGGACACATAGATCCCCAAGAGCACGAGTGTGTAAGAGTCTTCTCAGTGGTCTTTGAAATTTTCCTGCTTTGAAGCTTTAGTCACCTGCTTGCCACTGACTAATTGAATTACATCTTAGCAATTGTCCAGTCAGGTGCCATGAAGCCACCAGAGGAACCTTGGGAAGACAGAGATTGGAAAGTTACTGGGATTTGTGAATGTCAGAGTTAAGTCTGGCTGGGTTTCAGCCCTGTGACTATTGCCTGCTGGGTGCCATTGCCCCTATTTCCTGCATGTTTGCCATAGGGGTGGCTGCAGGAGTGGGAGAGATTGGCAGAAGTACTGCATGGTCCACAGGAGGAACATGGGGAAATGCAGACTTGTCATTCAGTGTCCCACAAGTCATCCTCTACTTGAAGAGTTCTGTGTGCATCAATGACAGTGTGGCAGGTCAAGCTCCTTGGGCTAGGGAGGTGGGCTGGGGGTTTTGGCCCAGATAATACAGTTCTGCACTGTGTGCATAAACCTGTGCACAGGGAGTGCCCAGTCCCCACCTTCTCAGAGCTGCATGTCTTACCAACTGGATTTCTTGCAGCTGAACACAGAATCCTCATGAAAGTTCAATATTGAGCTCATCTTACTCCTGTTGATGAGACTGGTGAATTTTAGCTGCAGACTGCAAATCTAACTCAGGATTTCTGATGAAAATCTGATTTGTAAAGAACCCCTGAAGCCCAAGAATAGTGGACAAGCAATTCTGTTAACAAAGCAAAGGTCTTGGGCTGGGTTTGTGCTTCCTAACATCTACCTGTTGTCATATGAGGAGCAGACTGAATCTAGTCTGGTTGGCTTTGTGGGTTGGAAGTTTTGGAGGGGTGGTGTTGGTTTGGGGTTTGGTTTCCTTGTATTTTTCTTTGGGGTTTGGGGGTGTGTGTGTGTTGCAGTTTTGGTTTGGTTGTCTTGTGGGGTTGCTTTTTGGTGGTTTTTCAAGGGGTTTTGTTTGTTTCTAAGTTCTAGGTAGAATTTGACAGAGGATTCCTTACCAGGGCAAATGGAGAATCATAAAGATTTCTGTACTCGGTGCCAGCAGAGAAGATGTATTTGAAACACATTTTGTAATTTAACTGTTTGGATTTGGATCCCTTTTTTGGTTTGTTTTCCTCATTTTAACTACTCTAGAAATTAGGGAGCTGTCAAGTCCCAAAATGTTGGTTTCATCAAAAGTGAAGTGCAACAGAACTGCTTTGGGGGGCCTGAGATGAGAACCCGCTCAGCCGAGGTGCAAGCTGTGTCAAGAGTCCTCAACCTTTGGCCTTGCTCATTCCTGTTGATAAAGATGTGCAGGGCAGTGTTGAGGGGACAGAGCCAGGCTCTGCTCAGGGATGTCCAGTGACAGGACAAGGGGCAGCAGGGGCCAGATGGAGCAGAGGAGGTGCTGTGGAAAAACTTTGTCACTGTGAGGGTGCTGGAGCCCTGGAGCTAGCTGCCCAGAGAGGTTGTGGAGTCTCCTTCTCTGGAAGCATTCAAAACCAACCTGGATGTGTTCCTGGGTGACCTGCCCTGGGTGACCCTGCTCTGGCAGCAGGGTTGGACTTGATGATCTCTGCAGGTCCCTTCCCACCCCTACCACTCTGTGATTCTGAGATTCATCAGTTGGTACTTCTAGGTAAGCTCTGAAGCAGACTTTACATAAGAAATTTCATATCTCTTTCTTGATTCTCAGACATTTCCTTGAAGTAAATATCTCAAGTCTTCAGACTTGCAGGGGACAGCAGAGGTACCTGTCTGGGGTGCTGCTGGAAAGTACAAGGCTGTCATTTGGGTGTTGGCAAGTGCAGACAGCAGATCTGATAACAGTGGCATTGGGGGCAATAAGCTAGTTTTAAGGAGGTTTGTTTTGGATTGCTAGCAGCTCAGCTGTGCTGCTTGATTAGTTGTTCAAGGGTATAACAATTATTTCTCCTTTGGGAGAAGAAGAGATCCTACAGATTACAAGTCATGGCTAGAAGCGAATCATAAGCACTTGGAATTAAATCCATCAGCCTTATCCATAGGCAGTAACCCTATGAGGAGTGAGTGTGTTGTAAGCAACTTTAAATGAGAAGATTTTAATTGCTTAGGAGACCCAGCTGAGGACTATGAATAAGAAGGTTGTTTTTCCAAACTCTTGCTCAGTGTCTGGGACCTTGAGGGTTACATGCAGCTAGAAGGCATTAAAAGCTGGGAATGGTGTCCTCCCTGCATGTTGTTGGGTGCTTAAGTGAGACTCCTCTGGATTGATGGACTCCTGCAGCTAAGGTACTCATGAGATTATCTGCAGTGTAAGGGAGAAATGCAGGAGGTTTCCATAGGAAACACTTCCCTCTTATTTCCTGCAGATGAGAAGTCAGAGAAACTGATGGGAAGTGTTTGTCTTCCACCTTGATACCCAGGTGGAACAAATAAGGCAAGGAAAGTGAGAGACTTGCATGGTTGAGTTGAGACCTGCTGGTCAAGCTAGAAGGCAAGAAGGAACTGCAGAGGCAGCGGAAGCGCTGCCCGAGCATGTAGGGATGGGGTCATGAAGGCCAAGATGTGACTGAAATCAAACATGGCAAAGGATGCAAAGAATACCAAGAAGGGCTTCAAGAGGTGTGTCAGGTAGAAAAGGAAGGGGGGGGAAAGCAGGTTTCCATGCTGAGCAAGGATGGCAAGCTGGTAACAATGGACAAGGTGAAGGTGAGATGTTTTTTACCTCAGTCTTCACTAGCAACCCTCCTCTCACACCTCCCTAATCAATGGACTGCAATACATGGGCCTGGAGGGCAAAATCTTCCCCACTGTAAAAGATCAAGTTTGTGATCTGCACATTTGCACAGAACTGCCTGAGGAAGCTGAGTATACACAAGCCTACAGGACCCCATGAGATGCACCCCAGAGTCCTGAGGGAACCAGCTGATGGAGTTGCCAAGCCACTCTCCATGCTGCTTGTAAAGCCCTGGCAGTCAGGTGAAGTCCCTGGAGACTGGAAGAAGAGAAACATCCCAGCCATTGTTAAAAAGGGCAGAAAGGAGAGCCCAGAAACTGCCAACCTGCCAGCTTCACCTCTGTGCCTGGGCAGATCACGGAACAGATCCTCTCAAAAGCTCTGAGAAGGCACACGGAGGACAGGGAGGTGACTGGGGCCAGCCAGCATGGCTTCACCAAGGGCATGCCCTGCCTGACCAACCTGGTGGCTTTCTGCAGTGGAGTGACCACAGCAGTGGACAAGGGAAGGGCAGTAGATGTCATCTCTCTGGACTTGTGCAAGGCCTTTGGCACCACCCTCACAACACCCTTCTCTCTGAGCTGGAGAGGCAGGCCTGAGGAATGGGATCCATCCAGAGGCATGGAGAAGTGGGCCTGTGTGAACCTTGTGAGGCTCAACAAAGCCAAGTGCAAGGTCCTGTGCCTGGGTTGGGGCAGTCCTCAGTATCAGTACAGTCTGGGGGCTGGTATGATTGAGAGCAGCCCTGTGGAGAAGGACTTGAGGAGACCAGTGGATGAAAAACTGGACATGAATGGGCAATGTGCAATCACAGCCCAGGTGCCAACCGGCAGCAGGGGCAGGGAGGGGATTCTGCCCCTCTGCTGCACTCTGCTGAGACTTCCCCTGCAGTGCTGGGGCAGCTCTGGAGTCCTCAGCCCAGCACAGACAGGGACCTGTTGGAGCAGGGCCAGAGGAGGCCACAGCAATGCTGGGAGGGCTGAAAGCCCTCTGTTGTGAGGCCAAGCTGAGAGAGTTGGAGTTGTTCATCCTGGAGAAGGCTCCATAGAGACCTTCTGGTGGCAGTGCTTCAAGGAGCGGAGCAGAAAGATGGGGACAGACTCTTTCCCAGGGCCTGTTGTGACAGGGTAAGGGGGGATGGTTTGAAACTCACAGAGGGAGATTCAGAGTGGAGAGAAGGGAGAAATATTTGACACTGAGGGTGGTGAGACCCTGGCACAGAGATGTGGGGGATGCTCCATTTCTGGAACCATTCCAAGCTGGGTTGTTTGGGGCTCTTAGCAACCTGCTCTGGTTGGGGATGTCCCTGCCCACTGTGGTGGAGGTTGTCTAGAGGCCCTTTAAAGGTCCTGTCCAGCCAAAAGCATTCTGTGATTTGCACAGGGTAGTCTCATTCTGAGCTGCGGTGCTGGTCAGAAAACTGGCTGAGGACCTGTGCATGCAAGTTGGGCAGTGCAGGGACCAGGACTGTGGGCATGTGGAAATAGACAAGTGCAGTTGGTGCTGCTGTTCACAAAACACCTCAGGAAACTCATTTCCTTGTGCTGTGCTTGCCCAGAACTGCTGTTTGCTGTCAGGCCAGGCAGCTTGTCCTGGAATCACGGTCAGCTGGTGGCATCTGGTAGTTGTGCAGCATCACCTGGATTCCACTGCTCCTCAGTCTCCATTTCCTGTTAAAGCAGTGGCCAAACCAGTTGCTTTAGGAGCTAGATTGGCTTTTTAGTGTGGCTAAGTTGAATTTTGCAGTAGGTTGGTTGTGCACTGAAGAGATGCTCTGGAAAAGATAAATGAACAAAATAACTCAAGCTGCTGAGGGGGTTTCCCACACTGCCATTTCTACAGGTGAAATGCTAAAGTAGTCTTCAGAAGGATTTCAGCTGTTTTCAGGGCATTGTGAAATAGGAGAGAGTTGGAGAAGCCAGGAAATGCCACTTGTGGGTGCTTCCAATGTGATTACATGAGAGTGCTTAGGTATTTGAAGCTACCAGTTGCATCTCCTCCAGTTCTGGCTGGAGCTGGCTGTTCAGCTGTGCATGGTGGGTTTAGCAGATCTTGCTTCCTGTCCCTTGGCCTCTTCCAGTGTCCCTAAGATTACAGGTTGCAGGTATTTCCTGGCATGGAAAGGGTGGTCTGGGATCTGCAGAGTGGCCATGCTGGCTGCATGCTTAACTATGCTGCACCTCTTCTGGAACTGGAAAGCCCAGCTCCTTCCCTCCTAATACCTGTCATCAGAAACTGGCCTAGCTTCTTGTGGTCATTCCTGCTCTAAACCACTGTGGGAGTGCTTTTGGCTGCTGGACCAGTCTTGGCTTCTGGTCCCAATCCACTTCTCAATACCAGGCTGGATGTTAGGAAGAAAGAGTGATTGGCCATTGGAATGTGCTGCCCAGGGAGGTGGTGGAGTCACCATCACTGGAGCTGGAGGTGTTTAGGAAGAGACTGGATGGGGTGCTTGGTGCCATGGTTTAGCTGATCAGATGGTGTTGGGTGATAGGTTGGACTCAGTGATCTCAAAGGTCCTTTCCGGTCTGGTCTATTCTATTCTATTCCTATTCTATTCTGCCTGGAGCAGAGTGTTCCTGGGACCAGGCTTGTTTTCTCCCCAGGTGGGGTCTAATTGAGAGGGACAGTGGTGGCACTTCATAATCTGGGGGCTCTGTGAACTGCAGCTCTTCTTTCCCAGGGTGAGGGAAGATGTCCAGAGCTGACAGCCCGTGGGAATGTTTTGGGTTAAGAGGGAAATGATAAATATGCCAACCTTGGGAGCAGAGCAAAGGGTTCCCATCGTGGTGGTGTGTTTCTGCCACTGCAGCAGTGGAGCAGATTAAGACACCAGCTGACATACACTGGTTCCTACCAAAGACACAGACAAAGCCCTGCAGAGATTTTTGATCAGTGCAAACAGTTTTCACAACTGGCATCCTAGGTCACACTTTTGAAAGCGAACAGGGAACTCAGTGAACCCTCAGTCCACTGCAGAGCCAAGCCTCAGGCTTGAGCCAAATGCCCACCAGCCATCACAAACAAGGCACTGATAAACTTCAGTCACATTCTTTATTGCCTTCTGCAAAATGGTCTGGGGGCTCACGGTTCAGAGCCAAAACAACAGCAGTGCTTGGAGTTGTTCCTCATCTGGAACTGCTGAGCTGCTCAGTGCAGGTGGGTGCAGAGATTCCTGAAGGCTGTCCAGCAGTGTTTGAGATCCTGGGCTTAAGTTTTTTGTTGTTTCCCTTAAATCTGGATCTGCTCTGCTGTCACTCCAGAGTCTGGTGAAGGTAGCCAGCATTAAGTTGTCTCATTTCTGTTGTAGTATTCCTACTCTCTTTGTGTAAGAGAAGAATTCTCCCTTGAAAGAGAATTTTACCTTTGTTTGCCTTTTCAATTGGCTCTTCCAGGAGGGATTCATTTCCACATGAGATCTGTGTGACTTCTCTTTATGTAGCCATGCAGCAAGGTCACCTGAGAGTTACTTCTTTGGTGAAGGATGGCACAGGGGCATAAATCTGTGTTTTAGAAAACTGAGTCTTTGCAAAGCTAGTGACTGATGTGGGACTTGGTTCTTGCACCCAGATTTTCACTTGACTGTGTGATGGTTAGGTAGCTTTGTTAAGCCATGGTTCAAAATTAACCTAATTCCCCTTTTAATGGGTGATTGGATGAGTCTCCTTTGTCAGTGTTTATGTTTGGGGGGGTTCTCTTGGTTTGGGAGGGTCGTTGGCTGCTGTGGTTTGGGGGTGGCTCTTTTTGGTTGGGGATGGGGGTTTTTGAGCTGTTTGGTGTAGCAAAATGAGCAAGTTAAAATCTTAAAAAGTTCCTGACACTGAAGTAGTAATTACATTTCAGCACTTCATAGAGTCTTACCAGCAAGATTTGCCAGGAGGGGTCACGGGTGGCTTTGGGAAAGCAGCCTCCGGTTGCTGAAAGGCAGCGAGCACTCAGCAGCACTGCCCTGCCTTGCTGTCCTCACCCCGTGCATATCCAAGACTGTTTTAAAGTCATCTTAGTGAGTGGAGCTGTGGATTTGTTACTGGTGAGAGGAGGGGCAAGCAAGCTGTTAATTTTGACTCAGAACTTTTTAAAAGGTGCTAAAGTTCCAAAATCTCTGAAGTGTGCACTCTCAGGGTTCTCTCAGTCCTGCGCAGCTGGCAGGCTGTCGCAGTTGGAGAAGCACCGGTTTGGTTAGGACCCTGCGCTAGCTGTCGTCTTCTCTCAAATGCAGGCTGCTTTGGCTCTGCTTGCAACCCTGCTGTTGGAAGTTAGCCTCTGGAAAACACTCTGCTCTGCACCTCAGAACAGCTTTGGGAACTCAGTAAATCACTTAAACTTCCTTGCTCTTCTTGCTGATTCCACTTCCCAGATGCATTCTCACGCGTGTCAGAAACCAGAAGGGTTCCTTATTTCCTAGGATTAAAATGGCTGTTTGCAAAGGGAGGTGAGGGCCAATATTGACAGTTCCAGCTCTATGCTTTGTCCTTTCTTGCCTTTACCATGAGAAGAGCAGGGTTCACCCTTCTGTGGTTTGCCAGATGTGCAGTTCTTAGTTGCAAAGATTTTATTATTTTTTTTGGTGGTTGGGGTTTTTGTTTGGTTCTTTGTTTGGCTTTTGGTTTTGTTTTGGGGTTCGGTTTGGTTTTGTTTTGGTTGGTTGGTTTGGGGATTTATGATTTCTTTTGGTTTTTGGTTGGGGTTTTTGGTTTGGTGGGGGTTTTTGGGGTTGTGGGTTTTTTTGTGTTGTTGTGTTTGTTGGTTTGTTTTTTTTTCATTATTGGTTTGGTTTTGTTGTTGTTTTTAATGTTACTTCTTTTTTTGTTTTCTGTTGGTGGGTGAGAGGGGAGGTTTGGGGTATCTTCAGCATGGCATTTTTTCAAACATTTTTCATGTGCTTAGGTGCATCCAAGCAGAAGTCAAGTTCCCTGCAGGTAGCAGATAAGGACCTACTGCCACCTTTTCACCCATACCAGCCTTTGGAATGCATAGTAGAAGAGACTGAAGGCAAGCTGAATGAACTTGGACAGAGAATTAGTGCCATTGAAAAAGCACAGCTTAAATCATTGGAATTAATTCAAGGTGAACCTTTAAATAAAGATAAGATTGAAGAACTTAAAAAGAACAGAGAAGAACAAGTACAGAAGAAGAAGAAAATATTGAAGGAGCTGCAGAAGGTGGAAAGGCAGTTGCAGATGAAAACCCAACAGCAGTTTACCAAAGAATATTTGGAGACCAAAGGTCAGACAGACACGCCACTGTCCCTGCAGCAGCAGTGCCCACTTCCAGGGGTCTTCCCAGAAGTGGAAGCTGATAAGGGTCTGCCAGAGGATAACTTTTCAGGGTTACCTCAGGTTGACACAATCTTGTCTAAAGATGATGAGCACCAACAGTCTCCAGCACCTGCTGAACAAATAGATTTTGTCCCTATCCAGCCTTTGCCAGGACCGCAATGTAATTTTTCTGGTAATATAGGTTATAATGGGACAGAGTCTCTTGAACTTCAGAAAGCATTAGGGAATCAGCAGAATGTAGGACAGCAGCAGCAGATTGCTGGGCAGGGGCTCTTAGTTCAAGAAGCAGACGGATTAATGGTTGCCACTCCAGCACAGACGCTTACCGACACTCTTGATGACCTAATAGCAGGTGGGTTGAGCAATATACCTGTTTTTGCATTAATTTGTGTGCTTAGTTTCCCCCTCTCTCCTTCCCTCAACAACATCATGGGCTTTTCCAGTTTGGGAATACTTGCATAAGAATAAAGCTCCTGATCAGTGCTATTAATCCTAACAGTGACTTCCAATTCTAACATCAGACCTGAAAACAGCTTTTTACCACATGCAAAGCTTCCTGTACTGGAGACCTGGTTTAGCCCTTTTGGCCTCATCTTTTTCTGTGCTTCTTTCAAAAGCCTTCTCATGAGTGATTCATGGGGCCCATTAGGAAACCTGAAAGTGTGACAGTGTGATGCCTTCTGTAGAATTTTCTATACAGGCTTATGCCTCAGTGACATTCTTCAGTGTAGAAGCCATCTCTAGCAAAAACCAAATTGTTGTCACTTGTATGGACCATTGTGTCCCTCTGCTGCTCAAGGGTTGCTGTGGTTAAACACCACCTGAAATCAGCACCTAACTGCTTCATTCTGTAATGGCTCGTGTTGTCAGAACACCCTCTCAACACTGGTTGCTGTACAGGAGCATCTGCTTGTTAGATATGACATGGCAAATATGTGTCCCGTGGTCTGGATGAGAAGCAAAAGTCCAAACATCCTCCTGTTGGTTGGGAATGGTGTGAAGAGGAGTGGAAATTCCCACCCATCAGGTTGTGTGAATCCCCCTGTGCAAGAAGAGCTGTTGCTGTGGTTGACACTTGCATGGGTTTGCAGCTGGAGGTATGTAGGATGTAGCCAGTGGTTTTGGTCTGTAGTTTGTTGGGGGTTAATTCAGTGTTTTTCAGCTTTTTTTTGCACCTGTGTATGTCCCTCAGCCCTTTTTTTTTCCCTGTCTTCCCTCTCCACCTTCCCTTTGTAGTCACTGCCCTGTCCTTTTCAGTTCATCTCAAGGTAGTAGGAAGTAGAGGAAGAGCTTTTTGCAAGTCATGCCTGTGAACTTAGAGTAGTGACTGCATCAGGCTCATGAATGTGGGGTCTAACCTCCCATGAAAACCACAGGCAGTGGTGCAGTGTGTGGTACCAGCTCCCTTCAGCTGTCCAGGGAAGTTGAGCTCTTCTGTTAGAGACAATAGGTCCAAGTGCCTCCTTTTCTGGCTGCCCTGCCTCCTTCCCTCCCCCATTCTCCCTTGCTCTTCAGAGTATTCAGCCACCATTAAAGCAGAAATGCAGATTGATTATTCTTGGGTTTTTATTGCTCAAGGTTTATCAGTGGGTTGTGCAAGGGGAAGAACTTGAACAATTAATGCAGACCTCCTCAACAAGGGCTTAGTCCCTGGAGTGGTTCCTCTTGTGCCGATTGAACAGAACTAGTGCCTGACCGTGTGCACCCTTCCGTTGCTAGCAGCTGCCTCTCGCATCCAAAATGGTCATTGCACCCAAATGAGCAGCTGCTGCGCTCACAGAATCCTTCAGGTTGGAAAAGATCCTTGGGATCAAGTCCAACCATTAATCCTTCTCTACAAAGTTCACCCCTAAACCCTGCCTGGAAGCACCAAGAGCTGTTTGCAAACTGCTTGCAAACAACCAGGAGAACCTTTTCAAAACTGTTTTTACGATAACCTTGAACAGGCATTGGCTTATTTCCTTGAAACTGCCACCTGCCTTTGCTGACTCACTGAAGGTGTGTCTTGTCATGGTGCCAGTGAGGCATCTCCCTTGGTCACAGGTGCCACTGGTGAGTGGCATGGCTTGGGAGAGGCAGGAATATTTTTTTTTTTGCTGCTCAGAGTTCCAGCTGGTATTGGGTCTGCTTCAGAAAGCCAAAACCAGCTGTTAGGTTCAGTCTGCTTTTTCCCTTCTGCAGCAAAATCCCTGCTCCTGCTGCCCTTACCAGTGGCCATGTGAGAGGCACCTCAGCTGAGACTGCTGGTGAGGGAGGGCTTGCATGTCAACAGAGCCTTGAATCCTTGTTTCACTAACTTAGTGGTGGCAGTGCACATAAATGGAGTATTTCTCTTGCCAGCCTGCTGGCATCCTTTGTTAGCAGCTAGCTGTTGAGATGGTCAATGTCCAGGTGCAAAGCGAGCAGTCAGTCCCTGGTAGATGTGTCCCCGAGTCCCTTCTTTCATAAAACTCTGCAGAAGTGATGGAGTAACCTTTGGGAAGTCAAGTGAAGCACCAAAATGGGGCAGCTCTTTCCACTCCAGCATGTTTGGTTGTAATGGAGTTTATCCGGGTGTGCTGAAGCAAAACTCCTGCAGTGAATCCTGTCTTTGAAGGTGACTTACCACAGTCCCAGTTTTAATTGGGTTTGCAAATGAGATGCAGGCATTGTGCAGTTCAGAGTGGGAGGGCAAGGAATTATTTTGCATCCTCTCTTCCAATAGCAGAGGACATTGTGGATCTCATTTTCATTACTCAGATTTGGTTTCTCGAAGCATCTTGTCTGGGATAGTTGGGGTTCCATTGCAGTGGACATTATGTATTTACTGTAGGATGTTTCTCAGCTGGCACTATCTGAGTTGAGCCTCAGGGTATTCAGGATGAGGAACTTCCTTTTGTTGCTGGGTTTTGTGCATAGCTGGAATGTTTTTCTTCCTGTGTCTTCTACTCAGCTTGTGTTTCTAGTCAGGAGGTGACATCTCTGTGTGCCTCTGACTCTCCTGCAAGCCATGTTCTGAGACACTTTTGTTAACTGTTCTTTGGCTCTGAAATCCTGGTGGTGTGTGATTATACAGAACTGGGATGGTTTGAAGGTCTGTAGTGACATCTGAGTCACTGTGTTCAGGGTTACTCTTTGGACTAAAGCTGGTTATTAGGAATATCTGGAGCTGAGAACTGGTGGCCCAGACACAGTGCCCAAGGTGCAAAAGCCTTTGTGCTACTGAAGCTTCATGCACAGGCTGCAAGACTGCTGATCATGCGATAGGAGTGTTTATTGGTCCTGAAAAGCCCAGTTCCTTTGAGGAAAGAGGGAGTGAAATCCACATCCAGTGTTGCTGACCATCCGTGCTCACGGCGTGACAGCAGCTGGGCAGATTCCGTTTCAGACTGCAGCTGCAATCTCCTCTAGAGATGCTTGCTCCATGTTCTGCCAATGCCTCCAGGCTTGTCCTTAGGTGGCATACCAAGCTCTTGCTGCCTTTGGTTTTACTCCTGTTTCCTGTGCTATTTTTTCATGTCTTTGAGGAATCACCTTCAGTCTCACAGTCATTCAAAGGCAGTCCCTTTGGACAGCTGCAGTGTCGGGAGCCTGGCCTGCCTTTCTACTTCTACATTTTATTTAATGCAACTCTTGTGAATTCCAAGGTCTGTGGAAACATCCAAAAGCCATGTCACACAATAAGGATTTCATAAATATGAGGTCCACCTCTTGAAAATTGATTTTTATTTGATTTAATTTTTTTTTAACCAGTGCCTTCCTGGTGAGAAGGCAGAACACCTGTTTGGTAGGAAGCATCCTGAATGCTGGAAAGTTTGCCTCCTAGTTTTCCCAGAGGATGAGCGCTACACATTTTTCTAGTCTGTTACAGTCCTAAGGTGCTGAAGGTGTTCATCCTCCCCCAGCTGGTTTTATGCCCTCCAGCCAGCCTTTCCCCTCGTGGATATGGGCAGTGCCAGTGCTGCTCTGCACCGCTGAGCTGCAGTGCTTCGCTGGTCCTGTGTTAAGTGAGCTGAAAGCCTGGAGTGGGTGTGGTGGCATTGCTTCAGGGAGGTGGCACATGAACTTCTGGCAATGTCGGTGTGAGCTGCTGAGGACTGGCAAGAAATCCTCAGCTTCCTTGAGGCCAGTGTCAGATTGATGAAGCCATCCATGAGGGCGCAGTCTGGCTTCTCCTGGTAGAGGGAGGCAGAAGCAGAGGTGGCTTTCACCTTGTGTCCCATTGGCAGGACAATCTCATCTGCCTGCAGGAGATTCCCAAGAGGAGCAGCTGTCCTGTTCCCTGTAATTGAGATTTATAATCCATAACTGGATCTGGGGAAATAGGAGTTAATGCCAATTTCATGCAGATGTGTGTGAAGGGATGGTGGAACCACTGCTGCAAGGTCACCTTTGAGTTAAAAATCTGTGTGTTAGACTGAGCTGAATCAGCCCTGTGAAACTGGAGGCAGAAGTTCTCAGATGCTTTGCTCCACAGAGTGTGATGCTGCATTGGGCCAGCTTGCCAGATACACTAAGCAAATACATTACCTTCAGGATGTTCTTCAGCGTGTTTGTGGACTCGGTAGTTAGAGGGGTGATGAATCAGTGGATGTTGGAAGACTATTTGATGTTAGATTTTATTTAAAACAAGAATTTGGGGGATCAATACAGGGTTTCTCTGCATTTCTCCTGCCCTGTGTGTGCTCCCTCACGCTGACATGGCTGTTCCTCTGAGTTTAAGTGCTCAGCACACACTCATGTGGTTCAAGCACGTGAAGGTAACCTGAAGTATGCATGAAATACCTTGGACCTTTTATTCATGGCTGTGAAATGTAGAGATTTGTGGAACCTGTAACAGCTCTGAATGTGTTACATTGAAGACCTTTAAACTGGCTCAAATTGAGCCCCTCTGGGCCCCTCTGTTTTCTGTATATAGCACATATCTAGAGCTGGAAGATCTGAGAGTGTTGAGCCAGTGTCTTTCATGAGGCTATAATAGATATATATATAGATATACAGATATATAGATAGAGAGATAGATAGATATACAGAGATATATATAAAATTGATACAATAGAAGAGAGAGATAGATATGTATAAAAGATATAATAGAAGATATGTAATTGATATAATAGCAGTCCTTAACAGGGTCATTTGGTGCCTTGTACATTGGAAGGAGTAATCTTTAGAAATCCAATCAGTGTCTTGCACTTCAGTGGCATTTGTGTTGCATTAATTGATGCTCATCTGCTGCTGTAAGTGGTGCTCCATGGTGTGCAGGTGAAGTGTGCCACTTCTGATCTGAAACCTTTCATCCAAACCTGGGTTGCTCATTAAGGTGATGGCTCTGAACTCATATGTGAGGCTTTCTTGCTTCACTCTGGCAGCCAAACCCCAATGCTGGTTTCCCTGCATGCCAGAGAGGATGCTCTGCTTACAGAATACACTTGGAAAGTTTCACCTTCTGGAATTTCAGTGACAACCATCCTGCCATGTTTCCAGACCCCAGCTGAAGTGACCCCTTTAAACTTGTTCCAGTCATGCATACACAGGCCTACAGGCTGGCTGAGTGGTGCTGGTGAGCAATGGTGAGGATTTTGGTAAGGCTCTTCCCTCTGAGAAACTCCTGCTGTGCAATTTGTCAGTGGAATTGGGAAGGTTGAGGTGGGAAAAGTGTAAAAATGTCTCTCAAAGGCATTGCAGGTTGGACTTCATCCTTCGGCCTCCCACAGTGCTTGAAACAATCAGGCAAAAGCAAAATGCTGCTGCTTGTTTCTTGCTTTCAGTGCTTAGTGGTTTTAATCAGCATTCCAGGAAGGCTGCAAAAGAACTGTGTGGTTTGAAATCATTCAAACCAGGGGTTCCATCCTCTGCACAGTGCAGAGGTGTCACAACCCAGCAGTGACAACGCTTGTCAGATGCAGTTGCCATATTTGCACCCACTGTAGTTGAAGTGCATTTGTAGCTAGGCCATTCTTTCAAGCTCTAGATCTCCAGGATGAAATCTCTTACAGGCTGTGAATCAGTAAGAACGAGTTTTGGGAAGTACAGATAACATTCAGCTTGCTTATTTTTGTTGACTTCCCCCTTCTGTCTGTTTCTCTTCTGCCCTTCCCGGGTTGGTTTGACTCTGAGACCTGATCAATGGTGTGTGCTGCCATGGTCAGCCTCCATTGGAAGCCCTCTCTGGAGCCTAGGTGTGCACTAGCCTTTAGGTGAAGGACTTGTGACTTCCTGGTGGAGCCGGTATTCCTGGTGATTAGATTTGTGCTTTGCCTTCTTCGACCTAGCACACGACAGAGCTCTGACAGTGGAGGTTACTGTTTGAGAGTGCTAGCCAATAATCTTCATAGTTCATGCTCAATATGCACACAGACTAATGCATACAATTCTTTCCAACTTAACACAGTTTGGAGGCAATGCTCACAGTGTTTAACTGCCAGGCAGCTGCTTTGTGCAAGGCTCCAGCTTGTGTGACTTAAGGACACCTGATTTCATTGTTCCTCCCCTCCTGCTGTTTGGGTATTAGACTGTTGCAGTTTGGCAGGACTAAATATTTTTCACTATGAAGTGCCATTGCTAAGAGCAGATGAATAATGCTGTGTTACTTTCCAGCTGTGAACAGCAGAGTGCCCAGTGGCTCCACCAGCTCCTTGCACACAGCCGAGTCCCCTGCGTCTGAGCCCTGCTCACAGGCAGCCTGCAACGTGCCCTCGCAGTCGATGCTCCCCATGTACCCTTCAGTTGACATCGATGCGCATGTGAGTCCTTGCAAGGGGCTTGCGGTGGGTGTGTTTGCTCTTGAGTTCTAAAAGGCAAATAAAATTGACTCAGTACTGCCTGAAATATGCTAAACTCCTCTTAAAGTATCTTCAGTTTCTGACTGTGTATTTCTTCTCCTTCCCAACTGTGAAGACCGAAAGCAATCACGACACGGCTCTGACCCTTGCGTGTGCAGGAGGTCACGAAGAACTGGTGTCTGTGCTGATAGCACGCGGGGCCAATATCGAGCACAGAGACAAGAAGGGTAAGCTAAAGCAAGGGCACGGTTTGACCATCAGCTGCAACTTGAAATAGCAAACTTCCAATTGGGACATGGGATTTTTTTGTGCTTCACAAAATTGCTGAAGTTGCAACAATGCAGAATTTCATTCCTGCCCTTCAGGCACAAGTCCTGGCCATGTGAAGGCAGGGACACTGGCTGTCTTCCCAGCTGTGCAAGGAAGGGCTTCTGAGTGGTGTCTTAAGTGGGTTTGTGAAATATGAAGTGCTTTTGTCCTTATGATTGACCTCCTACAAAAGACCTTAGCGTATTAGTCAGCAGCTAGTCAGTATCAAACCTTGGCTGGCAAAGCTAGCAGGGAGCAGTTGTCAGGTTGTGATTCATGTTGTTCCCAGTAATAGAGGCAGCAAAATCTCAGATCTTTCAGAGCTGAGGAAAAAAAAAAAACACACCATGCCACTCCTTGGAACTGGCATGAATCACCATAAGCAATGTGCATAGTGTAAATGTGTTCACTTGATGGAGCTGTGTTAAGCAGGAATGGAGAGCTGTGACCTCTCTTAGAGAGATGAGTTGCTCAGAACTTAACCCAAACTGCTGAGTGAAATCTTGGCAGCGCTTGGTTTTGAAGAGCCTTCCATTATATTTGGCTGGAGTTAGAGCCTTGATGTGTCAGGGTTAGAAAGGTTCTGAGATGGTGGCTCGCCCATCCCAGGAGACCTCCAGTTGGAGGAAGACATGTCTGATCAATAGATGTCATTGTCCATTAACCCTTTTGTCTATTTCCTCTCCTGAATACTTCTGAGATTCTCCAGGGTTTGTTTAACAAGAGCTCTTGTCCCCAGGGTTCACACCTCTGATTCTGGCTGCGACTGCTGGGCATGTTGGTGTGGTGGAAATTCTGCTGGACAAAGGCGGGGATATCGAGGCACAGTCTGAGCGCACAAAGGATACTCCACTTTCATTGGCATGCTCCGGCGGGCGCCAAGAGGTACAGACACATTTCTCCTCGAGGACAACCCCCCTCAAAGTTGGGGGTTGCAGACAGGTTTTTGTACAGTGGGGTTTGTTGTCTTTGCTTGTTTTATGGTATGATAAATCATCCTTTTTCTGGAAGGTTTGTAACCTTTCTAAGTGTAGCTAATTGAAGTATTTTTCCTCTTCCAAGAGGAAGTGGAATTTATTCTTTTCTTTCTTGGCTGTCCCACTTCTCAGTTAATGGTGGTTAGAACTTGTGGTCATTCTTCTTTTGAGAGTTGAAGATAAGAGCTCTGGTGAGGGAGGTAAAGGTGTTTAATGCCCTCACCAGATACTTGTGCATCCTCCCCACTCAAAACCGAAGCAGCCACCGCAGGCACGGATCGGCAAGGACTAGAATGTTGTGTTGGCAGTACAGGGCTGGTGAGCAGAGATGCAGTGCAGGGCACATTCCCCTGGGCTTTTAAAGATCTTTCAGTTGTCTTTCAGCTGCTGCCTGTTTTTAAAAAGTGTTTTGTTCTGGTTTCTTGTCCAACTAAGATTTGTTAAATCCTTCCAACTTTTAGTCATGGGCATACTGGCTTAGAAGCTGGCATGGAGATGGTGAAGGGCTCTGTGCCAGTTAGGGGAGGGGTAAGTTTTGGAACTCATAGGGATTAAAACAGTTGGACAAAATTGGAAAGCTGCTACTCTGACTTTGGAATTGCAGATCTTTAGCAGTGAAAATGCTGCTCTCCTTATGCAAGAAATCTTCCTCTTCCATTTCTGGCTTAGTGACTTGTGAAGGGAACCTTTTTTCTGCCTTATTTGAAAATCACCTAGCCTGTCTGGGTAGATTAAATGAGGCCCACTGAGGTACAGTATGTCCCCAGAAATACTTCAGGTTTTTCCCCCCCCTTTTCTGTCTCCAATGTAGCTTCTGATAGAGGAGGGAAGTCCCTGTTGGTGCTTGTTTCCCTCACGTCAGCCTGACGCATTTTTCCCATGGGCTCTTTGGGAAAGGCCATTGAACAGAGATGGGCAAACATGGCTCAAGGGTCATTCAATTCAAAGTTGGGAGTTTCTGAAAGGGCTGAGGGCTAGAGCTCTTGTTTGCAAACTTAAGATGTGCAGGAAGAGCTCACATCAAAGCCTTGCATTTTGATGAGGTAGAATAATCTTTCTGCACTGCTGCAAGCCGTGTAGGCTAACAGATGTGCTCATGGCTTGCTACATGTGTACAGTGTATATGTAAAGTGAAGCAAAAGAGGATAGAGGGTTTCCTTTACTATCTTCTCTATTAGTAGTGGAAACTGGTAGCATACTGGAAGGTCTGAAGAGGTGGTAATATCCTTTTCCCTTCTGGATAACAGCAAAGGCCCTGTGTGTCTCTTAATGTGTGTGCTGTTTTCCCAGGTGGTTGATCTGCTGTTGGCCCGGGGAGCTAACAAAGAACATAGGAATGTGTCTGATTACACACCACTGAGCCTTGCTGCATCTGGTGGCTATGTTAATATCATCAAGATTCTTCTCAATGCTGGGGCAGAAATTAATTCAAGGTAACGTGCTATGTACACCAGATGAACTGCAGTGTAGCACAGACACTCCATTGCTGGCTGTGTACTGAGGCACAGGTTGGAATCTCTGGTGCTTTCAGGCCTCCTGGCAGTGTTCTACACTGGTGTTACCCTTCCTGTTCATGTTAATTTTGTGCTTTGAAATGGCTTTAACTGTCAAGAGCTTCATTTTTCTTATACCAAAAATCCTTAAAATATTGTTACAGCCTGCAAACCTATTCCTTCCCTTGCCCTTTTCTACCATTCTGGGATCTGGCAGTCAAACTATTTCCAGTGAAATCAAGCAGAGGAATCAGCCAAAGTGTTCACAACAGCTCTGTTTGAAGATGCCTTTTGCAGGGAGAGGAGCAAACTTGCACAGTGCTCTCTTAGGCCTCCTCTCAGTTCATTTTAAGAATGCTTACCTATATTCTGACACCAGAGAAAGTCTAAACTGTGCTAGGAGCATGCTGCTTCTGAATGGCTCAGGTGCAGCCTTAGCGTTTAGTTTATGTAGCTTGTGTTCTGCAGTCATCTGAACTTAGCAGAGTAGAAATGCATTTCCCTTGGTCAGGATCTGCAGTTGTTCACTGCCTGTGGTCACTCTGGTTTCTCCTAACTAACTAGTAGCTGCTATTGTTTCAGGTCATTATTCATATTTCTGTGTGTTGTATGTTCCTTTCTGGCTTAAAGGAGAGCATTTTGTCCCTCTTGGATGCACTTGGGTTTCCCAGGGCGTTGCTCAGGCTCTGGGCACTGCAGTTGTCTCTGTCCCCGCAGGACTGGCAGCAAGCTGGGGATCTCTCCTCTGATGCTGGCCGCCATGAACGGCCACGTGCCTGCCGTGAAGCTGCTGCTGGACATGGGCTCGGATATCAACGCCCAGATCGAGACCAACCGCAACACAGCCCTCACCCTGGCCTGCTTCCAGGGCCGAGCAGAAGTGGTCAGCCTGCTCCTGGACAGGAAGGCCAACGTCGAGCACAGGGCAAAGGTAAGTCTGGGAGTTGCCTTTCCTTACTGCTGCCTTCAAAAAGGTCATTCCTCTGAGTCATCAAGTTTCTTCAAATGGCCCTGGTACCTCGAGCCTCTCAGGGCTCAGAGGATTTATTAAATGTTCTGAAATACTCTTCTTTTTTGGGGGGCGGGGGAGGGAGGGGAAGGGGTTGTGCAAAGCCTGGCTGATGCTCTGAGTTCCTAGCGAAACAGATCAACTCCTGTTCTGTAGTGATAAACCTTTCAGGTTTAAGCTTGACATGATAGTTGTTCACTCAAAAGTGAAGACACTTCAGTTAAGTCTAGCAGGTGGAGAACTTAGAGAGGAGTGTTACTTAGAGACTTCATGTCTGCCACAGAAGTGGTGCAGTCAGACTTTGTGAAGATTTTACGTTGCTGTGGAACCCATGGCTTCAGTACTGTGACTTTCTGTGCCTCTGAAATACTCCACAGGTCCCATCCTTTGGTACTCTGGGACAGCTTTGTGTCTCCTGCCATAAAGCAAGCTTAAAGCTTGTGTAGACAGCCAGACTGATTTCCCCAGCACAAAGGAATTTTTGGTAACTTCTAAGGCTGCTGAAATAATTGCTGTGTCTGTCTACCCTGCCTGCTTCTGGAGTGACTGTGGCTGGAGAAAAGGGGATATGGATAAAAGCCAGCTCTCCAATGGTCAGTTGGGCATGTTAGCAGCTGGTGTAAGTTTATTTAACACTCTAGCCTGGCATCTTAATTGGGCCCAGATGAGTCTCAGTGCTAAGGGAGGCTAGGGAAGAGCTACACAGTCAGCTTGGAGCCTTTTCGTAGAAACACCTGTTGTGTCTTCCTTCAGATCTGTTCTAACCCCTGTTTTAGAGATCCTGTTGTAAGCTTTGTTTTTTGCTGTTGAGACAGGTATCTGGTGGTAGTCAACAGTTTTTTCCTGGGTTTGTATAAGTCAAAGCTCAAGGGTACTTGGGTTTTGTTGGGGTTGTGTTGGTTGGTGGTGGTGTTGGTGTTGTTAGTTCTGTGGAGTTTTTTGGTGTGTGTTGTTGGGTTGTTTTTTCGTCTGGGTCCTTTTTTCTTCTCTTTTGAGAAAGACTGACTGAAGTTAGGCTCCTAACCTAAATATGAGCAGCTAAATAAACAAACCTGCTTTCCTGGTGTAGGAACCATGCATGTTGTCTGAAGTATACTGCACACATTTCACACAGTGTACCTCCCTCTCTTGGCACAGACTGGTCTCACGCCTCTGATGGAAGCGGCTTCAGGAGGATATGCAGAAGTTGGAAGGGTTCTCCTTGATAAAGGAGCAGATGTGAATGCTCCACCTGTGCCTTCCTCAAGAGATACAGCTTTAACAATTGCAGCAGATAAGGGTCACTACAAGTTCTGTGAGCTCCTGATTAACCGGTGAGTGTTTCTTCCCCTTTAATCGCATTTGCTCTGCAGCTGCATTCTTCCGTGGTAAGGGTGCCCTGCTTTATGTTGCCTCATACAACTGAGAGTAAGAAGGGAACAGTAAGCTTTGGAAATAGGATGTAGCATCTGTTCCCTACTCTCCAGTGTTATCCCAGAGTATCTTGCTACTCCAGTGTTCATTAAGCTAATCAGGCAGCTGGGTCTGGGGTGGGCCAACAGCATCTGGCTTAGCAGCTCTGTTGGCTGTGCAATTCCCACCTGAGCAGTCCATTGCAATCTGGCAGTTCCTGTTGTCAGCTGTGGGACAGAGCCTGGAAGTAGCTCTTGAGCTCTTCAAGCATAACTCCAAGTGGTGCTAAAATCCCAAGGGTCTGCTTTGAGCTCCCACATAAGTGATGAAGGACCTGTGGTAGCTTCACAGGTACGGTGCAGTAAGGCTCCCTGTAAGGGAGCTTTAAATAACCCCGTGGTGCCATGCTGCCCCCGTGGCACCATGTTGCAACTGAAACTCAGATTTCAAGGACAGAATTTCACAGTATCATAGTATCACCAAGGTTGGAAGAGACCTCAAAGATCATCAAGTCCAACCTGTCACCACAGACCTCAGGACTAGACAATGGCACCAAGTGCCACGTCCAATCCCCTCTTGAACACCTCCAGGGACGGTGACTCCACCACCTCCCTGGGCAGCACATCCCAATGACAAATGACTCTCTCCATGAAGAACTTTCTCCTCACCTCGAGTCTAAACTTCCCCTGGTGCAGCTTGAAACTGTGTCCTCTTGTTCTGGTGCTGGTTGCTAGAGAGAAGAGACCAATCTGCTCTCTACAGCTACCTGAAAGGTGGTTGTAGCCAGGAAGAATGAGGTCTCCCCTGAGCCTTCTCTTCTCCAGGCTAAACAATCCCAGCTCCCTCAGCCTCTCCTCACAGGGCTTGTGCTCAAGGCCTCTCCCCAGCCTTGTTGCCCTTCTCTGGACACCTTCAAGTGTCTCAATGTCCTTCTTAAATTGAAGGGCCCAGAACTGGACACAGTACTCAAGGTGTGGCCTAACCAATGCAGAGTACAGGGGCACAATGACTTTCCTGCTCCTGCTGGCCACATTCTCTCTCTGGCCCCTAGATTTCAGTCCTACACAGCACCTTGTCCTCTGATCTCTCCCGGTCTCACCTCTCTTCACCCCTGTCCTTCCTCAGGGGGGCGCACATCGATGTGCGGAACAAGAAAGGGAACACCCCGCTGTGGTTAGCAGCTAACGGTGGCCACTACGACGTGGTGCAGCTGCTGGTGCAAGCAGGAGCGGATGTGGACGCTGCAGACAACCGGAAAATCACCCCTCTCATGTCAGCGTTCCGCAAGGTAGGAGACCGACTTCACTCGATGGTTCAGTGCCGGATACTTCGGAGTTTCTCATTTGGTCTGAAACCTGAAGGCTTGTTCTGGAAGAACCAAATGTACTGCAGAGGAACTGCTGGTTGGTAATGTGCCTGCTGGGAGGGAGTTGTCTGTGTGAAGGGTACAGATGATCACGCTTGTGAGAGGTAGAAACCATGCCATAAACCAGGTTAACTTCAGTCTTTCCACTTAGCCCCTGTCCAAAACCTCTGGCTGAGGATTTCACTGTCTTGAGACTGCCATAGTCCACTCTAACTTCTGCAGGCTGTACTGCTTGAGGTGGTCCTGCTTTGGAGCTGGACACCAAACCAGGCTGTAGCAGCTGTCCTGATTGGTGACAAAAGGAAGAAGAGGGAGGAGAAGGGCCCTCTCCAAAAGGAGACAGGGCACCTGCTCACACAGGATGTGGAGAAGGCTGAGGCACTCAGTGACTTTTTTGCCTCAGTTGTCAGTGGTCAGGGCTCCAACCACAGCATCCACGTTGCAGGAGGCAAGGAAAGGGGCTGGGAGAATGATGATCTGCTCCCTGTAAGAGAAGACCAGATTCAAGACATGAAGAACCTGAAGGTGCACAAGTCCATGGGATCTGACGAGATCCATCCATGGGTCCTGAGGGAACTGGCAGATTCAAAGCCACTTTCCATCATATTTGTAAAGTCCTGGTGGCCTGGTGAAGTTCCCATGGACTGGAAAAGGGGAAACATCAGCCCCAGCTTCATAAAGGGATAGAAGGAAGACACAGGGAACTGCATCACCTTAGTGCCTGGCAAGATAATGCAGCAGATCCTCCTGAAGACTCTGCTAGGGCACAAGGAGGTGATTGGTGGCAACCAACATGGCTTCAACAGGGGCAAATCCTGCCTGACAAATCTGGTGGCTTTTTATGGTGGGGTCACAGCATCAATAGGTAAGGGAAGAGAAACTGATGGCATCTTCCAGGACCTGTGCAAAGCCTTCAGCACTGTCCCACGTGACATCCTGGTCTCTACATTAGAAGGACACAGATTTCATGGATGGAACACTGGGTGGATAAGGAATTGGCTGGCTGGCTGCTCTCTAAGAGCAACTGGGGGACCTGTGATGAGTGAAGTCCCTCAGGATGTGGTGCTGGGCTCAGTGCTGTTTGACATCTTTGTTGGTGCTGTGGGCAGTGGGGTGGAGGCACCCGCAGGGAGTTTGCAGATGACACCAAGCAGTGTGGTGTGGTTGAGAGACTGGAGGGAAGGGATCCATCCAGAGGGGCCTGGACAGGCTGCAGGGGTGTGCCCAAGCCAGCCTCATGCAGTTCAACAAGGCCAAAGGTAAGGTCCTGCACCTGAGTCAGGACAATCCTTAGCACAAATCTGGCCTGGGTGAGGAGGGGTTTGAGAGCAGCCCTGCAGGAAAGGACTTAGGGGTGCTGGGTGAGGAGGTGCTTGGCATGAGCCAGCAACATGTGCTGGCAGCCCAAAAAGCCACCTGTGCCCTGGGCTGCATCAAAAGCAGTGTGGCCATCAGGGCCAGAGGAGGGGATTCTGACCTCTGCTCTATTCTTCTGAGACCTCACCTGGAGCACTGTGTCTGACTCTCAAGCCCTGAGCACAAGAAGGATGTGCAACTGTGGGAGAGGGTCCAGAGGAGGCCACAAAGAGGACTGGAGAACCTCTTCTATGGGCACAGGCTGGGAGAGTTGGGGCTGTTCCGCCTGGAGAAGAGAAGGCTCCAGGGAGTCCTTAGAGCAGCCTTCCAGTACCTGAAGAGGCTCCAGGAGAGCTGGGGAGGGACTTTTTATAAGGGTCTGTGGTGGTAGGACCAGGGGCAATGGTTTGAAACTGGAGCAGAAGGGATTTAGGTTGGGCATTGGGAAGAAATTCTTTCCTCTGAGGGTAGTGAGACTGGAGCAGGTTGCCCAGAGAAGATGTGGATGCCTCATGCGTGGAAGTGTTTTAAGACCAGGCTCACTGAGGCTTTGGGCAGCCTGGGTTGGTGGGAAGTGTCCCTGCCCATGTCAGGGGGTTGGAACTGGATGATTTTTGAGGCCCCTTCCAACTTGTGCTTCTGCTAATTTGTTGCTGAGTGGGACCCTTGTGCAGTCAGCCTTTTCTTCCCAGCAGGAACAACTTTGCTCGGTGGCGGCTTCAGCAGGCAGGTGGCTGGGTGCAAGGAGCACAGCTGCAGGGAGGGACTGGTTAGCTGTAGCTGCTTTGCCTTTAGCAAAATGCCAGAAGAGTGTCCAGCTCTTTGCACAAACAAATTCTGAGCGTGCCACTGCTTGTCCATCCACTGCTTTCAGAGAGCTTCAGAGGCAAGAGTTGGATGCTCTCCGTGTAGTTGCACAGTGTACCCCAACATGGAGTGGCTGCAGCAGCAGAGGAATGTGGCTACCAGGCCAATATTCAGTGCCAGTTCCCTGATCAGACTTAACCCTATCGTTGAACAGTCAAAGTTAGCTCCATGGTGTGAGGAACAGGAGAGTAGGTTGGAGTGACAGGCAAGATACAGAGAGAGTTTTCTTGGCTGTTACCAGAAATACTCACTGCTTGGTCCTTGTGTTCTAAAATAAAACTCTACCTGTGCTGGGACTTGGTCTGCGACACTGTGCTGGGGGGCAGCAGCTGTGCTGTCAGTGCTGAGCGCACAGTCACTGCCTTGCTTCCCAAACAGCAGCTTGCCATAAATGTTCTTGCTTGTCTTATGTGTTGGACTAAGAGATATCAAAGTTGTGTTTTGATGCTGAGTGTTGACTGGGTGCAAGAGCTGAGGATTTTCTTGGCTGTTCTAGGGGCATGTGAAAGTGGTTCAGTTCCTGGTGAAAGAAGTGAACCAGTTCCCTTCAGACATCGAGTGCATGCGCTACATAGCAACCATTACTGACAAGGTGAGTTCAGCTCTGGGGAAAGGCTCTGCCCCTTGTCTGAGTGAGAATACCCACAAGAGTTCCTGAAATACAGGAGAAAATGGACATTGAGGGGTTGAGTTGGTTTGATTAGGAGGTTTGGGCATGGCTGCTTTTAAATACAGAGCTTGAGTAAAACACCGGCAGAATTTAGAGTCTTCAGCTGGAGCTGTTGGTGTGATTGTGATACAGGGAAACTGAGCTCAGGTTTGTAGAGCAAGCCTCACTCTAAGGCTTTATTTTGTAGTTTATTATGGAGGTAGTAAAACAAGTTTGTATTTCAGGACCTGTTGAAAAAGTGCCACCAGTGTGTGGAGACAATTGTGAAAGCTAAAGACCAGCAGGCTGCAGAAGCAAATAAGAATGCAACTATATTGCTGAAAGAGCTGGACCTGGAAAAGGTGAGTAGAAAGCTGCTGTTGTGTTGCTCTCACAGGTTGAGTTTTAGTCTGCTGCTCTGCAAACCCTTCTGCCTCATGCCAGCTTCAAAATGAAAGTGCTGGCTGGAGCAGAGTGTTGTGGGGCTTGAAGTTCAGATTGTAACATGAGAGGATTCCTGTTCCGGTGGCTGCTTTTAGGCTCCATTCTTTGGGTGTTGGTATTTTCCTCTGGGATGGCAGCAGGACAGGGAGAGATGGGAGAGTAGCTCCTGGCTTTGGTTTTTAGCTCACTGACCTGCTGCTTGCTGCTGCTGCTTGCTGCTGTGCTTTTTCTGCAGACAGGCTGAGGTGATTGTGCATTCTGTTAGCTCTTTTATAGCAAACTCTTCTCATATCTCAACTCTTTATCTCAACCCAGAGTTATTTGTGTTACTTTCCTTCACTCCTACGTTGTAGGGAAATTGTTCTGTTAAAATGGCACAGTAGCATAATTATTTGAACTCTGTATTTATTAACCTATAGGTTCTTGGTGCTTCTTGGGACAGTAGTTCTTCATCTGTGACTGTATGTGCTTTCATCCTTCTAATATACAAAAACATGAAGCAGATACTGAGGATGTGACAAATCAGAACTGGCTCCAGCCACCACATTCTCCTTTTTGGGAAAGCTTTGGCTCAACAGCAGCTCCCTTGTGTAGCAGCTCTGTTAGATTGCTTCAGTGCAGGTGAGGTGTGGAAAAGGGAGCTCTTCAGCCTCATTGGTGCCCTGCGTGATATGTTCTGGATATTGTGTCAGACGTAGTCCAGGAGCATTTTGTGCACCTCTACTCAGTGTTACAAAGCAGAGCCACAAGCTGTCTGATGAGCTATAAGGAGTTGAGCAGGTGGTGGGGAAAATCAGTTTCTCCTTCACTGGTGACACTGAAGTGTCTCAGATGTGACATCTTGAGCACTCTTTATTGGGCTCTCAATGGAGGCTCTTACAGTTTTTGACAGACTACTTCCAAAGTAGTGGTTTGGGTTTTTGTTTTTTTTTTTTTTTCATTTGCCAGGCTGCTGACTTTTTAAACACCCATCAGTTCCTGTGCAAAGCTGCAGTATAGCAGAGCTGACTTCCCTGTTTCCATATATTCAACAGCAGTAATCAGGAAGGGATCAGGAAGGGAGCTGCTTTTTTTTTTTTCCTGTAGTATTTCTGGGAGATGATTTTTAGTCCAAGATGTGAACCTTGCTGCAAGAATACAAATGAGGTTGTTAAAGGACTGAGTTGATGATGAGAGGTTTTGCTGGTTTTCCAGGAAAATGCTGTTTTTGTAGTACTTCAGGTTTGGTGGTGGTTTTATTCTTATCCTTCGGAAGCTTTGGGACCCACAGGTCCTGATGCTCTGTAAGAGGTGTGCCCAGGTTCTGAGTCAGGAGTGATTCAGTGTCTGACAAAGTCCTTCTCGTCCGTCGTGCCCTCTCCTTTCTCCCTCTGCCCCAGATTTTTAGGGGAGTTCTGAACTCGAAATGTAATCTGGTATGTCTGAAAACTTAAAAATAGGGATTCTTTTCCCCTACACAGTCAAGAGAGGAGAGCAGAAAACAAGCTCTTGCAGCTAAAAGGGAGAAAAGAAAGGAAAAGAGGAAGAAGAAGAAAGAGGAACAAAAAAGAAAACAAGAAGAAGATGAAGAAAACAAGCCTAAAGAAACTCTGGAACTGCAAGAAGATGATGATGATGAAGAAAATGATGATGAAGGTAAAGGACAAGTGTTTCTGTGAACAGTGTGGTTGTGGGGGTGCATTTTCTTAACCATGTAGGTAATGGAAGCTGTTTGAAAGCTTCCTTCTCTGGTACTGGGATGTTTTTGCACAGCTTCTGCCCCAGTCCTTTCCTCTGCAGTCAAAAGTTCCTCGTGAAACTCCTTTGTTCACTTCCCCCCCCTCCTTTGTTCCCAGAAGTCTTTCATCCTTGGAGGATTTAGAGCTGAATGAATTTACAGCAAACAGTCTGACAGCTCAGCAAGGAGCATAACTTCAGCTATAGAGTCTTCAGTCAGGGCACCGATGTCTGTGTGTTGTGGGGTTTGACTGTGTATCAACTGTTTCTCTTTCAGTGGAGCAAGAAGTCCCTATAGAGCCTCCCAGTGCAACTACTACAACTACAATTGGAATTTCTGCCACGTCAACCACTTTCACAACCGCCTTTGGGAAGAAGAGAGCCAATGTTGTGACCACCCCCAGCACAAACAGAAAAAACAAGAAGAATAAAACAAAAGAGACTCCTCAGAACATGCAGATCATCCTGCCAGATCAGCATATATCCCTAGCACAGCAAAAAGCAGATAAAAACAAAATCAACGGAGAGCCAAGAGGCGGTGGTGCAAGTGGGAACAGTGACTCAGATAACCTGGATAGCACAGACTGCAACAGTGAAAGCAGTAGTGGGGGGAAAAGCCAGGAGCTGAACTTCACGATGGACACGAACTCCTCGGAGCGGCGCTACGCCTCCCTGCTCAGCCCCTCTCAGGACGACAAACCCAGCGCCTTGGCTCCGAAAGCTCCGGCCAGGTGAGCCTCCTGTTGCCTCCCTGGCCTTCTGCAGGCTCTCTAACTTAAGCTTTACACCAGGTGATGCCTTCCCAAAGTCTTGAGAGACTGAATTGGCTTTCTTTGCAGAGCTAACTGCTGTTGTCATAGTATCATAGTATCAGTCAGGGTTGGAAGGGACCACAAGGATCACCTAGTTCCAACCCCCCTGCCGTGGGCAGGGACACCCTGCACTAGATCAGGCTGGCCAGAGCCGCATCCAGCCTGGTCTTAAACACTTGTCAAGTGTGTTGAAATCAACCTGTTTAAAATTGCAAAGCTAAGCTTATTTGTGCATTGCTGTTGCCATTGCTGGCTACTTTTGAACACTGCTTCAGCAGCTGCATTGCTCTGCACTGTTCAGGTATCCCTGGTGCATTGCCAGCTTCATCAGAAGAGATTCTGAGATGAATGTGCTGGCAATTTAAAAGGGAAGTGCCAACTTACCTGTGTGTAAAATTGGTTTCAGTACCTCTTGTTTGATGATTTAATTATTAACTCATTTGACTTGCAATCTCTTTTAAGGAGGGAAGAAGTTGATGACTCTGAGCATTTCACCTGCCAGGTTGATGGACAATTTGATTTAACCTTGTCAAGCCAGAGGTGAGAGCCAGAAGAATTCAGTCAATGTGCAGGGGCCACATGAATGGTTTGGAAAAACATTCAGTTGCTAATAACTTTTATAACACCAGTTTCTGAATAGCTGCTGGGTCTACATCCAAAAGCTTAGCTCATCGTCTGCATCTGTGGTCTTTTGGTTATTTTGGTATCTAAGTAGTAGGAGTCCCATCCTCTGTAGTGTCCTTCTTTCTCTTCTTGCACTAAGGGAAGGGAGAGGGTGTGGGGACTGCTCTGCAGAACACCCAGCTGCATAAAGAACACAAACATGATGGGATCAGAAGGGACAGAAGTGAGAGGGTTGTTGCCAGCAAATTGGCACTTGTCTGGGAGTGGAAGAGAACTGGGATTGTGGGGTTTTTTTTGGTGTCTGTGGGCTTGGTTTTATTTATTCCCAGATGAAAGTGATGTGCAGAATGAGTGGTTTTGCTTGCCCTTTTGGTCAAGGGGTTCCTGTTCTGAATTACTCTGAGAAACATTAGAAATTGGATTTGGTCTGTTCTGTGCAGAGTTTGTGCCTCAGACCTTTCCTCCACGCCAAAAGCCTTGGAACCCTGTGCAGTTCACTAAGGCAGGGGTAATTGAATGCATTCTCTTTAATTCTCTTTAGAAGCAGTGCTTCTGTTAGAGAAATACACCTGAAAAACATGATGGGACATCAGTACTGCAATGAGGACAGTGCATTTCATAAGCTCCTGCAGATGCTCTGAGCCTTGCACTGGGCAGACTTTGTCTGAAAATCTCTGGATTTCCTCCTTGTGAATTCCTCTGCTCTTTAGTCATAGACGTGGCAGTGACAAGGCTGCTGGAATGGAACAGACATGATTAGGGAGAAATTCTTTAGTCTGAGGGAGGTAAGACACTGGAACAGGTTGCCCAGAGAAGTCGTGGATGCTGCATCCCTGAAAGCGTTGTAAGACCAGGCTGATCGAGGCTTTGGGCAACCTGGGCTAGTGGGAGGTGTCCCTGCCCATGGCAGGAGGGTTGGAGCTGGATAATCACCTTTTAAGTCCCTTCCAGCCCAACCCATGCTGTGAATCTGTGCTTCCTTTTCTGAGAACACTCCTAGACCTTTTCAGGCAAAGCCGAACAAAATGGGCAGTAAACTCGGTGCTTTTCTTTCATCTGCATTTTCTTGTTCTGTGTCAATCTGAGGACAAGTGAAGTTCTCCACAGAAATTTCAAATGCCTTGAGGCAGGTGCATGACCAGAGCTAGAGTGCACTAAGGTGAGGAGGGAAAATGTAGCCCTTTGAAAAGGCATGCTGGCTAAATGCTGCTTTTCATGTAGTCAGTACCATGGGGTTCCATAAATGTGGTGTAGCATGGACAGTTAGCCTGCAGGAAGGCACAATAAACATCAAGTGCTGTAAAGAATGGGCAACTAAATGGCGTGAAGAGCAGGACTGGAGCTCAGCAGAACAGCTGAGGTCCTCTCTACACTTTCCAGTGGTGCTGCCTTTTTTTTAACATCCTCACAGCCTAACAGGAGATTGCCTGTTCTCTCTCCTTCTCTCTATCTCACACCCAAACTTTGCATTGCTTGTATCACTGTATTTTTGCTAGAGGTGTATTAGTTACAGGTATTGATATCTGGGCACCTGCTTCCAAATTGATGTCACTGGGGCTGGAACATGCTCAAATATCTGTGCCTCAGTACTCATTGATACAACAGAGGGTGATGGGTAGAGCCACTTTCCAGGGAATCTGTAACAGTAAGAGCTGAAAACTAGATCTCCTTCAAGTACTTAGTAAGAAAAAGATGTTATTACCCAATTACTTGTTCTTCAGAAGCCATTCCCAAAGGAGAGCACAGTAGCTTGGGATCAGGATCTGGCTAAGGGATTGGCGGCATGCTGCTTCTTGCAGACTCTCTTAATACCATGTCCTTACCAGTTCCACTTTGTGGAGAAAGGCTATGGGCTGTGGACTACAAGATCAAAAACTACCCTGTGAAGTCACTCTTCAGTTGTTGTTAGGATGAGAGCAGTTTGTGTTTGCAGCTCTGTGCTACAGGGCGTGGGCTGTGGTGCTGTCCCCTGACTCTGTTGTTTGTAATCAGCACATTTCTGTTCCCAGGCTTGACGGTGAAGGTCATTCAAATTCTTTGTCAGCTACTTACAAGCCTGTTTCCCTGCCTCTGACCTCTCCAAATGTGAAGCTGAATCTGACTAGTCCAAAAAGAGGCCAGAAAAGAGAAGAAGGCTGGAAAGAAGTGGTTAGAAGGTAAAGACTTTAATTCTTTGTTTAAAAACTCTGAGCTTTCTAGTCTGTAAATGATTTTCCAATAGGGAATGTCCAGCAAGCTTATTGAATTGTAGAATTAATTGCTAAGAAATCCACTCCCTTACTCTTGCAGTGCTGTGAAAATGAATTACAGTCCTAGTTTATGGCAAGTCCTCACTAACTTAATATGAGTGTGACAGAAGCACTTTGCTCAGCTCTAGGGAACCTCTCCACTGAACCTTTACTTAAGCAGAGTAGCGGATGTGGGAACAAGCGAAAAGGGAGAGGGAGCAGATGACAGGGAAAGCCCCCACAGCAGATGAGTGCTTGTGCACGAGCTAGAGGCAGGATGTATGCTAGCAGCAGAGGTGAATGATCTCCTCAGGGCTAGAATTTGTTGTGCTTTGGGCCATGACCTTGATTACTGAGTCCATGGAAAATGTTACCGCCTTGCAGCGAGTGTCAGAGGTGCAATTGGATTGAAAGATTTTCTGTAACACAAACTTTCCCCTTGAAAATCTGCTGGGCTTTATTATATGACAAGTGACACCCCAGTGTCCTTCTGTAACCTTCATGATGTCTGCTGCTTGTAACTGGAAGTCATCATCTGGCTGTCCTCTGTGTTGTTCTGTGTCAAAAAGGAATAGGGCACGAACAGACAAGGGTCAGGTGCTTTAGGTGTGCTTACGCTGCCCTCCTACAATGGTAGTGGCCACCTATGCTCATTGTAGGGAATTTTAAGCCATGTGCCAAGGATGTATGGAGGATTTAATGCATTCAGAGTAGTGGAAGCCACAGACTGTTCTTAATAAATGTTAAAAAGGCAGTTTCCTCTGAAAATGTAGATGTTTGAACCCTTAGAGTGGTGGCTTGGTCTTTGCTTTTTGTTGTTTGCTAGTGGAGTTCTCCACAGTGACATGGCCTCGCTGAATGTGTGGTTGCAGGCTGCCCACTGCTTGGTGAGTCATGGGGGCACCATTAAACAGGCAACTGACTCTTCAACAGACCCTGCCATCAGCCCTGGAGCTTCTCCATCTCTCCTCCTGGGTCTCTTGAGTCTCACAGGCTCAACTCAACAGCTTGGTTGGGTGTTGTCTGTTCTTCTGCTGGAGATGGTAGGGTTCTAGAGATGGTACTCAAAACCTGGCATCATAAAGAACAGGTTCCTAAAGTGTTCTGCACTGATGTTTGCTATGCCCTGACTGATGGAAGCATGCATCCTGCCAAGAAGCTTCTTGGTGACTTCAGATGCAGAATGCCCAGGAGCTGCATGCTTTCCTCTCACGAAGTCTCTCCTGAGTAACCCCTGCCTAGAAGGGATGACTGTCAAAAGTAACCAATGGAAACATCCCTTCTGGCCTTTTGCAGGCAAGTGGGCAGAGTTTTGAAAGACCCTGCCCCTAGCAACACTCTGCAGCCAGCACCAATGGAGCAATTTCAGCTGCAGAGAGGAGGCCGTTGCTGTTCAGGAGCAAAAAGGTACCGCTGTGGGCACCAGGTGAAAAACATCATGCTTGGTGGGCAAGGAGGGAAACAGCAGTGGGTGATGGGTGGCCAGGGGCATGGTCACTGGGGTGAGCTATCCTGGAGCAGGAATGTCTTTGTGAGTGGTGGCATGGGGCTCCTAGAGGGCTGAGGTGGAAGCAGAACAAGGCACCCTGTGAGTAATGTGGGCATATTTTGAAAGTTAGGTGACAGTGGAGGCTCTGGTTTGGGGAGGTGAATGCCTGGGGTGTCTTGTTTGGGGAGGGGAGTGGGAGTGAAGCAGGGAAGAAAGCCCAAAGCATGATGCATGCTCTGAAGGATGAAGTGGGGTGTAGCATGGTACTGGCAGGAGAGGTGAGGAGAAAAATCACCTTGGCAAGAGGAGGTGTTGCTCTAGTAGATCTCCCTGTATTGGAGGAAACCCATTCTATTTTGAACACATTTGAAGTCCTGTGAGGTAAGAAACATTTTCCTGAGGATCAAGATACTTAGAAGTTTCCAAGGCTGGAATAGGTAGGTGAGGCTGGCAGCCTTTTCAGGGAGTGGTGGTGGTGATCTGTGCAGTATTTAGAGGCACCTGCATGCTGATCACAGTGGTTTCTGAAGCCCCTTTGATCCCCCCTAATTGTTCAGCATCAAACTATTGCATATCACTGTCAAGCTTGAAAGCAGTGCCTGAGCTTGAGAGGTCCAGCGTTTAAAGTCTGCATTTAAAGACAGTGCAGACCCAGAGAGACCTTGGCTGGGGTCTGGGTGCAAGCACAGCTCACATTCAAAGACTCCACAATACTTGCAGGCCTTCACTGACCCACCAATGCCATGGCAGGTAGAAAAATCCTCAATTCATAGAATGGCTCAAGTTGGAAGGGACTTCAAAGATCATCCATTTCCAACACCCCTGCCATGGGCAGGGACACCTCCCGCTAGACCACGCTACTCAAGGCCTCATCTAGCCTGATCTTAAACATTTCCAGGGATGGGGTGTCCACAACTTCCCTGGAAAACCTGTGTTGTGAAGAACTTCTTCCTAATGTCCAATCTCAATCTCCCCTGCTCTGGTTTCAGTCATTGCCCTTTGCCCTATCACCACAGGCCCTTATAACCAGTCCCTCTCCAGTGTTCCAGTAGGCCCCTCCAGATGACTCACTCCATCCAACAGATGGGTTATAGCCCTGTGGCCTAGCAGTGAGCCTGCTGCTGAAAATCTCTGCTGCCTTCACAGGGCTCACATCAGCCCCTTCCATCACAGGGGAGCTAACCCTCTGCCATCCACTGATGTGTGCTGCCACCACTGCTCTGAAGGTCTGAGGGAAGGTCGTGAACACAGGTGGTACTACAGAGCTGATCACTGGGAGGACACTGAGAAACCAATTCCTTGTTCCTGTGAACCCTTGCTGTAGATGATGAGAGGAGCTAAGCCATGGGCCTTAAGATTTGAAGCAGCATTATTTATGTAAATGTAGGTTGATAAGCTAAAGATTTGTCTCACTTTGAAGGTATGCACGATAAGACAAAACCCAAAGGTGTTTCTGCAATAGTGTGAGGCGCACACATCTGCTACACTAGCTGCTGCTGGAGGAGCCTTGGCAGGTGCTGAGGATGCTGGGTAATTTGGGTGGCTTAGAGAGCTTTAGAGAGGCTCCAAAAGGTGAAGAAAAGATGAACAAAGAACCCTCTTGCTGCCCTAAAATGGAAGAATACTGGTGTCAGTCAGCAAGGGAGCTGTGTGCAACTTTACAGTTTGAATGAACTTCACAGATTTGTGGTCTTTGTGATACAGGTCAAAGAAATTATCTGTCCCAGCTTCTGTCGTGTCTAGAATCATGGGAAGAGGTGGATGCAACATCACAGCAATTCAAGATGTCACTGGTGCCCATATTGATGTTGATAAGCAAAAAGATAAGAATGGAGAGAGAATGATCACTATAAGGTACAGTGTTCAGAAACTAAAGTCTTGAACTAGTCCCCAGTGGACTACTCCAGCAAGCAGTTTGTTTGCTTTTTAAAAGGGGACATCTTTACCTTCTTGGTACTAGAACAGAGCAGGTGTTCCTGCTTCCAAGATCTACTGAAAGTCTTTTTTAGGTCATGAGATGGTAGTTCAGATAAATGAGCCAAGCACTAACTGACAGCAGTAAACATGCAGTAGCTGTGTGGTGCAGTGTGCTGTGAGGTTTCCTTCTGCAGAAGTTCAGTGTTGTTTGTGCTTGATCTAGGGGTGGAACGGAGTCAACGCGATACGCGGTGCAGCTCATTAATGCCCTTATTCAAGATCCTGCCAAGGAGCTGGAAGACCTGATCCCTAAAACTCACATAAGAACACCTGCTTCCAACACCAAATCGATCCATGCAAACTTCTCATCCGGCGTCAGCACTGCCACCGCTTCCAACAAGAACTCCTTTCCCCTGGGAGCGCCGCCCCTGGTCACGTCGCAGTCGTCTTCGCTCTCCACTTTCCAGCCTACCAACAAACTAAACAAGAACGTCCCGGCCAACGTGCGCTCCTCCTTCCCGGTGTCTCTTCCTCTGGCTTATTCTCACCCTCATTTTGCCTTGCTGGCTGCCCAAACTATGCAACAGATCCGGCACCCTCGCTTGCCTATGGCCCAGTTTGGAGGAACCTTTTCACCTTCGCCAAACACTTGGGGACCATTCCCAGTGAGACCAGTAAACCCTGGCAGCACGAACAGTTCTCCCAAGCATAATAGTTCCAGTCGTGTGGGTAGTCAGAACGGAAACATGCTGCAGACGGAGTCTCCTGGATTAGCTACTTCGAGCTGTCCAGTCACTGCCTCTTCTGCAGCTGCACCCACCCAGCCGCTGTGCGCGACCAGCAGCCGGACTCCCTCCTCGGTGCGGAAGCAGCTGTTCGCCTGCGTCCCCAAGACGAGCGCTGCAGCCACGGCGATCTCCACCGTGACAAGCACCTGCAGCACTCTGCCTTCAGCTCCCTCCACCCCCGCCAGCGGCGGGCAGGTGCCCACACCCTTCCTGCCCCCCAGCGCTCCGCCGCAACATCCCGCGCTTAAGGCAGACTCTTTCCCAGCAGCCTCGGCGCCCAAGGAGAAGGCAGCGCAGCCAGAGCCGCCCGCGGCCAGCCTGTGCGCGCCGCCCTCCGCTGCCAGCAGCTGCAGCACACCAGCCAGCAGCGGCTTGGGAGGCACCGAGACGCGTGCCGCCAGCAGCCCCGCGCCGCTGAACAGTGCCCAAGATGAGGTCCTGCCAACCAGCATGGCAGAGATCAGCCCTTCGATGTCAATGCCTTTTTCATCCAGCTCAGAAACTCCACCTTTAAGCTTAGCATCATCCAGGTCAGTTGTTGCAGATAATCAGGACAACAGTAACTTACCTCAAGTAGCTGTACCAGCGCCTCGAGTTACTCACAGGATGCAGTCCAGAGGTTCTTTCTATTCAGTGGTACCAAATGCAAACCTCCATCAAGATCCTCAGTCTATTTTTGTTACAAATCAAGTTCCTTTAACACCTTCTCAAGGTCCACCTGCTGCAGTGCAGCTTTCGTCAGCAGTGAACGTGGTGAACGGTTCTCAGATGCACATTAACCCAGCAAACAAATCATTGCCTCCTACCTTTGGGCCAGCAACTCTCTTCAATCACTTTAGTAGTCTTTTTGATAGTAACCAGGTGCCAGCTAACCAAGGATGGGGAGACTGTCCACTCTCTACCCGAGCAGCAGCTGACCAACCTTTTACAGTTCAGTCTACCTTTCTGAATAACTCTGTGCTAGGACATGTGGAAAATGTGCATCCTGACAACTCCAAGGCTCCTGGTTTCAGACCAGCTTCCCAGCGGGTTTCAACTAGTCCTGTAGGTAAGTCATTGAGATCATGCACTGGACAGAAGTCTTTTTTTTCCAGCCATTACACTTTGATCATCTCACACTGGCTGAGAGGTAATTTACAGATGTCAAAGGATGCTGATGTGATGAGCATGGCCTGGTTTTTTTTTCCCAAGGTGCTCTTTAAATTGTTGACTACGGTTTATTTTCTCTCCAGCTCCTCTGGGATGTTAGGTGTTGGGAATACTGCAGACATGGCATTGCTTGTCCTCTGTAAGAAACAGGAGTGCTTCCAGCTGTTTGTAGAATTCAGAATATCATTGATTTTCACTTGGAGTTGGAATGGAACATATGGTGGGATGGTACCAAACCTGTCACCACAGGTTCCAGCTGCAGGAGTGCTGTGTGTAGTTAGTTGTTCAGTGTTTTATCTGAGACTCCAGCTTGGCTTGGGGAAGGCAGGCTCTGCACTTTCTGTTTCTTGATATGTCTCTGGGATTTGAAGAAGCTTATGTTGTGCTTTGGGAAGTAGATGTACTGCTGCATGGTATGTTTCATTAGGAAGGTCCTGCCCTTAAGCACAGCAGGGCCAGTGCTATCTGCATGTGTGTGAAACAGGGTAGGAACACTCAGTGAGCTCCCTGCCCTTGCTATGCTTTGCCTAAAGGATCTTGGTGTTCAAACTGTGTTTCAGCCATTTGGCTGGAAGGGACCCTCAGGAGGTGTAGCCTGTGCCACCTTGTTCTCTGCTTTCTTGCCATGATGGCTTTAATGATGCCTTGCAGCTAGGTAGTAGAGGGCCTTGCTTTGAGGCTGCGTTTGCACCTGTGCCATATGTTGGATATTTGGGTGAATGCTACAGGATGTGGATGCTGGATTGGATTTGAGACTGAAGGGGAAGAGACCATTTGGAAGACATGGAGGTGAGGACAGAAGATTTTCAGCATTCCTGTTCCTCTTGGCTGATTTACAAACATTTTCTGAGAACCACAACATTACTCTCTGACTTGCTTCAACCACAAAACTGGATGCTTGCTGTGCCTGTAGAGTTCCTACTAGTTAAATTTGGGCTATAGAGCTCTGCAAAGCAGGTGAGAACCCAGAGCTCTTGTGCAACAACCAATCCTGGTGCTGTAAGCAGACCCTGATATAACTGAGGCTGTGGAAAGTAAAGAAACTGGACCCCAGTCATCAGGCTGCTAATGAAATAATTGCCAAGTGCCACTCACCAGATTTGGGAAACACTTTGCATTGCTTGAGCTTTCTCTCTGCAGTGGTTTAAACTGGGATCTGGCATTGCTGGAATAACCCCTGTGGAAGGAAACTTGTGTCAAATAGGATCTGCAAATAGGACTGGGGCTCCCATAGCAGCCAGACACTCTTGTCTTATGCTAAGGTCAGCTGCTTGTTCTTGGGGGAAATGTATTGGTCCTTTTATACCCTTCAGTTACTATTAGTTTTGTAAAGGTAGTTTAAATCTGTTTCTCAGCTGAGTTAGGAAGGTTTGGTGGAGACCCACAGAGAGTTCATGTGGTTGACTTTGAGGAGGTAGCCATGAAGTTCTCAGCTGAAGAACAGCAACTGTTTGGACAGTGCATTCTTTTGAGAGCTGGAATTAGATTGCAAAGTGAATTAAAACTGCAAACAGGTAGATGTGGCACTGAAATTCTGCCTGGCAGGAAGTGACAGCTTAGTTAGGCCTTAGTTTACTCCTTTAATGTCATTCCACTTAATACTGCATTTGATCACCTTCATTTCAGAATCTAAACCCTGTCATAGGAGGACAGAGACATTAGGGGAGCCTGGGGAGAAGAGTGCTTTGAGGGTGCTACTGTGAGGAAAGGAGAGAGCATGGTAGACTGCAGACTTCTCCAGTGTCTTCCTTTGGAGCATAAGTGGGGGCCTGTGGTCTGTCCACCAGTCTCAGTCCTGGGGGACAGACCTCTCTGCCCAGCTCAGCCTCTGAGGTGGATTGAACTGAGAACTCCCTTGGCTGTTTCCATAGGGTATGGTGGTAGGTTTCAGGAGTTTTGAGAAGGGGCCAAAGGACCAGTCACTGCTGGGTTATGCTTTGGCCAAAGCAGTGCAGTGGGCAAGGGAGCAGCCTGGGCTCACTTTTATGTGATAAGAGAGAGTATTAATGGCCATCAAAGCCAGTGCACACTCATCCTCTGATCTCAGCCATGAGTCTACAGCTGACAGCAGAGATTTGTCCTTTGTGCTTGTCTTGCAGAGTTGGGCTGTGGCAAACTTCTCCACCAATCACCATCTCTTGGTGATCAGCTCTAAGCTGATTTGGGGGAGATTTCATCTCATTTGGTGCACTAACAGTCCTCTTAAGCTGTCACCTCGGGGTGGAGTTTGGCTACTCTGCTTTTCCTGTTTGTGGGTAAGCTCAGTTGCAGCTTGAGTTCTCCCTGATTCACCAGCTCCCCTGAGGCACAGGCACACCTGCATAGCTCCTCACCTGCCAGGGGTCTGTTCTGGCAATGGCCTTTTGTCTCACTCCTTAGACCTCTTGCAGATCGAGGGCAGATGTAGCCAGAACGTTTGGGGAGGCTGTGAAGAGGACCAAAAGAAGTCTGTCTGTTTCTGCTTCCCTCTGCATTTGAAGAAGGGCTTTGAGACCTTGCTTATGTGGCATTGAAGTGTAGCACAAACTGGCAGTGTACCAGCTCAGGAAGCAGCACAGGTGTGAAGGTGCATGAAGTGGCTGGGCTCCCTGTTTGGCCAGGTGCTGCAGCGAAGCAGCGTTGCTCTCTAAAGGTGGGGGCAGCCCTTGCAGTAACCAGTTTCTGCAGCAATGCCTGGAGGCTTTGATAACTTGCTTTTGAGCAGAGCTAGTGTGGGATTCATATTCAAGTCTCAGAAGCTCTGTTAGGCTTCCAGAGCACACTGAAGAGTTTGCATTCATGGCACAAGTAACTGCAAAGTTAGGTATTGCAGAAGGTTTTAGTTTCACAAACCCTGGTGGTGTTGGTAAGTAGTAAACAGGAGAGACTCACTGCTGAAATCAGGATGCTCCAAGTCATTGTCCAGAGAAGCTGTTTTTAATGTTGAGCAAAGGGAGGTTCTCATCCACTTCTATGAAAGGCAAGATAATGATTGGAAGTGCTCTTTACAACCTGAACACTGACTAGTCTGAATTTGTCCCTCTCTGGCTGTCACCCTTCCTTCAGCCTGCAGAAGATCCCCAGCTGTGCTGCAGTGGTCTGGGCTGCTCAGTCACTGCCCTTGGAAAGCTGTGTACCCTGAAAGCTGTTCTACCAAGCCTTCAAAGGACACAGCCAGGCATAATGGTTGGACTCAATGATCTCCAAGGTCTCTTCCATCCAAAATGATTCTGTGATTATTTTTGTCATGATCTTTGCTGTTCAGGAAGTCAGTCCCCATGGGTGGCAGCAGCAGCTCTATTACTTCTTCTCTATGGGGAAGAGACTCTGGGATCTTTGGTGGTTTGTCAGCCAGCTGGAGCCCTGGTTTGGATGGTGGAATTGGTTACCATAGGGACCTTTTGACTGACTTTGTGCGTGGAGGGTTAGCAAGAGTGTCCTATTGGTAGCTCCGTGGCAGATGCATAGGGAGGGCTCTCAGCTGGAGGTGCTGCAGTCTGGGCTCAGTGCTGGAGGCCAGTCTGTAGCTCCAGACAAATGCATATCAATCACACTGAGCTTAGAGCCTGCACAGGTGTTAGTATCCCACTCACAGCTGTGGCCTCTTGCACTTCTGGCTGTGACAAACCCTGAGGGATTCTCCTTCCAAGCTCAGGTTCCCTTGTTTCAGCCCCCTGTGTTCTGTTGGTAGTGGTGATTTATTTCTCCCTGTCTTTAATAGAGACTGCTCTATTTTAATCTTTTGGTTAAGATTAGTGAGAAAAACAGTCTCCTTCAAATCCAGCAAAGTGAGCAGGCTGGCTCTGGCACTTCTGGAAGCAATAGGTCAGGTTGACTTGGCTGGTGATGCCATGGGGCAGAAGGCCTGGCTTTCAGGAATGCATTCAGGTGTAAGATGCAACTCTGGTCTATGAGCTAAGGAACTGCCTGTCACCACTGCTGCCTGCAGACTTCTGGGCTCTGAGTAGGTACAACCTTCAGCCTTGCTCTGCAGCAAGAGAAACTGGTCCTGGTTGTGGTCATTTGAAAATGTTTAAATGGTTTTGAAACTAGTTTTGTTTAGTAGGCCCTTGAAACTAAACCCAAACCTCAGGTGAACATCTGGCCATGCCTGTTTGTGCTGTCAGGTAATAACATGTGATAAGAGCTTTTACAACACCTTGGAAAAGTACTTACAAGCTTTGGCTCATTAAAAAACTGTAACTCCCCCTTGCTAATAAATTTTTGTGGGGTTTTGCACTTTCTCTCCATCTCTGCCTTCCTCTCCCATCCCTGTAGAAAGCAGCCCCCTCACCTGCTGTGCCGTGTCAGCTCTGTTTCTCTGGACACGGCGCGCTCTGCCCAGCCTCTGTGTACCAGTAGGAGGGCAAAAACCGGTCTGCTGTGAGCTACCCTGGTGCCAGATTCCCCTGGGACTTCCACAAAGCCTTGTACCCCTGTTTGACTTGCGTGGCTTTTTTTTGTAAGCAAAGATCCTTGCCACTCCCAGCTTTCCTTCTCTGTCCTCCCTGCTCTAAGAGTACCTTTCAGTGGCCAAAGGGATGGCTGCTTTTGTTAAACCCCAGGCCAGCCCAGGAAGCACACGGAGGTGCCCTCTGCCGGTTCCTCAGGGAGAACCCTGCACCTGTAACGTGAACTTGCTACGTGCAGATACCCCCAAAGGTGATGAGATGCTTTAATTATATTTGGAGTATTAGCTCTCTCTGGTGCTTTGAAGCAGGTTCCCAAAGAGAGATATTTAATCAAATTTATGTTTATTTCAGGCTTACCCTCTCTAGATCCATCCAACAGCTCTACAACTTCTTCTTCAGGTCCTTTGACAGGCTTTTCAGCAAACATACAAGGAGCACGGGTTTACCTTCAAGGGCCAGCGCCTGTTGGGACTCCCAGCTTTAACAGACAGCATTTTTCACCACATCCTTGGACAAGCGCAACAAATTCATGTAGGAACTTCATGGGTCTGTCTTAGTTAACTATAAATTCATAGCTGTTGTCTCTGGTAGATTTGTAACTGGAGGGGAAATTACCAAGTGATGCAAAAATGCTTTCCAATTGCTTTTAGCAGCTGTGAGGATGGCGTGGAACCCCCCAAGCTGTGCTATTGTGTGGGTTGTCCCATGTCCAATGCCACTCGTTCTGGTAGCCTTACTAAAAGCATATTTAGGCAAAGCAATGTTGTCATCATAGGCTCTGAGAGGAGAGGGCATGAAGCTGTGGGGGGAGCAGAGGTGATTATACCAAGCTAAGATGCCTCTCTAAATACCAGGAGTGCAATAGTAGGTGAAAAAATGTCATGTTTGCCAGAGCTGTGAATGTACACCTGCCTTTTTTTCTTTGCCTTTTTTTTTTCCCCCACTCCTTTTTTTGTTTTCTTTTTTCTTTCTTTCTTTCTTTCTTTCTCTTTCTTTCTTTCTTTTATTTGGATTCTGAAATGATTTCCTGTTACTTAAAACTCTCCAAAATCTTCAGGTACCACCCAGGTTAGCAGTGGGTCTTCCTCCTGCTAGGAAGAACATGGAAGTAGCTTTACAGAAAAATAGCTTTCATTTCAGACTCTTAAATGAGGAGGCTTTCCACGACACTGCATGCAACCTCATTGCCACTTTGAGCTGAGAACTAAAAAGGTTTAAATGAGTGCTCAAAGGAAGCTGGATTTCCCCAGAAGAGGCAGGGGCAGCGAAGCCTGCCCTGGACAGTGAAGCTGGTAGGACCTAGGCCATTAGCTTTGGGAAGCTGTCTCATTTCTCTTCTGCTGGCAGTGGTGGATACCAAAACCAGGCTGTTTAGATACTTATGGTATTTTGGCTGATGTTTTTACCTCTTCCTGAAACTCTTCCATGTTTCTTACTCTCTCTTGTAATTAATTTACCTGTGCTGCTATGTCATGAGAACATCACTCGATTCTGATGGCATTTGTGTTACTATACTGATTGGTTTTTTTTAGAGTTAAACTCTAAACAGAATTTCTGTGAAAGACTTGAAGAATGCTTGCCAAAAAGCCTTCAAAACCTTTTTATCATTTGCTTTGAGGTGACACTTGGCGGGGGGGTTTGGGGGGGGGTGTGTAGAGCTTTGGTGCATTTATGCTTGCTAGCCTGTGTGCTTTGTGTGTAATTAAGCAAGAGAAATGTTCTCTTCAGCAGGTGAATCTCCTATTCCATCAGTTTCCTCAGGATCACCTTCGCCCCTTTCAGCTGCCTCTGCACCTTCTAACCTGGGCCAGCCAAAACCGGGTAATGCCAACCCAGACCGCAAGGTGCCTCCTCCCATCGGGACGGAGCGGCTGGCGCGGATCCGGCAGGGAGGCTCCGTCACTCCCACGCCCCTGGGAACCAACTTCACAGCCCCTGTCGGGCACAGCGGCATCTGGTCCTTCGGAGTCAACAGTGTCTCTGGTGAGTCCCTTGCCCAGCCTGGGGGAGCTAAAGAAACTGCTCGGGCCTTTTGGTGGTGCCGTGTCTGAGAAGAAAGCTGGGGAGGTGGAATCAAGCCCCACAGCCTGCCAACAGCTCCTGCTGCCTGAAGGAGGGGTGGTGGGAGGCTGTCTATGGGTGAGAGTGCTGAGGCTGTTCTCTCCCTGGGTAGGTGGCTCTCACCCAGCCTGGTTTGTTATCTGTCAGCATGCACTTGTCAGCCCTCAGAACTGCTCAGAGAGGTGGTAGGAACTCGGGTGAATGCTACAGAATTGTAATACAATACACCAGGTTGGAAGAGACCTTCAAGATCATCATGTCCAACCTATCAACCAATCCAACCCACCTAAACAACTAAACCATGGTTAAAAGTAAAGTAACTTCGGGGGGGGGGGCAGTTCCAAGGCTGACCCTTGGCCTCTGTCCAAGGCTTGCTGCCCATGAACATGTTACATTGTTAGTCGTGGTGCAGCTACCGTATGGGGAAACACTAATGGTGCATGCCGAGCTTCCCTTTGATCTCCTCAGACTCCCAAGAGTCTGGGGAAACTTCTGCTGAAGGCAGACCCAGTTTCAGAAGAAGGACTTTGAAACAGCTGAAGTTTTACATTCAGTTTCCTGGCAGTTTGAGGGTTTTGTGGAAAGGAGGAGCTGCAGCACTTGAGGTGTCAAGTGTTTTCACTGGGAACTTTGAAGACCAGTAAAATCCTCCTGCATTTTTGCCATTTTTCACTGAAGCCCTCCATACTTTAGTTAGGTTAATGTCTCAGCGTTGCTGAGGTTGGTTGTTTTCAAGGAGAGCTTGTATGTGCTCACAGCACTCAGAGGTTTATTGGATCTGCTGTGGACACCTGAAACCTGCATGGCTGCTGGTCCCCATTATCTCCACACTTGCCTGGAGGATCCAGATGAATGCACATGCAGATGGCATGTATCTGGGCAAACCTCCCTGGCCTTGCCAGCCTCTCTTTTCCCCGTGGACACCTCTGTCACAAGTGTGTGTGTGTTTGTGTGTGTGAAGCCAGCCTTGTGTGGTGTTGCCTTCTGCAGCTGCCCTAGGAGAGGCCTTGGTGCTGCATCATTTGTAATGGGTTATAGCCCAGAAACTGCAACAGGCTGTGGAGGGCCTGCCTGTGCTCAGAGCTGTGTGTGCTGAGGGTGGATGGATGCAGGTGTGCAGCTGCTGGGTTCCATGTCCTTCAGTGAATTGTAATCGCCACTTTCCATCTCCTTTCCAGAAGGCTTGTCAGGTTGGTCTCAGCCTGTCATGGGAAATCATCCAATGCATCAGCAGCTGTCAGACCCAGGCACATTTTCTCAGCATCAGCCAATGGAGAGAGATGATTCTGGAATAGTGGCTCCCTCAAATATTTTCCACCAACCTATGCCAAATAGTTTTGTGGATTTTTCTAAAGTAAGTTATGGGGGGGTGGAGGGGGTAGGTTTAGTCGATAAAATCACCAAGAGCTGACTTTGCTGTATCTCCTCTTCTGCCTATTTATATTCCCTACCACTCCTGGCCCTGAACCTTCTTTCCTTCCTCTACTGATCAGAAAGGGTGCCCAAGCCTGGTGCCACATTTACACAAACCCAGTATTGGTAGATTGCAGATGTTTTCTTGCCCAGTAGCTTAAGGTCTCCACCACCCTCCAGTATGTCCCTTCTCAGAGGCACAGTTGCTCTGGAATGTGTCATAAGGGCTTGCTCAGCTGTTGAGGCTAATTGTTTCATGTTTGGGTACGAATCATGCCAGTGAATGCTAGATGCCTTTCAGGGAAGCAGCAGGATGAGAGGACCACTCGAGGCCTGTGTATTTAATGCTGGAAAGCAGCTTGAGGCAGACAGATGCAGCCAAGCCACAGTCAGTCAGCTCAGACACATCCTCCAGGACGATGTGTTCAACAGCAGAACTGCTTGCAGCGTGTGCTCTTGGGAGCTTCTGAATTGCAGAGCAGCAATCATTCAAACACAGGAAGGAAATCCCAGAATTGCAGAAAGCTGCTCTGTAACTTGCTCCTTCTGAACTGGAAGGATATTTCTGTAACTTTTCAATTTATAGAACAGCTTCAGCTCGGGGTCACTCAGGCCCAAGCTTCTGATGGGCTTTGCTGAAGTACAACCTCTTGGCTGCAGTGTTTGCCTTCATCAAGGTTGTCACATTCTGCAGAGGTGAGGGGAAAGAGCACTGGGATCACTTTGTGCAGCTGCTGTGTCTGGTATTATGGGGTCACCTGGAAGCACTGTGCCGAGGCTGATGCACCCTGGCGAGGTGCAGCCTCAGAAGAAGGTGAAGTGCCTTGAAGCCGGCGCTCTGGAGAGTCCCTCGTGCCCGGCCTGCCTGGGTGTGCAGCAGTGCCCTGTTCCCTCACGGTGCGGAGAGGTTTGACAGCGGGTGAACGATGTGTGGATGTGAACTGCCTCTGTCGTCTCAGCAAGCATGGCCCAAGAGTCATCCTTCACAGCCACAGCCCTCCCTGATGGTGCCTCCTCTTGTTCCCTCAGGGCCTACCCATTTCCATGTATGGCGGCACTCTAATACCCTCGCATCCTCAGCTGGCGGATGGCCCGGGAGGCCCCCTCTTCAATGGGCTCCATACTCCAGATCCCGCCTGGAATCCCATGATCAAAGTTGTGCAGAACTCAACAGAATGTACTGATGCTCAGCAGGTACCATGGCTTCCTTTTCCCACCTTTGCTTTCCTGAGGCTGCTTACAGTGTTGTGATTTGGGGGTGGTTGTTTTTGGGTAGGGTCCTTGGCCTTCAGTGCTTCCACAGGGGAATTGAGATCATTTGCAGGACTTCTCCCCTGCGCTCTGTGTGTGATTGTAAAACATCTGTGGTGCTATCTGTACCAAAGCTTCCAGGTAAAACAAGCAGCATTTCAAGGCTGCTCAGCCAAATAATTATTATAAATGGGTTTACATCCTCACCTGGCATCCTGCAGCTTGTCAGTCAGACCTTGGCCAGAGCTGAAGAGGGCTCTCGGCCTGGTTGTATTTTAGGCCCAAGCCATATGCTTGCCCTCCAGTAGTTAAATGCTCTGTTAAAGGAACCCTGTTTGTGTGCATAATAGACTTGTCTTTTTATTTCTTGCTGTAGATTTGGCCTGGCACCTGGGCACCTCACATTGGAAACATGCATCTCAAGTACGTCAACTGATTTAAGGGGGAGGGGCCCTGTCCTTCTGTAGCCTTGTTTGGGAATCTTGATGATTTTGAAGAACCCTGGGGATGTTTTTTAACGTGCCTCACTCACTCTGTGGGCTGTAACAATGGAAACTGGATTGCCCCTTGTGTAAGAACAAATGGATTTGCCTAGACAGACTGATCCTGTTCTGCAAGTTTAGCCATTTTGAACTAAAGATTAGCTGGAGCTCCTGTTTTTTTGGCTGAACACTACTGAATGCTCCCTGTATGTAGCACATGACTTAGCTGACCACATGATTGCAAGTTTTTAGGGTGGTGAATACATGTGTTATTGTTTACCTATTTAAAAGGAAAAGCTGAGTAAACTTCATGTCGTGTAGTGGCTCCACTTAACGTAGCCTGTGTCAATGTGAAACATTTACCTGAACATTCAATAAAAGGCAAACAGCATCTTTAGGTTGTGTGTGAGAGATTTGGAAGAGGCTGTGTGGTGTCACTGAGCTACTGCCATGCCCAGTGATGCAACTTTTCAAGGTCATGTAATTATCACATGGATCACAGTCAGGGTTTGGGTGAGGGTTTTGATCTGCAGTTGTCTGCTGCTGAGTCCTTTTCCCCAACAGTTGTTAGCCTGTCATTTTCTGTGTGTAAATATAGTTAGGCATGGGGTTTGGGGTTGGTTTGTTCTTTCCCTTCTGGCTTAGTTCTGCTGCTGCTAGCACTCTTTTTCCAGGTGGGTTGCCACAGAGATCAGGTGGTGTTCAGGGGCTGGAAGTAAGGGCTGAGTTGACAACGTGGCACCCAGTGGCACCTTGAGTTGCAGAAGGTAATGAGGTAGCTCAGAGGTAAAGGCAGGATTGAGTTGCTTGACTTGCTGTGACCAGTGGCATAGAAGCAGATCTTGACACAGCACAGACCATTTCCCACCACAGAAAAACACAGCAGATTATCAACCTGGCTTATTCTATTCTATTCTAAGCTTCTTACAGCCCCTTAAATCAGGCTCCCCAAGGCCTTTCCTAGAGGAAGAAGACAAACTTTCATTCTCTCCCCAGGTGCAGAAGTTCTTTGCTTTCTGCACTTGGGCTGTGCTCATTCCTGCTTTTGCTCACTGGCAGTGCAGTAGCTACACTGAGATTTGGTCCATTCCTCAAGCAGGTAGCTACAGTGCAGGTGGTGTCCAATCTCATGGACCACTTCTGGTGGTCTGTCAAACCAGATGGGGACTTCACCTTCCCCCACCTTCTTCTAATTCTTACATGCAGCAGCAGATTTTCCCCAGGAAAACCATGAGCAAGGAGTACTGAAAACCCAGAGTGCCACTACCAGAGTGCCATGGGCAAGGAAACCTCTGAGATGCTGCTGGGAGATATATCCAGCTCCTTTTCCTGGCATTTGAAGAGGAAACATAGGAAAACACTCAACTGCTGCTGCCCACTGGCAGTGCACATGGCAGAGACTGGCTCTTGCTGACAGCAGTGGCACTGAGAACAGAGGTGCTGCAGTGCTCAGACAGGTTTGCTCTTGGAGTAAGTGACAGGAGAGGAGAGGAGAGGAGGGTGGCCCTAGGCCCACCCCTCACCTGAGCCATGTGAGCTCCATGGCTGGAATGAACACAGCCACCCCCTCCAGCCCCATCCTGGGCAGTGACCACAGCTCCACACCAGGTGCCACTTTCTTCTCCACTATTCCTGTCTAGTTTGGGCAGCTCCTTCCTGGGCTCTCCACCTTGCATCTTGGGCCCTGGTGGCATGGTCACCTGCTCTGGGTGATCCAGGTAGACCCATGGGCTAGTGGCTTCCCTTGGCAGTCCAGAGCTGGAGTGGAAAGCTTTTTAGGAAGGTACTGCTACAAATTGGGATCATCATTGCCCAGGTGAGGCAGGCAGAGGCAGTGCCTGGTGCTTGCACCTCAGGGGAGCAGGCTGCTGGCACTGCCAAAAGGGTGGTGGGCACAGTGCTGGTCCTATAAGGGTAGGTCATGACTGGGGAGGCACAAGAAGTCTGTGTTCAGCAGCCCTTGGGGAAGGTGCTGGGTGACATGGCTTCTACCAGGGGTTGCCTAGGCCTGCTGTCTTGCCCCACATCCTACCTCCTGCCCCAGTCCCCAGTGCAGCTGGTGAGCAGGCCACAGGAGGCAGCTGTGGTGTGGGAAGGCCTTGGCAGCACAGCAGGGATGGGGCCAGCTGCCACCCTTCGTGGTGACTCCTGGCAGGGAACCAGGGAAGGCAGGCCTGAGCTGGGTGCAAGCAGCAGACATGGCACACAAGCTGCTGCAACCCCAGGAATCACTAGCAGCTACTTGGGGCACAGGGGAGGCAGCAGGTGTCCCACATGGGTACTGCTCTGGGGCTGCACACCCAGCAGACTGGCACACTGCAGTGTCCCATCAAAGCCAGCACCTTCCTTGTTCAGGGCACAGCAGGGTGGCTCCAGGCTCGGCTGACAGGAGCCATGTCAGCCAGCGGAGGTGCACCCAGCCTCTGCTGTTAAGCGTCTGGGAGCCACCCCCGGGCCAGCTGCCTGTGAGCAGGTGCTGGGGACCTGCCTGCTGGGCTCGGGTTGTGTGCCAAGCACGTGGGTGTCAGTCTGCCGTGTGGGAAGCCCCTCAGTGGCTCCGGAGCTGGCCGTGGCCCCCAGACCATGGCCAAGCACTGGGTCCTCCCCACTGCTGCAGGCTCAGGCTGTGGTGCTCGGAGAGGGGGCAGCCAGGCACCAGCAGTTCCTGACAGCCCCTGCTTTTGGCAGGTACCCACATCATCTACGACCGCAAGTTCCTGCTGGAGTGCAAGAATTCCCCCGTGGCCAGGACCCCTCCCTGCTGCCTGCCCCAGATCCCCGGTGTCACATCCCTGGCCCAGTCCAGCCTCGTCAAGCCGGAGGTCAAGGAGCAGAATGAGAGCCAAGAAATCATGCCAGGTGAGCTGCCCAGGCACACAGCCCCTGCCTGCACACTGCCTGAGGCTTGGGGCTCCCATCTGGCTGCTGGGCAAGGGGCAGTCCTGGGCCGGCCCTAGTGACAGCTCCTGCCCACTTTGCCTGCATGTTTCTCCCAAGGCAGCCCCATCCTAACCCTGGTCCTTTATCCCTCTGCACCCTTGCAGATCAAGACCAGTTTGAGATGGACATCTGAGTTTCCAGGCCATGGCTGGGCCTGTTCCTGGGCCTCGTGGAGGTGCTGGCACCATGACCAGCTGGCTGCAGCCCTCTCTGATGCTGGGGATGGATGTGTGACACCTCAGGCTCTAGCACAACTGGCTGGTGCAATTGCCTAGGAGCTCATGCTTGATCAATAAACACCATGAAACCCCCACGCTGACCTGGTTCATCTCTGTGTTTGGTCTCACCTGGGTCCTCAGAGCCCCAGAGAGGGAAGCTGAGAGAAGCCAAACAGCATCAGAAGCCCTTTGAGGGTGCAGAGGATCTCATGCTCCTCCTGCACCAGAGGCTGGGAGTAGTGAATGCAGGGGCCTCAGTCTGCTCCTGGGCTTGGGAGAGTGCAGCACACTGGAGGCTGCTTGCTGTGCACTGTCAATACCCTGGGGCGTACCTGACCTGGTGGACGTCGCTAGCACCATGGTGTTTCTAACCTGTAGCTCCCTGACCCTGAGACCACCAAGGTCTGTTGGGGCCCAAACTTGAGTTGATAGGCAGGAGCTCATGGGAGCATGGGCTGGAGCTGCAGTACAAACCCTGGTCCTGCCAGGCTGCTAATCATAGCTCAGCCCTTCTAAAGCTCAGGGGTCATCTTCTGCTGAAAAGCTGAGCCATGGGTCTGCTGCTGTGGGGCCCCACACTGCTGCAGGCAAGGCCAGAGGGGGCCAGGCTTTGCCAACCAGTGCAGCAGGGAAACGCACTGCTGCCCCCTTGACCTGGGTGACAGTGGGGCTGCTGCCAGAGCTAGTCCTTTCATGTCTTGTAGGTTGGGAACACCCTCCCAGGGCAGGACGGCCTCTTGGTCTTGCTCAGCAGTCCCAGCTGTTGCTGCTCCTGGGAGAGAACCAGTGCCAGAAGCCCAGGCCAGGCTGTGGCCAGAGGCAAGTTAGTGCTGTTTATTAAACAGGTAAACCAGGTAGCGAATTGCCACTAAAATGTCAACATGATTAAAATCCCTTTTCCTGGGCAAGGAGTGGGAGCAGAGGAGGTGTCCAGGCACCCTCGGGCCCTTCTGGCGCTGGCCCTGGGCACAGGCTCCCCTGCTCGCAGTCTGCAGACCCATGCCTGACGTCAGGGATTCTCCTGGCCTGGGTCAGCCTCGGAGCTGCCCTCTGTCTCCGCAGCCGGCAGGCTTCTTGTCTCGGCGATCAGGCGCTTGACACCCACCAGCCACTGGCTCACCTCATTCACATGGTCCACCATGAGCGAGCGGTGGATCTCATCAGCTGCATCCCAGTGCTGTTGCTGGAGCTCTGCCAGGAAAGGAGAACCCATCAGGGGCATGGGCCCAGCCTTCCTGCAGCTTCCTCCCTGCCTCATGTCTGGTGCTAGTCTGGATAAAACCCCTCCTTGCCCCTCACCTTGCACCAGGAGGGTCATCCTCTTCCTCACCGGTGCGGAGAGCTTCCCCTGAGTCCAGGCATCCCCCAGCAGAGTCAGGCGCCGCCCAATGTCATCACACACTTGTTTCTGGAAGCAGAGATAAGATGGAGTGGGAAGATGCCCCCCCACCAGCTCTGAGAGGCCCCCCAGGCAGGTGTGCCTCTCCCTGCCCAAAGGCATCCAGGACGCAGGCTGCCCTTGCTTGGCTCCCCTGGCTGCTTCCTCTCCTGCACCCCCCGCAGTGCGTGGGGCAGAGGGCGAGAGAGTGGCCGGGGCCTCACCTGCACCCTGGCGCGGCAGGCATCGAGGGCCTCCTTCAGCGGGGCCAGGACGGCGTCGGCGGACAGGCCACACTCCTCCGGGCAGTCCGCGGCGCTCGTCCCCCCGCTCTCCGCCCGCGGACCGGGGCTGGCGGGCCCGGGGGGGTGCGGCCCCAGCGCTCGCGGGGGCGGAGCTGCGGGACGGTGGGGGCACGGGCCGGGTCCGGGGGAGCCCCTGCAAGGAAGAGGCAGCCGCGCAGAACCCCTCGTCAGCCCGGCGCCAGGGACCGCACGTTTGTCACCCCCAACAGGCCCAGCAGAAGGGGGCCGGGCTCAGGACCCCAGCCCCCTGCCTGCACTGCTCCTCTGCCTGCGCAGGGCTGGCACTGCTGTGCTGGCACGGCCCGGTCGTTGCACCTCCGGGGCTGGCGTCAAGGTGCCCCTGGGCCAGCTTCCCCACAGCCACAGCGCCGGAGCAGAAGCAGCCAGACGCCCACCACCCAAGCCGGGCGGACATTCCCACCGGTCCCAAGCGGTGAGAGGCACCCAGACCTGCACCCCGGCAGGGCAGAGGCGAAGCAAGGCAGGCGGAGGGCTCTGCGGGTGCTAACCTGGAGGGGCCCCCTCGGGCGGAGGGCAGGCCCGGCGGGTAAGCAAGCTGCGCCTGGAACCCCCGGCCTGCGCCTGCAGCCCGTAGGAGAACTGGGGAGGGTCGTTCCAGCCACGCTCCTGGTTCCCTGCGGCAGCAAAGCGCAGAGTGACTCACTGTGGGAGACAAAGCGGATCCCCCAGACATGGGAGCTCGGGCCCCTGCGCCAGGACGGGGCTCCCCCTGCCCCCGCGCCCCACCACCAGGACACGGACCCAGTACCCCAGTGCTCCACCCACGGGACACGGCACCGCCAGGGCTCCCCCCACAGCAGGCCAGGGCCCCCTCCCCCGGCACGGCTCCCCCGGCTCCCCACACCAGATGCAGACCTGCGAGGCCCCTCCCCGCCGCCAGGCACAGGGCCTCGGCTCCACCCGGGCGCCCCCTCCCCAGACACGGCCCTCCCCCCGGGGACACGTCTTCCGCGGCTTCCCGCAGCCGAGCACGGCCCGGCCGCGGCGGCGCCGCCGTCCCGGAAGTGCCCCCCGCGGCCCGCGCCCCCTCACCCGGCTTCACGTAGAGCTCCGCCATGCCGCCACGTCACGCCCGGCCCGGCCCCTTCCGTGCGACGGAGCGGGGCGGGGCGGGGCGGGGGGAGCGGGGCCTCCCGTGTCCCCGCCCGGCCGCGGCGGCGGGGGCCGGGCTTGGGGCTGGGGGCGGGGGCCGGGCGCTCCGCCTCCGGCCCTGGCCCCCGGCCCCGCCCGGCCCCCTAGGGGGTGTGGAGGAGGGCTCGCCTGAGGCGGAAGGCCTCCAGGAAGGCGAAGAGGCCCCGCTTGAGGGCCCCGGGCCCCGCCGCCCCCGCGCTGCCTCCGCTGGCCTTGGCTGCGCCACCGGCAGCGTCCCCCGAGGCTGATGACCCGGCCCGGCCTCGGCCTTTCTTCGCCTTAGCCCCTGGTGCAGCGGCCACCAGGCACTTCTGGTACTGCACCTGCAGGGACATGAGGGACGTGGCCGTGGGGCGGGCAAGCATCTTAGCTTCACCGTGGGGCTCACGCGTGGCCGTGGGGTGGGAGATAACATGGCATCACCATGAGGTGGAACACCGCGTGGCATCAGTGGGGGCAGACACACTGTGGTGTGGCTGCGCAGGTCAGACACAAGGTGACATAGCAGCGGTGTCACACGCAACACAGTGTGGGACACGTGGCATCACCGTGGGGTCAGACACAACCCAGTGGGGCGCAGCTGTGGGCTGGACACGGCACCACGGGTTTAACTCTGCTGCCCTCCCCAGGGCTGGGGCATGCCACCTGGGCCACCAGCTTTGCCTTCCCCTGGCCCCAGCCCTCGCCTCCTCTCCCGCGTGTCCCCAGAGGGCGGGGAAGCTGGGAGGATGGAAGGACACCGCACTGCTGCTCACCATGCAGGCTGCCTGCACCGCCTCCGAGATGGTGCCGGCGTCAGGCTCGCACCAGAAGGCTGCACACTGGAAGCGCCGCCCCGTGTCCACGATGAGCGCGAAGGTGTGGGCGTCCCGGCCCACTCCCAGGAAGGTCACGTACCGCACCTGGCACTCCCAGATGTGTGCTGCGTCCTCGTCCTCCTGCAGAGGACCCCGTGGGCCCATCCACCCCTGGCCACACCCCAGGGAGCCCTGCCACCCCACCCCCACCCAGGTCCCCTCTGCCGGCAGGCCAGCCCCCCATGAGGGATGCCTGCACCAACCCTGTGGAAGCAGGGTGCCTCCCATACCCCTCCCAACCTGCACAGGGTGCACCCTCATAGCTGTGTCAGACACATGGATGAGGGAGGGCGTCCACTGCTCCCGTCCGGGGCCCCTCGTCATCTTCTCGATGGCCTCGTTCAGCACATCCATCCCTAGGAAGCCGGAGACCCCATCCTGTTGGCTCCTGCCCCAGGTGCAGGCAGGCTGCTGTCAGCCAGCCGCCTAGGCAGGGCCCAGCTGGCACTAGGGCATGGCTACTCAGCCACCCCGCAGCAAGGAGTTCTTGGGCGTGCCCCATCTTCAGCAGGGCCGGTGGCTTACCCATAGCCCTTGGCACGGGCAGGCTGCCAATGTACAGTGCCTCGTAGGTCTGCATCGACTGCCTCACTGCTTCCAGGATATCCACTGCCAGGACAGCAGAGGTGGTGGTGGGAGGAAACTCTGGCAGACTCATGTGTGTGTGTGTGTGTCCTGTCCCTAGGAACCCCAGGGACAGAGCCAGGCAGGCCAAAGAGCTATGGCTGCCAGGCATCCCACTGCCCAGAGGTGGACTGCGGGCACAGGGAGCAGCCAGCAGTGCTGAGGGAATGGTACCTTGCAGTGGCAGATCATCAGCAGAGACAGGCTCCAGCGTGGCAGCACGTCGCAGCCCACTGCTCGCTACGGCTCGCTCAGCCATGATCTGCAAGGTGTGGAGGTCCTGGGTGCCTTCCCTCATCCCAAGACTCCTAGGCCATGACCACACCCACCAGGGCCTCTGCATCCCACCTTGGAGCACATCTCATGCAGGGCCTTGGCGATGCCCTTGGCGGGCACGTTGCAGTGGAAGACGTGACACTTGAGGACGCAGGTGTCCTTATCGCTGGCCACAAAGGCGAAGTCTCTGCAAGGCCACAAGCCAGGCAGTGAGACTCTGACGGAGGCAGCCTCCCTGGTCCCTATGCTGTCCCCTGGTCCCATGCTTCCTCACCTGTCCCTGCAGCCACAGCAGCAGTCAGGAAGGGAGAAGAGGTTACTGCTGGGATGCTTGCCCCCTCAGTGGACAGAGCCACCGTTCAGCCCCCGGCTCTGCTCCAGCCCCTGGTACCTGCCATTGTTGCAACCAACGCCCCAGACACGGATGTTGAGGATGGGCTGGTGGTGGATGAGGCTGTGGTCAAGGGGGTCCACCAGGCTCATGGTGTCCTTCTTCAGGATCATCACCAGGTCCTGGCCCTGTAAGGGTCAGCCTAGCAGACAGCCTGGGCATCCCCAAGCACCCAGCCCACATGTAAGAACATCCCTATCACCCCCAGCCTGCTCTGTCCTAAGCATGAGGACAGCCCTTCCTGGGTGCCATTCCCCTGTGTGAGGACAGCCCACCCAGGCCGCTCAAACACCACCCCCAAGGGACAGCCCTGTCAGACCAACCTGCCCCACACCTGGGACCACTGCATGGAAAGAGTTGACTCCGGCAGTGTTGCCTGTCCCACTCCCTGCACCAGGCACGGTCCCCAGGGCTGAGGACAGCCAGCCTCAGCAACAGTGGCCCCAGGGTGGGACTCCGCCTGGCAGCACTGCCCCAGGCTCTCACCTCGCCTCGGTTCTCCACAGAGCCCTGGCCCTTGCTGTTGGAAAGCTGCTGGATGCAGTTGTTGACAGCAATGCTGCTCTTGCCAGGTGCCAGGTCCTCCTCAGGGATCTCCACCCAGCCCAGTGAGCGCACAGCAAAGCACTGAGCAGAGACACGAAGGGCTTCACTGCGCAGCCAGCACAGCCCATCATCGTGCCAGTGTGGGTACCCCTGCTCTCGTTCCCATCCCTGTCCCTGCCAGCTGCTGTCTGCTCCCATCTCTGCCAGTCCCAGCCCGCGATGCCACAGTGAAGCCCTCAGGTTCAGTACCTTGGAGCTAGGCTCCATGCTGTGCTGGAAATCATCTCCATGCCAGGGCAGTGAGGTCCTGCAGAGAGACAGGGCGTTGAGAGGATGGCTCCCACTCAGCAGAACGAACTGGGGCACCCAGGGAAGCGCCAGGATACCCTGGCAGACCCCTGTGCCACCATGTGGGAAGCATCCCATGGAGGTAACCAGCGTGGGGCTGCTGGTTGCAATGTGTGGGGCTGCTCTGATGGGGTCATTGGGTCCCAGCAGCCAGGCAGCCAAGCGTCAATGGTGCCTCACAAGCCAGCAGAGCATATGGGCAGCCCTACCTCCGGGACAGCGAAGCCATGGGGCTGGGAATGGGCCTGTCCTTTGCCAAATACTTTGCCTCAGAGGCTTGGCAGTCCTGGTAGAGAAGAGAAAAGGGGTGAGGGCAGCCAAGAGAGGCTGTCAGGAGACATGAGGCAGGAGCCCTTCCTCCAAGGACAAACAGTGGCTCAGCTTGTGGGCATCTGTGTGGGCCAGCATGGTCCATGAGGCACCCATGAATTCCCCCCACCGTGGGCACTGTTGGAACGTTTCAAGGAGCTTAACCCTGGCTAGGCTGAGCAGGACTTTGTGGTGGCAGAGAAAGACCTGCTCCAAGGGGAGGCTGGACCAGTGATGCCTAAAAGGCTTCTGCCTGGGGGACATGATACAAAACCAGCCCTCACCTCTCTGCCCACATCCTCTACCATTCTCTGGAGTGTCTCATCTCCATCAGCTGGCCCTTGCCCTCCTGGACTAATGGTGCATGCAGGGTGCTGCCACTGTGTTGTGCCGGTTGGCACATGCCAGTAGTAGGTGCCCAGAGAGTCATGGATTTTCCTCCAGCCTGGAGGGAGGTCAGGGTCTGTCTCCAGGTTCTGGTCACTCCAGAGGTTGTCTGTGTGAAGCAAAGGTGGGAAATGTTCTCAGCTGCAGGGACCCAGAAAAATAAGCAGCTTCATCCAGCAGGGTCCTGCAGTGGCCTCTAGAAACACAGCTGGGCACATGGCCCAGGACAGAAGCACAACAAAGGCTTGGTGTGACACCAGAGAGGGTGCAGAAAGTGGTGGACCCCAGGCAAGTGATCAGTGCAGGCAGCAGCCTCATTGGTGCATGGAGGGCTGGGGTGACCCTATCAGGGGCACAGAGAATACAGACAGCATGAGCCTGACGCAGAAGGCACCATGCATGGGTGCACAGGAGCATGTGCGCCCCAGCCCTCTGCCAACACCCCATGATGCATGAGAGATGCTTCTTCCCAATTCGGCCCAGGGAAGGGGTTGGGCACAGATCCTTGACGAATGGGAGGGGGGAAAGCACCCTCGGAGGACTGGAGCTATGAGCAGCCCCAAGCCCTGGGGACGTGACGAACAGGAGCCCGCGGTGCGGCACAACGGCGAGCTCTGTCTGGACAGCAGCCCGCACCCGCGGGGCTCGGTGCCCATCCCGCGGGGCTGCGCTGCCCATCCCGCGGGGCGAGCGCTGCGCGGCGGTTTCTGCCCCAGCCCCCGCAGGGCCCCTGTGCGGAGAGGGGGCGGGGAAGGAAGGGGTGCCCCCCGCGACCTTGGGAGGGGAGGCGGCGCGGCCCGCCGCGGCCAGGCCCGGACCCCGCGGCCTCGTTCAGCACCGCGGACAGCGCCACAGCGGGCGGCTCCAGCCCCGCGCCGGTCCTGCCCCGGCCTGGCTCTAGCTCCGCATCGGCCCCGGCCTGGCTCTAGCTCCGTATCAACCCGGCCCTTCCTCAGCCCCTCATCGGCCCCGGCCCGTCCTCAGCCCCTCATCGGCCCCGGCCCGTCCTCGCTCTGCACTGCACCGGCCTGGCTCTGGCCGCGCACCGGCCCTGCCCCCGCCCGGCCCGGCTCCCGGCGCGCTTACCGTCGCAGTTGACGAGGACGATGGCCAGCATGTAGTCCTTGCCCAGCATGGCCCCGGCGCCCGGTCCGGCGCGGCCTCCCCGGCGCCACTTTCCCTAGGAGCGGTCCCGGCGGCGGCGACTGCGGCAGGAGGGGCGGGGCGGGGCGGCCAGGACCGGGCGAGGGGTGTGCGCCGGCGCCTTAAGGAGGGAGGGGACCTGCCGCTGTTCGGGGAAGGGAGGGGGGTGTCTGAGTGCCCGGCAGGGTTCCTGGAGTCCAGCGCGGCGGGGAGGACCTCCGGGCGTTTCAGTACAAAAGGCGGGACGCCGCAGTGCAGCCACAGCCTGAACGGTAACTGAGGCCCGAAGGCTGGCGGCGGGGGGATCTCTCATTGTTAAGGTCTCACATCAGATTAAGGCTTCGTTAACTGAGAGAGCTTCTAAACAGATGACCAGGACTAGGTTATTACAGTATGAAACTTGTTTAGTGGAACAGGAGAATTAAGAAGTGGAGAAGGGTTTAACCCAGCGTCCTGTTTAACTGGTCCTAAGGGGAGGGACTTGGAGGAAATTCATGACTGGATTCAAGTAACAGCTCGCCAGGAGTAGCTATAAAACCTAAAAGGATTATGCAGCTGCAAGTAATCCCCCAAATCAGAAATGAGCCAAGAGGAAAAGATCAACTTAATGATGACTGAGATTTGTAAAGGCAGTTACTGAAATGAGGAGAGGAGGGGTTGATAGGATTGAGGTGGAAGGTGGTTTTACAAGTAAAGTGGTGGCTAGAGAAGGATAACAAAGAAAGGGCCACACTAGGAACCTCAACAGTCCAGCCCTATCTCTGTTGCATGTAAATCACAAAGAACCTCTGTGGATGTCTCACCAGGGGGCTTGCTGTAACTCGGCAAGAGACTGCCCTGCCTAGACAGCAAACTCAGCACAGCCTGAACTGCTGAACTTTGTGCTTAACAGGCAACTGAGTATTAACTCCTCTGTTCTAGAAGTGAAGAACTTAATCTAAAGGAACACACAATGTGAATTTAACGGGGGGGGGGAAACGGGGTGGGGAGGAATACTTGTAGCAGGCAGATCGGGAAGACTGTAGCTTCCAAGTACCTCAGCCAATGGGGAAAGGGAAATTCGCATCCGGGGATTGAGGGCGAAAGGGAAGCTCTGCCTTCCAGCAACGGGAGAGATCCCATAGGGATTTTTGTCCCGTGAACTCTCCCTTTGGTTGAATAAAGTTTCCATTGTGAACATGAACCTCTAGCAAGGGACCAATTCTCCTTGCAAGAGGGACGGGTGGAGGCTACAAGGATGGTTGGGGATCTGGAACATCTGACTGATGGGGGACGATTTAGAGCCGTGGGGCTCTTTAGCCTGGAGAAAACCTTAATGATGTTTACAAATCGGTGAAAGGTGCATGTCAAGAAGAAGGAGCCAGCCTTATTTCAGTGGTGTCCTGCAAAGGGACAAGGGGCAGTGCATACAAACTGGGACACAGGAAATTCCACCTCAACAGGAGGAAAAAAAGTCTTTGCTGTGTGGGTTCTGGAGCCCTGGAAAGGGCTGCTCAGGGAGGTTGTGGAGCCTGGGTGCCTTCCTGGTTTCTAAAATGTCTTTAAATGCTATTTATAGGAGGATTTAAAACCTTGCTCCTCCCCTCTAAACATCTCCGTGTCCAAGATAGAAAACCGCTTTCAAAAGCTCCCACCTCTCCTTTGCCCGTCCCAAATTGCCCCAGACAGGGACTTTCCACTGCGGGGCTGCATGCACCTGGCAGAAGACACCAGCATGGCACAGAAATGCCCCAAATCCCTGAATCAAAGCAGCCTTTTGAGGTCAGAGTGAGGCGACAGCCCGATTTCAGCGCTGTATTTCTGCCGTGTTGCTAGCTGGAAATGGGTTTTAGGCCAGGAGAATCCCTAGAGGGGTGTGAAATAAAGCAAGCGACTCTTGAAGTGATCGTCTTAAGGAGCGAATTAGGCAGCCGAGCTGCTCACCCCACACAGCGGCAGAAGAGCCCATTCAGCCTGACAGGCAGTGCTGCTGCTGGCGGCAAGGTGCGGCTAGGAGCGCAGGGCCAGGATGGCGCCGCCAGGCCTCTGCGGTCATCCGGAACACACTGCCTGCGTGCCTCTTCGCTGTCCCTGCGCCAGCGGCTGTGGCTTGGCAGGCCGGAGGGCAGGCCGGCAGGGGCGGGGGGAGCGCTGCCCGGCCAGCGGGGAACAGCGCATGCGCAGTGCCCGGGAGCAGCGTTGGTCGGGTAGTGCCGCCCCGGCGGGGATCGGTGCTGCCACCTGGCGTCGTACTGTCGGTACTGCAGCGCTGCAGTTCTTTTTCTCTCCCCTGTCCCTTTCCCCCCTTCCTCTGTCCTGCAGCCAATTACTGCTTTTTGTCTCTCTCCGTGTATCTGCCTTCCTATCCAAATTTTTTTAACTTCTCGCCATCTTCCCTTCTGTCTCCCTTAATCTCTCTCTCTGGCTCTGTATCCCCATTTTTTAATTCTTCTTTCTCTGTCCTCTGTTCACAGATTCACAGATTGCATTGGGTTGGAAGGGACCCTAAAGGTCATCCTATCCAACTCCCCTGCTGTAAGCAGGGACACCTCCGACTAGATAAGTCTGCCCAGGGCCACACTGAGTCCAATCTTGAATGCCTCCCCAAGGGCAGGACCTGAACCATATCCCCAGGCAGCCAGTTCCAATATTTCACCACTCTCATTGTAAAGACCTTCTTCCTTATGTCCAGCCTAAACCTACTCTGCTCCACTTTAAAACCACTGTCCCTTGGCCTATCACTGCTTCTATTGCCTGTGAATTCTATCTTGCTCTTTAATTTGATGCTGGACAAGGGCTTGTGCTCCTGTGTGCTGAGGCTTCATGCAAGCCTGTTTAAAATGTTCAGTGCAATGAGAAAAAAGGACAGCAGAGTCGCTGCCCTGGATGTTGAGAGGGCAAACGTGATGCTGGAGGCTGGAGTAGCAGTAGCAGTCCCTTCAGCAATTTACACAAGGCAAGAGCTGTCCCTCACCTTCCCTGCAGCAGATGCACATCGATGAACCCAGTCCAAGAGCTGTGCCCATGGCGAGTCCAGTGTAAGCACTGATAACTTGTCTGGGTGCTGCAGGCTGTTCGGGGCAGATCAGCAACCAGAGACCATCAATTGTTTTTCTTTCCCCCCTGCTTCAGGAGACCATTGGGTGACAAATGAAGGCACAAACCCTGCTGCTGCATAGCAATGAGATCCCAGAAATGCAGAGGGCAGAGGCTCTCAGAAGTTCTTGCCAGAAGTCCTTGACTGCTGTGCTGTAGAGTGCCCAGCATTCCTGAGTCTGAGTCCCACTTACAGCAGGAGGCATGGAAGCCCTTAACAGACAAAGCAGCTAACAGAAGTGTAAGTCCCAAGCATATCCCCACACCGAAGCCCTTGCCAGAAGCAGCAGCAGAAGCAGCAGAAGTCCTTAGGAGCCCTAACTCGAGCCATTCCTACCTGAGTCCCTAACCTGAGAGAGAGAGCCACTGCTGCTCAGAGTGGCTGTCTGTTATACCCTTTCTTATCAGCCCCTTTACCAGTAAAATACAACCACACATACAAGCTAAAATCTTTTCCCAATAAGAGGTGCCAGCAGGTCAAGGAGGTGGCTCCCACGGGGTGAGCCAGTCCAAGGGTGCCGACGTGAGAGCGTTGTCCTTGGCACACGTGGGATGTCATTGGTTTGCTCTACACAGTGTGCTAAGGAACTGGCCAGCTAAGGGATCGTGCACTCTGCGTGCATCCAGCAGCTGCCCTCAGAACAGTGGCTGCCACACTCAACATCTTCATCAACAGCCTGGATGAGGGAACAGAGTGGACCCTCAGCGAGTCTGCCGATGACACCGAGCTGGGAGGACTGCCCGAGACGCTGGAAGGCTGCGTGGCCGTGCAGCAGCACCTGGGCAGACTGGAGAGCTGGGCAAAGGGGAACCTAATGAAGTTCAACAGGGGTAAATGCAGAGTCCTGCACCTGGGGAGGAGCAGCACCATGCACCAGTACGGATTAGGTGCTGACCCGATGGGAAGCAGCTCCATGAAGAAGGTGGACAATAAGTTGTTCAAGGGACAAGGATGTGCCGCTGTGGCCGAGAAGGGCAATGGGATCCTGGGGTGCATTAAGAAGTGCCCCCCCAGGTCCCTCTCTGCCTGGCTGCTCTCCAGCTACTCTGTCCCCAGCCTGTAGTGCTGCTTGGGGTTGTTGTGGCCAAAGTGTAGAACCTGGCACTTAAGCCTTCCTAAATCTCATCCCATTGGCCTCTGCCCACACATCCAGCCTGTCAAGGTCGCTCTGCAGGGCCCTCCTACCCTCCAACAGATCAACACCTGCTTCTAACTTGGTGTCATCTGCAAACTTACTGATGATGGACTCAATCCCCTGGTCCAGATCCTCAGTAAAGATATTGAACAGGCTGGGGCCCAGCACTGATCCCTGGGGCACACCACTAGTGCCTGGCTGCCAGCTGGCTGTGGCACCATTCACCACCACTCTCTGGGCTCAGCCTCCAGCCAGTTCTTGACCCGTTTCAGAGTGAATCCAAGCCAGGGGCTGCCAGCTTTGCCAGGAGTTTGCTGTGGCAGTGTCCAAGGTCTTGCTGAAGTCCAGGTAGACTGCATCCATAGCCCTCCCCACATTCACCAGGCTGTGGCAGAGGCACTGGGCTGTCAGGAGGGGATTGATTCCCAAGTGACAGGGAGAGCAGTGCAGGGCATGGGAAAGGGGCAGGGGGCATCACAGCAAGGAGACCTCTTAGTGTCCTGGTTCTTTCCCCTGATTGGTTTGAGGCCTAGGAGAGGGCGTGGGGGGACAGGGTGGAATTGCATCAGGTGGGCTTCAAGTGACAGGGGGACTGTGTCACCACAACAGTGAAGGCTGAGCTGAAGGGCCTGCTGAGTTCCTCAACAGTTCTGCTCTTGGACTTCTGTAAGGCTCTCTTCAGATAGTTGCCAGGGTATGAACTTTTCTCCATATCTGAAGTCCTCAGCAGCTTGCCTGATGTTGTGGCTGAGCAGGTTCCTTGCTGACCCTGAAGAAGCTCCTGGCAAGCGAGGCAGGGCAGGGAGAGATGCCGCAAGGTGAGGCAGTGAGTTACTACCTGAAAGCACAGAGCTGGCACAGGCACTGTGGCCAGGCAGCTGTTTCCAGTGGGTGTTGCTGTGCTTCCAGCTGCTGCAGTAGTCCCCATTTCCCTGGAGTTGGGCAGAGAAGGGCTGTGGGATGCAGCAGAAACAGTTATCCCAAGGGAGCTGTCTGGGTAGCACAGGGCAGAGCAGGAAGCTTTCTACAGGTAGCCACTGGGTTTTGGTGTGAGGTGAGAGCAGAGGTGTTCAGACCCCTCAGTGTGTGTGCAGGGCTGGGATTTCTGACCTTTCCAGCCAGTAGACAACAAAAGCAGAGGGATCTCCTGAACATCTGCTCCACAAGCTCCTAAAGCCTCCCTGGGACTGAAGATTCAGCCCCAGTCTGAAAAGCACAGCTCCAAGTTCCAGAAAAGAACACAGAGGAGACTGGGGATGGCCTCAGCATCCCCCTGACGGCTCTGTGAGAAGGCAGAAAATCCCAGGGAGCCCCTGCCAGATTCCTGACCTTTGCTGATCAGATACATTTCCATCATGCCAGCAACTGGTGTGAGCCTCAGCATGCTCACAGGAGCAAGTGGGGGCTGTTCTGGTTTGATTTGCTAATACAGGGAAGGAGCCCCTGCAGGGAGTCCTCATGACAGTGATGGCTGTGGGTGCTGCAAGGGAGGAGAGCATCACCAGTGCCTGCAGGCCTGCATTTTCAGCTCCCTCCTCTTTCTGCTCGATGTGTAATGCTGCGTGGCTCCAACAGAGAGTAAGGGCCAAAGTCTCTTTGTTTTTGCAGCTGCAGCTAAGATGCCTCCTTTGGAGCCCTGTTTGGAGACAGAGAGCTTCCACCTGACAGCAGCAGAGAAGTCAGAGGCAGTGGAGACAGCAGCAGTGGGTTTGGGTGATGGCCTCCAACAAGTAAGTGGCTGGACAAGCACTCTGCAACGCTCTTCTAGCTGCTTTTGTTGGCTTTGTGCTGCTGATGCTCCACTGCATCCATACAGGTTTTTGCCTGGCTTTGATCAGCCTGGCTTTGAGCAGGCTCATGCTGCCTCGGTCTGTAGCTTTGTCTGCCATCCAGACTTGGTGCCTGTCTTGCTTCTTTCTGCTCCTGAGATCTGTGTGGCAAATGGTCGGCGGTCAGCTCAGCTGAGCGCCCTCCCTGGTAGCGGCGCTGATCCCTCGTGGTCACTGGCTCGTAACCGGAGCTCAGCAGCTTTGCTCTGAGACTGGCTGTGCTGTGTGCTCACCCTGCTGCAGAGGACAGGACTGAAGTGCTGAGCAGCTGTGGGACAGAGCTGGGGAGGAAGTCCTCAGAGAGCTTGGTCTCTGCGGTCTCCGCTCTGGCTGTTTGGTCTGCTTGCTTAGTGGTGCTTTTGCAGAGGGCTGGAGAGGGGCAGTGCAGAGGCTCTGAGTGGTCAAACACGACCAGGAGAAACTGTTTGTCTCCCCTCTAACCTTTTGGGACCTTCCTTTTCTCAGGAAAGTCTTCCTGCTGAGCGTGGTTTGCCCTGCCAAGCTGCTCTTGGTGCTCAGCTGTGCAACTGGAGTGTGTAGACAGGGAAGCAGTCCCAAGAGCTCTCCCTGGCTGTGGTGTTCTGTGTACTAATGAACTTGGAAGCCTGGGACTGCAGGTTGGCCTTCATGTGGCACTTCCAAAACCAGCCTTGAGAGATTTTTGGCAGGCTGTTCTGGTCCTTTAGAGGAACGTTCCCAGAGACTGCCCCCTGATCAAAGCCTGCTAGTGGGGAGGCCAAGAAAAGGGGGCATGTGGTCCAGGCAGCCTCAGAGCTTTGTTGTGCTCTATCTGTCACACAGGGAACCTGTCTGAAGATCCTGGCAGGGTAAGCCTTGGAAGCTCCTTGTGCAGCTGCTCTTTGGTTGGGGTGAGAAGTGATGTGTTCAGTGAGAAGCACCCTGAAGAGGAGTGAAGCAGGCTGTGTAGCCAGGCTACACATCGGGATGCTGCAGGCTAGAGGGGAGAGCTGTGACCTGGCAGCTTGCAGCAGGGCAGGGATCCAAGCCATGGGAGGCTGATGGTGTTCTGAGGGGCAGATGAGGGCTGAGCCAGTCTGCTCTGCCTGGAGAAGAAGCTGCAGGCAGAGCTGCTGCTCTCTGCAGCTTTCCCTTGCCACCCTAAGCACAAGCACAGGTGTCTTCCACGCCACTCTGGGCAGCCTCCAGACCATCTTAGGGCAAGGAGTTGGTCTTGCAAGCCACACCTCTGGCATGCCTGGTTTCACAGCCTGCTCTGCCAGGTTGTCCTCCTGCCACGGTGTTTGGCCAAGCAGAGCAGCCACGCCCCGAGGGAGCGGCTTTGCTGCTGCCAGCGTGTGGGCTGGGCTCTGGGATCACGGCTGACGAGCACACCCGTCCCTTGGAACTGCCACTGCTCACAGCCACTTCTTAGAGGGAGCCCACGGATTGCCAGGGTGTGCTGCTGCTCAGCTGCTCTCAAGTGCTCACCCCCTGTTAACTCAATGGCTTAGTCCAACTCACCTGCAGAGCCTCAGCCCTTGCCCGGGCTGCAGAGGCAGAGGCTCTTACCTGCAGCTTTAGAGAGTGATTCTAGGGGTCGGTGTGGCAGCCTCTGTCGCCTGCAGCCTGGCTCAGCCACAGAAGCAGTGGGGGGATGCTGGAAGGCAACTTGGCCACACATTGCCTGCTGTGCAATGTGCTGACTTTCACCACCGGTAAAGCTGAACTCACGCTGACCTCTGGTCCTTGGAGCAGTGCTGTCTGCTGGCACAAGAGAAAGCTCTCTGGTGGCTGGTGAAGGTTCCCATCCACATTGGTTCAAGGGAGAGAATGTGTGTGCCCAGGTGGCCAAGAAGGCCAGTGGCATCCTGGCCTGCATCAAAAATAGTGTGGCCAGCAGGGGCAGGGAGGTCATTGTGCCCTGTGCTCAGCACTGGTTAGGCCACACCTTGAGCCCTGTGTCCAGTTCTGGACCCCTCAGTTTAAGAAGGACATTGAGACTCTTGAAGGTGTCCAGAGAAGGGCAGCAAGGCTGGGGAGAGGCCTTGAGAACAGCCCTGTGAGGAGAGGCTGAGGGAGCTGGGGGTGCTGAGCCTGGAGAGGAGGAGGCTCTGGGGAGACCTTCTTGCTGTCTACAACTCCCTGAAGGGAGGCTGTATCCAGGTGGGGGTTGGTCTCTTTTCCCAGGCACCCAGCACCAGAACAAGAGGACACAGTCTGAGGCTGCACCAGGGGAGGTTTAGGCTGGAGGTGAGGAGAAAGTTCTTCCCAGCAAGAGGAATTGGCCATTGGGATGTGCTGCCCAGGGGGTGGTGGAGTCCCCATCCCTGGAGGGGTTCAAGAGGGGACTGGATGTGGCACTTGGTGCCATGGTTTAGTAGTCAGGAGGTCTTGGGTGCCAGGTTGGACTTGATGATCTATCTCTGAGGTCTTTTCCAACCTGATTGATTCTATGATTCTATGATAATGCTTTCAGCAGTTACAGCATAACACAAGACTGTAAGCTGTGGTGAGAGGAGAAACCTCATCGCTCTCTATAGCAACCTGAAGGGAGGCTGGAGTGAGGAGGGGGCAGCCTCTCCTCCCTGGGGGCAAGGGGCAGGACCAAAGGAAATGGTTTCAAGCTGCACCAGGGGAGGCTCAGGCTGGATATTAGGCAATGTTTCTTCAGAGAGGGTTCTCAAAGACGGGAAAGGTCTGCCCAGGGCCGTGCTGGAGTCGTTGTCCCTGGGGGCGCTGTGGGGCTGGCGCTCAGGGCCGTGGCTGGGTGGTGAGCCTGCAGCGCCGGTTGGAGTGGCTGAGCTTGGAGGTCCCTCCCAAGCAGATGTTTGCTGTGATGCTGTGAGCAGCTCACAGCCAGATTTGCCTAGAGTGAGAAATCAAAGTCTGGATTCTGTTTGGCTTCCCCTTTGGGAAGAGCTCTGGTGTGGAGGGGCAGATGCATGTTTCTCTCTCCTGCCACTTGCATCGCTTGCAGGTAGTTTTGCTGCTTCAGTCACAGACCCTTCAAGGGACAGAGCATCCTTTGGGTCAAATCCAGCAGGCAGGGATTGGTTTGGGGGGCTTTTGGTGGGGTTTTTTCTGGTTTGCATCCAAACAGATGATAAAACATCACTTCCTTCCCTTTATCCCTTCAGGAATGAGCAAGATGTTTTTCTTGCACCTCTCTTGGGCTGGAGGGAAGAAAGAAGGAAGGAAGGGAGGGAGGGTGTGGTTGTGTGGGAAAGTTTGAATCCAAGTTTGCAAAGTGCATTGGAATTCTCTGCCCCCAGGAGAGCAGAGCCACTTTCTTACCCTAACAGAAAGGCCAAGCCCTGAGCACAGGGCATGGTGAGGCAGCCCAGGGGCTGCTTTCTCTTACCCTTCGGAGCCTCAAGATCTCTTCATAGACTTTCATGGAACTGTCAGGGTTGGAAGGACCTCAAGGATCATCCAGTTGCAACCCCCCTGCCGTGGGCAGGGACACCTCACACTGCAGCAGGTTGCTCACAGCCACCTCCAGCCTGGCTGCAAACACCTCCAGGGATGAGGCTGCCACCACCTCCCTGGGCAGCCTGTGCCAGGCTCTCACCACCCTCCTGGGGAACAACTTCTTCCTCACATCCAATCTGCATCTCCCCACTTCTAGTTTTGCTCCATTCCCCACCAAGTCCACCCAACACCCTAAAAAGTCCCTCCCCAGCTTTCTTGTAGCCCCCCTGGAAGGCCACAAGAAAGTCTCCTTGGAGTCTCCTCCTCTCCAGACTGCACAACCCCAACTCTCAGTCTGTCCTCACAGCAGAGCAGCTCCAGCCCTCTGCTCCTCCTCGTGGCCCTTCTCTGGCACCTTCCAGCCCCTTCCAGCTCCAGATCCTTCCTGTCCTAGGGGCTCCAGACCTGGACACGGAGCTCCAGCTGTGCTCTCAGCAGAGTGGAGCAGAGGGGCAGAATCCCCTCCCTCACCTGCTGGCCACACTTCTCTTGCTGCAGCCCAGGCTCTGCTTGGCTCTCTGGGCTGCAAGTGCTCACTGCTGGCTCCTGCTGAGCTTCTCCTCCACCAGCAGCCCCAGTCTCTCTCCTCAGGGCTGCTCTCCAGCCAGTCCCTGCCCAGCCTGTTCAGTGCCTGGGATTGCCCTGCCCCTCTGCAGCCTTGCCCTTGTCTTGCTGGAGCCTCTTGAGGTTGGCTTGGGCCCAGCTCTGCAGCCTGTCCATGTCCCTCTGGATGGATCCCTTCCCTCCAGCCTGTCCAGGTCCCTCTGGATGGATCCCTTCCCTCCAGCCTGTCCAGGTCCCTCTGGATGGATCCCTTCCCTCCAGCCTGTCCAGGTCCCTCTGGATGGATCCCTTCCCTCCAGCCTGTCCAGGTCCCTCTGGATGGATCCCTTCCCTCCAGCTGTCTGCTGCACCACACAGCTTGGTGTCAGCAAACCTGCTGAGGATGCCTCAGTGCCACTGTCCATGGCACCCACAAAGAGTGAACCAAGCCTGGTCCCAGTGCTGATCCCTGGGGGACTCCACCTGTCCCTGGCCTCCACTTGGCCATGGACCACTGACAGCCACCTTTGGTGCAGCCATCAAGCCAGTTCTGTACCCACTTGAATGCTCCTTCCATGGAACCCATCCTGCAGGCCAGGGTGTGGTGCAGGGCAGTGCTGAAGGCTGTGCTCAGCCCCAGGTCAATGAGGTCAGCCTCAGCTGTGCCCAAATTTCCCATTGTTTGGACTTTCCCCCCCCCCCCCCCAATCCATTAATTGCCTTTTTTTTTTTTTTTCCCAAATTTGTCTTTTTTTTTTTCCTTAAAACTCCCCCAAAATACTGATTTTTGGCTAAACACCACCCCCCCACCCCCCCCAAATAAAGTCATTTTGGGGTAACCCCTCTGCAAAGAAGTCACTTTGGGGGTGAAACCCTCCCCAAAAGGTCATCTTTGGGTAAAACTCCCCTCAGAAAATGATTTCTGGAGCAAACTCCCTCAAAAAGGTCATTTTTGGATGTGTGCCACCCCCCCCCCTCCAAATTTGCCCTTTTCTCCCTTTTTTGCCCCCCTATTTCCCCCACCCCCACCACCTCTTTCCTGCCCCTCCCACCAATTGCCCAACTCTGTATTTTTTGGGCCCATTTTCCCTCCCCCCCCCTCTAAAAAAATACAGCTAAACCCAAAAGGCTATTTTTCCCAGTTTTCCCCTTTTTTTAGGCCCAAAAGTGATGTCATTTGGGGGTGTGGATTTCCCTGGGGGGGGAGGGTTGGGATTTTTCAGCTTTTATTTCCTTTCCCTTTTCTTCCCTTTTGTTTCCCTAAATAATAAAAGGAGGAGCAGGAGCCTGGGGGGGGGCAGGGGGGAGCCTGGGGGGAGTGGAGTTTTGAGGTTAAAAAGGAGGTTTTTGGGGTCAGTGAGAAAAAGCAGGAGGTGAGTGGAAAAGAAATATCTTATGGGGGGGGGGGGAAGGGAAAATAGGTTTGGAAATGGCAACAAATTTCAAGCCCCCTCAATCCCCCCCAGCTCCTGGGGCTGGTCCTGGGGGATGTGAGTTGGGCTGGGAGAGATCCTGGGGGGAAAAGAGGGAAAAGAGAGAACAGAGGAGGGGAAAAGGGAATGGCAAAGGGGGGATGTGGAAAAAAGGGGGGAAAGGGGAGGGGAGAAGGAGGGAAAGGGGAGGAGGGAAGGGGAAAAGTGGGGAAAAGGGGTTGGGAAATGGAGGGAAAGGGAAAATAGGAAAGGGAGAGGAAGGAAAAGTGGGAAGAATAGGAGGGAGAGGGGAAAATGGGAGGGGAAAGGGAGAAAAGGGGAGGAAGGAAAATGGAAGACGGGGAATTGGGAAAAGGGGGGAAAGGGAGGGAAAAAGAGGGGGGAAGGGGAAAAGGAGGGAGGAAGGGAGAGAAGGGGAAAGAGGGAATGGGGGAAAGGGAGAGGAAAAAAGGGGGGAAAGGGAGGCTAAAAGGAGGAAAAGGGGAGGGGGAAAGTAGGGAAAGGGGAGGAGGAAAGGGGGAAAGTAGGAAAAGGGGGTTGGGAAATGGAGGGAAAGGATAAATGGGAAAAGGGGGGGAGGAAAAGTGTGGAAAAGAGGGGGGGGGAGGGGAAATGGGAGGGGAAGGGAGAAAAGGGGAGAAGGAAAATGAAAAAGGGGGAATGGGAAAAAGGGGGGAAAGGAGGGAAAAAAGAGGGGGGAAGGGGAAAAGGGGGGAGGAAGGGAGAGAAAGGGGGATAGGGGGAAAGGGAGAGGAAAAGGGGGGCAGAGGGGATAAAAGGGGGAAAGGGGGGGGGGGAGGAGGGAAAAAAGAGCCTGAGAGTAAAAAATGTTAACTTTTGTGCACTGTGGAAACCCAAAAGCCTCCGAAGCTGGGGCCAGGAGGAAATGAAAGGAGCAGCCATGGAGGGAAGCAGCAGCACTGTCAGGGCCCAGGGTGAGTGCGACATACGTGCCAGCCTCCCTCCTCTCCCTCCTCCCTCCTCTCCCTTCTCCCTCCTCTCCCTTCTCCCCTCCTCTCTCCTCCTCCCTTCTCCCTCCTCTCCCTTCTCCCTCCTCTCCCTCCTCCCTCCTCTCCCTTCCCCCTTCTCTTCCTCTCCCTTCCCCCTCCTCTCCCTTCCCCCTCCCCCCTTCTCTCCCCCCCCCTTCTTTCCCCCCTCCTCCCCCTCTCCCTCCTCTCCCTCCCCCTTCTCCCTCCTCTCCCTCCCCCTTCTCCTCCTCTCCCCTCCCCCTTCTCCTCCTCTCCCTCCCCCTTCTCTTCCTCTCCCTCCCCCCCTCTCCTTCCCCCCTCCCCCTTCTCCCTCCCCTTCCTTCCCCTTCTTTCTCTTCCTCCTCCTTCTCCCCTTCTCCCTCCTGTTCCTTCTCCTCCTCCTCAGTCTCCCCCTCCTCCTCCTCCTTTCCCTCCTCCTCCTCCTCATGTTCTTCCTCCTTGATCTCCTCCAGCTCTCCTCCCTCTCCTCCTCCTGCTCCGCCTGACCATGGCAGCACCACCTCACCTCGGGGACAACTTCCTGGTGGCCTTCATGCAGAATGAGCTGCAGCAGAGCCTGCAGAGCGACCTCCGGCTGCTCCTCACCGGCTCCTCGCCCTCCACCTCGGTCACCATCTCCATGAGGAAGCCTGGGCTGCGGATGACGCTGCAGGTGCCTGCCGGCCAGACGGTGCTGGTGAAGATCCCGCCCCAGGCCGAGATGGTGGGGAGCAGGACCTTCGACAACGCCGTGGCCGTGAGGGCCTCCGGTGCCATCTCCGTGGTTATGGTCAACGAGAAGCCAAGCTCGGTGGACTCTGCCCTGCTGCTCCCGCTCCACGCCTGGGGCACCGAGTACCAGGTGGTGACGCCCAGCGTGGGCACCGACCGCTACGGCCAGTTTGTGGTGGCCGCCTGGGACGAAGCCACCCAGGTGGAGGTGCAGCTCAAGGCTCCGGTGACCTTCCAGGGCAGGTCCTATCCTCGGGGCTCGGTGGTCTCCCTCCGGCTGCAGCCTTTCCAGGCCGCCCAGTTCCAGAGCCCAGCAGATCTGTCTGGCACCAAGGTGACCTCGGACAGGCCGGTCGCTGTCTTCACCGGTCACACTTGCCTGGCCAGGTTCTCCACCTGTGACCACCTGGTGGAGCAGCTCCAGCCGGTGTCCAGCTGGGGGACCACCTTCATCGTGCCTCCCTTGCCCTTTGAGGCCCAGACAGACATGGTCTACGTCTCCAGCTCGCAGAAGACGAAGGTGGAGGCTCAGCACGGCGCCACCAAAACTCAGCAAGTGCTCCGCGCCGGCAGGACCACCTTCTACGGCCTCCAAGCTGCCAACGCCTTGACCCTCAAGGCCGACGCCGGCGTCCAGGTCATCTTCTTCTCGGACGGAGGCCTCAAAGGTGACATCTCCTACGACCCCTTCTTTATGACCGTCCCAGACGTCTCCAGCTACTGCAGCTCCTACAAACTCTTCACCCTGGAAGGTTACGACAACTACGGGCTGCTGGTGGCCCAGACCTCGGCCACGGCTGGGCTCAAGCTCAACCAAAGCCCCTTGAGGAACCTCTCCTGGAAGCCTGTCCCTGGCACCGACTATGCCTGGGCAGGGCTGAGCTTGGGCAGGCAGTTTGGTGTCTACACCGTGGAGCATGAGACCTCCCCCTTCGGTCTCCTCAGTGTTGGGGTCCGGGAGCAGAAGGCTTATGGCTTGGTGGCCATCTGCAGCAGTGGTGAGTGCTCTGTGCTTGCCTCCCTCTCCCCCTCCCTCTCCCCCTCATCTCAGTCTGCTTCTCCTGCTCCATCTCCTTCTCCATCTCCATCTAGCTCTGTCTCCATCTCCTCTCCCTCTCCCTCTCCCTCTCCCTCTCATCTCATCTCATCTCATTTCATCTCATCTCTCATCTCCACCTCTCCCTCTCACCTCCACCTCCAGCTGTTCACCCATGGTGACATCACCACCAAGGCTGTCCTCAAGGCCACCAAAGGTCACCTCCACCTCTGGTTTCTTCCAGATCCTTGCCGCCTGGTGCGCTGCCGGCCCAAGGAGACCTGCAGGGTGGAGAAGGGTGAAGCTCTCTGTGCCCATGACTACATGGGCACCTGCATGGGGTCACCACCCCTCCAGTACCACACCTTTGATGGCCTGACCCTGCACACCCAGGGGGGTTGCACCTACACCCTGGCCAAGTACTGTGGTGAGGATCCCACCCTGGAGCCCTTCAGTGTGGAGGAGAAGAGGACTGAAGGTGACCTCAAGGAGGGGCTGACCAACATCTATGTCTACGGCTACAACATCTCCATCCACAAAGGAGGAAGTGGTGACATCAGGGTAGGCTTGGAGTGGTCTCTCCCTGGACTAAGCTGGGTGGAGACTCAGCTGGAGGGTGGAGGTGGAGAAGAAGAGGGAGAGAAGGAGGAGGAGAAGGAGTAGGAGAATGAGAAGGAGATGGAGAAAGAGGAGGAAGAGGAGGAGGAGGTGGAGAAGAAGAGGAAGAGAAGGAGGAGGAGGAGGTGAAAGTGGAGGTGAAGATAGCAGTGGACATGGACATGGAAGTGAGGGTGAGGTGGAAGTGAAGGTAGAGATATAGATGGAGAAGAAGGTGAAATCAGAGGTGAACATGGAGCTGGAGATGGACATGGAGCTGCAAGTGGAGATGAAGGTGGAGAAGGCAGCAGCAGGAGACAAACCCCTGAGAAAGAGGAGGATGTTGAGCAGGAGAAGGGGGAAGAAGGACCAGAGGGACAAGGCCAGGGCAGGTTGTGTGGAGCTTGGAGCAACCAAGTTGCTGCTGATGTCCTCAGCGTGGCCTTGGTTGCTCCTTTCCAACCTCAGAGCAGGATAGGAAGAGCTGAAGGTCAGGTTGGGTGGAGCTTGGACCAACCTTCTCTGGTTGATGATGTCCCTGACCTTGAAAGGTCTCTTCCAACCTCCAACACACTGCATGAGCTGATCACTCTATGAAGTCTTCTCCTCCTCCTCCTCCTTGTCTCCTCCAGGTCAACAACCAAGCCATCACCCTCCCAACCACCCTGGGGGCTGAGAAGGTGCAGATCTTCCGCAGCCAAGGTCACATTGTCCTCCAGACCCAGTTTGGGCTCCAGGTGACCTACGACGAAGCCTGGGCCATAGCCTTGGCCCTGCCCAGCAGCTACTTTGGGGCCACCTGTGGCCTTTGTGGCAACTTCAACGAGGATCTGGAAGATGAGATGAAGCTTCCTGGTGGGACTCCAGCTCCCAGCCTGGAGAAGTGGGTTGAAAGCTGGCAAGATGCCTCCTGCCAGGTCCGTTGTGGAGACCAGGAGGTGCTGCAGGACACAGGAGAATGTGGTAAGCTCCGACGGGGAGGTCTGCAAGCATTCTGGGGGGAGGGGAGGAAGAAGAGGACCTCATGAAGGTCTGGTCAAAGGTATTTGGGAGTTGATAGCCACCACAGGAGGCTTGTAGGTGTCAATCAACATCTCCATCACCAGGGCTTGGTCCTTGCATGTCCAATCACCCAAAAATGCACCTTCTTGGACCTCAGATGTCCATGAGACCAAGACTTCATGGAGGGCTTTTCTCAAGGACCACCCTCCCCTGAGGTGTCTCTGGACCACCAAACCCTTTGTAGATGTCAACCAATACCTCCAGGACCATGGTTTAGTCCTTGCATGCCCAACCAGCCCAAACTGCACCTTCTTGGGCTTTAGATGTCCACAAGACCAAGACTTCATGGAGGGTTTTCGTTCAGGACCCACACGAGGTTCTCAGAACCCCCTGGTAGACACCAAGCCAACCAAGCCAAGCTCAGCCTCTCATGCAATGACCTTTTGAGACCTTCTCCTCCAACCCTCCTCTCCACAGCTCCCAGATGCCCTCAGAACAGCCACTTCGAGCCCTGTGGGACCTCCTGCCCGGCCACCTGCACCCAGCCCCAGGCTCCCAGCTCCTGCCTGCAGCCCTGCAGGCCGAGCTGCCAGTGCGACCCCGGCTTCGTCCTGCGGGAGGCCACCTGCGTCCCCCTCGAGTCCTGCTCCTGCTCCCACCAGGGCAGCTCCTACAAGCTGCAGGAGGAGTTCTGGGCCGACCAGGGCTGCCGGCGCCGCTGCCGCTGCGAGGCCGGGGGGAAGGTCACCTGCAGGGAGGTTGGGTGCAGAGCCCACGAGCAGTGTGTGGTGGCCCAGGGCGTCCCCAGCTGCCAGCCTGCCAGGTTCCTGACCTGCGTGGGGACAGGAGACCCTCACTACACCACCTTCGACGGCCTCCGCTTCGACTTCCAGGGCACCTGCCTCTACCAGCTGGCTGCGCTCTGCAAGCAGGGCCCCGGCCTGGTGCCCTTCGTGGTCACCGTGGAGAACAACAACCGCGGGAGCAAAGCTGTGTCCTTCACCAAGAAGGTCACCCTGGAGGTCTATGGTGACGTCATCACCATGAGCCAGGAGCACCCCAAGAAGGTGAAGGTAGGTGACCGCCCGGGTGGGTGCCCACTGAGCAGCTGGAGGTGTGGGTTAGGGTGGGTGGAGAAGACCTTCAAGATAGTTTGGTGGTCTTGGGCATCTCTGATGGCTTCCAGAAGAGGTCAACCCAACTGCAGCCTGATTTGGACCCAAACTGAAGCCTGATTTAGATCCAAGCTGAAGCCTGATTTAGATCCAAGCTGAAGCCTGATTTAGATCCAAGCTGAAGGGCTTCCGTATTGTAGTGGACCTCAAAAGTTGAAGGACACCAATTTGGAGGTCATTTGACCCAAATTCTGGTGGTCTTGGGCACCCCTGTGGTTGCCCAAGATGACATCAAGCTGGGGTTGGAATCTCTCCAGAGGAGACTCCACAACTTCTCTGGGCTCCTCCAAGTCCAGAAGCTTCCCCTGATGGAACCTCTTGAGGTGCCAAAGAAGAAGACTCCACAACCTCTCTGGGCAGCCTGGACCAGGTCCAGATGTTTCTCCTGATGGACCCTCCTGAGTTTCCAGGCTGTGCCCATTGCCCCTTGTCCTGGTCCTGGCCACATCCTCTTGGACCTTGAGATGTTGCAGAGCATTAAGAAGGTCCTTTTTAGGCTGCTCCCCTCCATGCTCAACATCTTCAGGTCTTCCAACTGTCCCTCCTCAAGCGGAAGATCCAAAAGCCACCATCCAAACCCCAGCCAGGTCCCAACTTGTCCACTTCCTGGCAGCCTTTTTTGTCTCCATGTTGGATTTGGGCTTCTGCTTCCATCTGGATTTTGGCTTCTCTTCAAGAAAATGACTCAGGAGCTGTGGTCAGAGGTCCAAAGCCTGGCCCAAAGGAGCCAAAATTCCAAGCCCACGCTTGGATGTTGTCCTCTCGGTGGGCCAGGTTCTTCTGGAGGAGGTCCAGCTCTTGAGCAACCAGAGCTGGGTGGAAATGTCTTCCCTTCTCCAGAATATTGCTGCAAGATGCCAGAATTCTCCTGAGATTTGAAGGTGGCCAAAACAGGACCAAATTCCCAGAATTCCACCCTGGTGGGTGTGGGGAGGAACATCTGGAGACCTTCCAGGCCAACCACAAGTCTCCACCAGGGGCACTTCTTAGAGTAGGTTGCCCAACATGACGTCAAAGTGGGGTTGGAACCTCTCCAGAGGAGGCTCCACAACCTCTCTGGGCTCCTCCAAGTCCAGAAGTTTCTCCTGATGGACCCTCAAGAGGTTCCAGAAAAGGAGACTCCTCAACCTCTCTGGGCAGCCTGGTCCAAGGCCCTGGCATCCTCCAGGTCCAGATGTTTCTCCTGATGGACCCTCCTGAGCTTCCAGGCTGTGCCCATTGCCCCTTGCCCTGGCCCCGGCCACCACCGAGAAGGGTCTGGCCCCACCCTCTTAGACTTTGAGCTGTTGCAGAGCATTGAGAAGGTCCTTTTCAGGCTGCTCCTCTCCAGGCTCAGCCCAACCTCATCCCCTTCCCATGACCTAGTGCCACCTCTACCCTTCAAGACCTTCCCATGACCTGGTGCAAACTCTACTCTTCAAGACCCTCCCATGGTCTGCTCCCACCTCTGGCCCTCTCCCTCCTCTCCTCCCAGGTCAACGGCGCCTTCGTGGAGCTCCCTTTTGGCCAGAAGGAGCACTTCGAGGTCTACCACAGCGGCGTCCATGGCTTCGTCCGGACCTCCTTCGGGCTGCGGGTCAGCTTCGACTGGTACAGCTACGCCAGGGTCATCCTCCCCGCGGCCTACGCTGGCGCCGTCTGCGGCCTCTGCGGCAATGCCAACGGCGACCCCGACGACGACTTCACCACCCAGCAGGGCCAGAGGGCCACCGACGAGGTCCAGCTGGGCAGCAGCTGGAAGGTTGGAGAAGTTCCTGGTTGCTCTGCGGGGTGCGTCGGGGACTGCCCAAGCTGCAGCCAAGAGCAGAAGGAGCTCTACCGTGGGGAGCAGTACTGTGGAGTCATCTCCAGCCCGGAAGGACCTCTCAAGGCTTGCCACCAGGTAGTCGACCCGAGGTCCTACCTTGAGGATTGTGCCTTTGACTCCTGCCACTACCGAGGCCACCGAGACACCCTCTGCAAAGCCATCGCCGCCTACGTCACCGCCTGCCAGAGCCAGGGGGTGGCCCTGGAGCCCTGGAGGACCTCCACCTTCTGTGGTGAGTTGGGGAGAAGGAGGCCACCAGAGAGGCAGCAGCAGCAACAGGTTGGGTGGCACAGGGAAAGGTTGGGATCAGAGCCTGGGAGGTCTGGGGTGGGGTGGAGAAGGTCTTGGAGGTCAGCAAGGCCAACAGTTGAGGCAGCAGAGCCATGGCCACCACCAAGCCATGGCCACTATGGCCCTCTCCCCCTACCCCCCCCTCTCCCCTCCCCCTCCCCCTTCCCTCTCCCCTTCCCTCCCCCCTTCCCTCTCCCCTTCCCTCTCCCCCTCCCTCCTCCCCCTCCCTCTCCCCTCCCTCTCCCCCTCCCTCTCCCTCTCCCTCTCCCTTTCCCTCTCCCTCTCCCTCTCCCTCTCCCTCTCTCCCTCTCCCTCTCCCTCTCCCTCTCCTTCTTTCCTTCCCCTTTTCCTTCTTCATCATCCTCCTCTTCTCCTTCTAGGTCCATCCTGTCCTCGCCACTCCCACTATGAGCTGTGTGGCCCCAGCTGCCAGGCCACCTGCCGCGGCGGCCAGGCCGAGCCCGAGGACTGCTCCTCGCTTCCCTGCACTGAAGGCTGCTTCTGCGACCAAGGCTTTGTCCTCAGCGGCGCCCAGTGCGTCCCGGCCGGGGAGTGTGGCTGTGACCACCAGGGGCAATACTACCAGAAGGGCAGGAGTTCTACCAAGCCTCTTGCCGGGAGCGCTGCCTCTGCAAAGGCCAAGGGCTGGTGGAGTGTGAGGAGGTCTTCTGCGGCGCCCATGAGGAGTGCAGGGTGGAGGATGGGGTCCTGGGCTGCTTCCCTGCCAGCTACGGGCGGCTGGTGGTGTCGGGAGACCCTCACTACCTGACCTTCGACGGCAGAGCCTTCCACCTGCCCGGCGCCTGCACCTACGTCCTGGCCCAGGTCTGCAGCCCCCAGCGGCGCTTGGCCAACTTCTCGGTGCTGCTGGAGCACGATGCGGGCGGCCACGGGGGCCTGGCGCTGGTCAAGAGGGTGCAGGTCAGCATCCACGGCGCCACCATCAGCATGGAGCGGGGACGCAGCTGGGAGGTGATGGTGAGTGGGGAAGGGACGCAGGAGGGGGCAGAGGTCTCCACGGTCTAGAAAGTGGGAGGGCCACACCCTCTTCTCCTGCTCCTCCTCCTCTCCTCCTCCTTCTCTTTCTCCTCTTCCTCCTCTTCCTCCTCTTTCCCCTCCTCCTCCTCCTTCTCTCCCTCCTCCTCCTCCTCCTTCTCCTCCTTCTCCTCCTTCTCCTCCTCCTCCTCCTCCTCCTTCTCTTCTCCTCTTCCTTCTCTATCTCCATCTCCATATCCTCCTCTACCTCCCTTCCTCCTCCTCTTCTTCCTCCTTCTTTCCTCTTCTCCTCTTCCTCCTCCTCCTCCTCCTCCTCCTCTTCCTCCTCCTCCTCCTCCTCCTCCTCCTCCTCCTCCTCCTCCTCCTCCTCCTCCTCCTCCTCCTCCTCCTCTTCCTCCTCCTCTCTTCCTCCTCCTCCTCCTAACTCCCCACACCCACTGACATTCACCCAACCCTCCAGACATAGACCATGAGGTCAACGCCCCACACCCTGTGCCTGGCAGGTGAACAGAGAACTCTTCACCCTGCCCCTGGTGACTGAGGACAGGAAGCTGAAGGTGAGCCAGGAGGGCAACAACATCGTCCTGCAGACAGCCGCTGGCCTGCGCCTGCTCTACAACTCAGCCTCCTACCTCCTGCTCACCATCCCTGACGCCTACCGGGGCCGCGTCTGCGGCCTGGGCGGCAACTACAACGGTGACCCCGGGGACGACTTCCGGCTGCCTGGTGGCAGCTTGGCCAGCAGCACCAACGACTTTGTCACCTCCTGGAAGGTGGAGGGGGCAGCCTGCACTGATGGCTGCACCCCCGAGCTCTGCCCCACCTGCGACATCACCACTGCTGCCGCTGCCCCCTACAGAGCCACCGACTCCTGCGGCCTCATCCAAGACCCCAAGGGACCTTTTGGGGCCTGCCACCCCAGGGTGAGCCCTGTGGAGTACTTCAACCACTGCCTCCACGACCTTTGTGCTGCTGAAGGAGCCAGGGACGTCCTCTGCCACAGCCTCCAGGCCTACACGGCCGCGTGCCAAGCCGCCGGTGCCGAGGTCGGCAGGTGGAGAACGGCCACCTTCTGCCGTAAGTGCTCCAGAAGGTCCACCTGGGGGCACTTCTGCCCTTGGTGGCCTCCAAAACCATGTCCTCCACCCTAAAAACCCCTTGAAGTTCTCCAGAAGGTCCACCTGGAGTCACTTCTGCCCTTGCTTTCCACCTAAACCATGTCATCCACCCTAAGACCCCCCTGAAGTTCTCCTTGAGGCCACCAGAGATGCCCAAGACAACCAGAATTTGGGTCAAGTGACCTCCAAATTGGTGTCCTTTAACTATTGAGGTCCACCATGATATGGCAGCCCTTCAATATGGGCCTTAACTCAGGCTTCAGTTGGGTTGACCTCTTCTGGAAGCCATCAGAGATGCCCAAGACCCTCCCAAATTTGGCTCAAACGACCTCTGAAGGCTCCTCAAAGTCCACCAAAACCAACTTATGAGTCTTTGAAGGTGGCACCTTCCTGGTTCCTCACTGTTCACCCTTCCCCCAGCCCTCCCCTGCCCACCCAACAGCCACTACAAGCTCTGCACCAGGACCTGTGACCACACCTGTGCCGGGCTGACAGCATCGATGCCCTGCAGCTGGAGCTGCTTTGAAGGCTGTGAGTGCGACGAAGGCTTCCTCTTCGATGGCGGTGCCTGCGTGGCCCTGGAGAGGTGTGGCTGTGTCCACCATGGGAGGTACCTCAAGGTGAGGTTGGCTTTGGGGGGGAGAGCAGGGGGATGAAGGAGTGTGTGGTTGGGTTGTCCCACCTGGATGGTGGAGCTGGTTGGAGGTCTCAGGCTTTGACGGGTTGGGTTCCCACTTGGATGGTGGAGCTGGTTGGAGGTCCAGGCCTTGATGGGGTTGGGTTGTCCAATCTGGATGATGCAACCATCTTGAGGTCAGTCTTCATCGAGTTGGGTTGTCTTGCTGCTTCTTTCTCTCTCTGGGATGCCTTCTCCAGTTGAAGGTGGAAAATTCCACTCCCAGGTCCTCTCCAGATCAAGGGAGATGAATCTTCAGATCTTCTCCAGATCATCTCCAGATCTAGGGAGATCAAGGTGATCTGGAAAGGATCTGGAGATCTAAAGATGATCTGGTGATGGTTCTCCAGGTCATCTTCAGATCATCTTCATCTCCTTAGAGCTGGAGATGATCTGGAGGTGTGAAGATAGTCTCCAGCTCTAGGGAGATGGATCTCCAGATCATCTGCAGATCACCTCCAGATCATCTCCAGTTCCTCTCAAGCTGCAGGGAGCTGGATTTAGCCGAGCACCTCAAGCTCTGGAGCTGCTCCACCGCCCCTGATCTTCTCCTACCCAGGCCGGCGACACCATCCTGGCCAACACTGCTCCACCAGCTGCAGCTGCGACCTGTCCCGAGGCCTCCTCTGCCAGGACACCAACTGTCCCCCGGGGCAGGGCTGCACCACGCAGGACGGAGCTCAGAGGTGCACCAGGCTGGAAGGTCGCTGCCAGCTCCGCCCCGGGGCCACCCTGACCACCTTCGACGGCGCCAGCGGAAGGCTCCTGGCCAGCGGCACCTACAAGGTAGCCTCCCTGTGCCAGGAGCAGTCCCCCAGCTGGTTCAAGGTGGTGGTGGAGGTCAGCGAGTGCAGAGAGGACCAAGTGCCTGCCGCCACGGCCACCTTCGTCTTCTTCCGGGAGGCCTTCATCAGGGTCAGCGCCAACGGGGAGGTGTGGGTGAGTTGCAGGAGAGGTGGACAACCATCTTGGAGGAGACATGGAAGTGGGGTGGGAGTCCTCTCTTTGCCCTTTAGATGTTCCCAGGTGTTCCACCTGAAGGAGAAGTTGGAGTCCTCTGGGGGCTTCAATACATTTTGGGCTTCTTCTCCTCCTTTAGATGTTCTCAGATGTTCCTCCTCAAGAGGTTGGAGTCTTCTGCAGGGCTTCAACCTATTTTGTGCTTCCTGTCCTCCTTTAGATTTCTCAGGAGTTCCACCTCAAGGAGAAGTTGGAGTCCTCTGGTGGGCTCCAACCCATCATGGGGCTTCTTCTCCCCCTGCAGGTCAATGGTCTCTTCACCCCACTTCCAGCTGTGGTGGCCAAAGTCATCTCCTTGAAGGAAGCCCTGGGGGACATCATAATCTCCCACCCATCAGGGCTGGATGTCCTCTTCAGCCCACGTGGGGAGGTGACGGTGACCGTTGGGGCCACCTTGGTCAATCAGCTCTGTGCTCCATGTGGGAACTTCAACGGAGACCCCACAGATGACCTGAAGCTCCCTGATGGTCGGACCATGAGGAGTGTTGGGGAAGTGGTAGATGCCTGGAAGGCCAAGGACTTCACAGGGTGGTGAGTGAGCCCTGGAGACCTTCCTCAAAGCATGAGGTAGTGATGGGAACATGAGGTGATGGAAGCTTGAGGTGGTGGTGGAGGTGTGAGGTGGTGATGGAAGTGTGAGGTGGTGGAAGCTTGACGTAGTGATGGAAGCAAGAGGTGGTGGAAGTATGAAGTGGTGGAAGCAGGAGGTGGTGCAACCATGGGCAGAGCAAGGGTGTAGGGTCCAAACTCCATGGGGCATCCAGGGATTTGCTCTTTGGCCTCCAAGAAGAACTTCTCCATCTTCTTTGGTTTCATCCACAGTGACTGACAGCCAAAGCCAAGGACGTTCCACTGGTGAGTGTCTTCTCCTTGGCTGTCCTTCCCTCATGTGTTTAGTCAGGTTGGAACCATTCCAGGTCAGATTGGAACCAGTCAAGGCCAGGTTGGACCATTCTAGGCCAGGTTAGAACCATTTTAGGTCAGGTTGGACCATTCCAGGTCAAGCTGAAACAATTTCACCCAGTCCAGACCCAGTCTGCCCAGTATGGACCCATTTGGCCCACAAAGCTCTTGGCTCCTCTCCAAAGCAGGACCTTGAAGCTCTTGGTTCCTCTTCCAAGGAGGACCTTGAAGTTCTTGGTTCCTTCTCTAGGAGGACCTTGAAGCTGTCAGTTCCTCACCAAGGAGGACCTTGAAGCTCTTGGTTCCTCTTCCAAGGAGGACCTTGAAGCTCTTGGTTCCTCTCCAAAGCAGGATCACGATGAAGCTCTTGGTTGCTCCCCAGGGAAGACCCTAGTGGCCACCCATATCTCATCTCTTCCAGCCGTGCCTCCAACCTGATGAGGACAGAGGTGGAAGCCCCTATCTACCCCCTGCAGTAGATGAAGCCACCTGCTGGACCCATGCCAGAAGACAACCTTGCAACCCCACCTCACCCCCAGTTGATGCCCTCCTCAGAAGTAACCTTCCAGAGCTTCTCCTGCTTTTGGAAGCACCAAAGAATAGCCCTGGGTTGACCTTCTGCAAGCCCAGAAGGACACCGGCACGGAGCTTTGAGGGACATCTGTGGCTGAAGGACCTCAAAGACCAGCAGACAGACCTTGGGCTTCCTGGGTCCTCTTCCAAGGAGGACCTGGATGCTGTTGGTTCCTCTTCCACTGAGGAGCCTCTGCCTGCTGCTGGCTCCCATAATAAACCAGTCCAGAAGGTCTTGGTGGTGTGAACTTGGAGCTTCTTGGTCCCTTTTGGGGTGGGACCAGGCCTGAACTGGGGACAGACCTGAACTAGGACCAGGCCTAAACTGGGACAGGCCCAGAACCAGGACAGGCCCAAACTGGGAACAGCTCCAGAACTAGGACAGGCCCAAACTAGGACCAGGCACAAACTAGGACTAGGCACAAACTGGGGACAGACCTGAACCAAGACCAGGCCTAGTCTGGGACAGGCCCAGAACCAGGACAGGCCTAAACTGGGACCAGGCCCAAACGGAAACAGGCCAAAACTAGGACCAGGCCAAAACTAACCCAAGGCTTGAGATGCTGGAACATGGCCAGAGAAGGGCAATGAGGCTGGGGAGGGGGCTGGAGCACAAAGCTGGGCCTCTCTTGACCACTGGGAGGCAAACTGGGAGCACTGGGAATGGTACTGGGAGTCATACTGGGAGCAGTGAGAGCCAAACTGGGAGCACTGGGAATGGTACTGGGAGTCATACTGGGAGCAGTGAGAGCCAAACTGGGAGCACTGGGAGGGGACTGGGGCAGGATCTCTGTGGCTGGCAGCTGTGGGGCAGCTGCCAGGATGTGGTGGGGTGAGAGAGTTCCCTCCCCACACACAGGGAAAGAAACCACAGCTAGCTCAGTCGGAAAAGCAGATGAAAGCTATATTTACAGGCATAAATGGAATGCAATGAATATGTACAAATATACAATATTTACAATATATACAGGAAAAACACAACAATGAACACAATGCAGAAAAACCTTTTCCCTCCAGCCGGCCAGGGGGGTTCCCTGAACCCCCTCTCTCCCTCCCCACCTCCCCTTTTTCCCAAAAGGGTTAGAGAGAGAGAGAAAGGCAATTAAGGAAGGAAAATTCTGTTAGCTAAAAAGTGCATGCAAGGATTATTGTTCTTATCTGGTTAGCTGTTAACTCAAGGCCGTTCCTGCTTCAGAAAGAGAGAAGCACAGACTGCACCCAGCCTGCACCCAGACCAGACACAGACTGAACCAACAGCAACCCAAACTCAAAACTGAACCCACAAGCACCAATGAAATTCGTTTAGACTATCTTGTTTTGTTCAAATATCAAAAACATTCAGCCAGAGTGTTCAGCAACTGTCTCTTTCTTAAAGGCATAGCATCAACCGGTCACAATCCACCTCTTCTAAACAATTTCATGGCTGTTCATACTGTCCATCCAACCTATACAATATCTACAATTTGTAAGTGAAGTCATAGTCCATTCCGGCTATCCTCAGGTGTAGATGATTCAGAAGTCCAAGAAACAAGAAAAATGGAAACAGTTTGTCTCTTTGCAGACAAAGCGAAGAAAAGGGAAACAGGGAACAGGGACTCTCAGTTGACTCAGGGCTCTCAGGGCTCTCAGGGTTTGTGCACCGTGGATTCCTCAAGGATTCTTCCTTTGGGCGCGATGTAGCTGTACAACACTCTGAAATTAAACTCTTTCAGCTAAAGTTAGATTTCTTTGTGGGATACACTGAATTTCACCATTCTCTTGCATTACCCATAAGTGTGACCCGGACCTTCAGCTGAAACCACCCCTCGGACAGGTTTAGCCTCTCCTGAGGGAGAAAACACCCAAACAGTTTTACCTAACAGATTCTTTTCTCTAACAACAGGAACTCTATCACCTTCCACTTTCTGTAGCAGATCTGAGTGTGCAGGTCCAGCTCGGTTCACTGAACCTCTACTATTTACCAGCCAGGTTGCTTGTGCTAAATGCTTTCCCAGTTTTTCAAAGATCCACCCCCCATGGCTTTAAGAGTGGTCTTCAGCAAACCCTTGTAGCGTTCAATCTTCCCTGCAGCTGGTGCATAGTAGGGGATGTGGAATATCCACTCAATGCCGTGCTCTTTGGCCCAGCTCTTTACAAGGTTGTTCTGAAATGAGTTCGTTGTCTGACTCAATCCTCTCTGGAGTTCCGTGTCTCCACAGGATTTGTCTCTCCAGACCAAGAATGGTGTTGCGTGCAGTTGCATGTGGAACTGGATAAGTTTCCAACCATCCAGTGTTTGCCTCTACCATAGTCAGCACATACTGCTTACCAGAACGAGAACGTGGTAGAGTGATGCAGTCAATCTGCCAAGCTTCACCATACTTGTACTTGGACCATCTGTCACCATACCATAAGGCTTAAGTCGCTTTGCCTGCTTAATAGCAGCACAAATGTCACAGTCATGGATGACTTGTGTGATAGCATCCATGGAAATGTCTATGGATCTGTCACAAGCCACTGGTAGGTTGCATCTCTGCCTTGATGTCCTGATGAATCGTGAGCCCACGAGCTAAGAATATCTCTCCTCGGTGTTTCCAGTCGAGATCAAGATCAGAGTCCATGTCTACTTGAGAAACTCTTGCAGCTAGATCTGCCTGATGGTTGTGTTGCTGTTCCTCAGTAGCTTTGCTCTTAGGGATGTGAGCATCAATGTGTCTCACCTTCACTGGAATTCTCTCGATTCGATCAGCAATGTCCTGCCACAGGTCAGCTGCCCATATGGGCTTTCCTTTTCTCTGCCAACCACTCTTTTTCCAGTTCTTTAGCCAACCCCACAGAGCATTGGCTACCATCCATGAGTCGGTGTAGAGATAAAGCTTTGGCCACCTCTCACGTTCAGCTACGTCGAGAGCTAGCTGGACAGCTTTTACCTCTGCGAACTGACTGGATTCTCCTTCTCCATCCTTGCCTCTGCAACTCGGCGTGTTGGACTCCACACTGCAGACTTCCACCTTCGCTTGTTCCCGACCAGACGACAGGAACCGTCTGTGAACAAAGCATATTTCTTTTCATCATCAGAAAGGTCATTGTAAGGAGGAGCTTCCTCAGCACGAGTTACTCTCTCCTCTGGAGGTTTAGTACAGTTGGTACCTTCAGGCCAACTTGAGATCACCTCCACCAGACCAGGTCTTTCAAGATTTCCCATGCGAGCTCTCTGTGTTATCAGAGCCATCCACTTAGACCAGGTGGAATCTGTTGCATGATGTGGGTGTGGAACCCTTGCCTTTGAACATCCAATTCAAAACTGGTAATCTGGGAGCTAAGAGAAGTTGTGATTCAGTTCCAATCACTTCAGAAGCTGCTTTCACTCCTTCATAGGCAGCTAGAATCTCTTTCTCTGTTGGAGTATAATTAGCCTCTGAACCTCTGTAACCTCTACTCCAGAAACCAAGAGGTCGTCCACGTGTCTCACCTGGAGCTCTTTGCCACAAGCACCAGGTTGGACCATTGTCACTTGCAGCTGTGTACAAAATGTTCTTAATGTCTGGACCATCTCGGACAGGTCCCAGACCCATTGCTTGAACCACCTCTTGCTTTATCTGGTCAAAGGCTGCTTGTTGTTCAGGTCCCAGTGGAAATTGTTTCTCTTTCGAGTCACATCATACAGAGGTTTTACAATCTGACTGTATCCAGGAATGTGCAGTCTCCAAAATCCCACTATCCCCAAGAAACGTAGAGTTTCTTGCTTGTTCATGGGATTGGCCATGGTAGAGACTCTATTTACCACATCCACTGGAATGTGTCGGCGTCCATCCTGCCACCGCACTCCCAAAACTGGATCTCTCTGGTAGGTCCTTTCACCTTGTCTCGCTTGATGGCAAAACCTGCATTCAGAAGAATGTCAATGACTTTGTTACCTTTCTTGAAGACTTCCTCAGCAGTTTTACCCCAGACGATGATATCGTCGATGAACTGGATGTGTTCTGGAGCACCACCTCTCTCCAGAGCGTCGTGGATCACTGCATGACAGATACTGGAGCTGTGGATCCAGCCATTGGCAATCTGTTGAAAGTGTACTGGATTCCTCTCCAGGTGAAAGCAAACTGAGGCCTGCATTCCTCTGCTATGGGAATAGAGAAGAAGGCATTAGCAATGTCTATGGCAGCATACCATTTGGCCTCTTTGGATTCCAGCTCATACTGGAGTTCCATCATGTCTGGTACTGCTGCACTCATAGGTGGAGTTACTTCATTCAGGGCTCGGTAGTCGACTGTCAGACGCCAGTCTCCATTCTGCTTTCGCACAGGCCACACTGGACTGTTGAAAGGGGAATGAGTTTTGCTGATGACTTTCTGACTCTCCAACTGACGAATCAGATTCTGAATGGGCAACAAAGAGTCATGGTTGGTTCTGTATTGTCTGTGATGCACAGTCTGAGAAGCAACCGGCAATTTAATGTCCTTAATCTTGTGTTGTCCCACAACTGCAGATTCATCAGAAAGATCAGGTCTAACAGACAGCTTCAGTTTTTGTCCATCAATTTCTACAGATGCTACTCCAAAAGCCCATTTGTAACCTTTAGGGTCTTTGAAACGCCCTTCTCTCAGAAAATCAATTCCCAGAATACAAGGTGCGTCAGGTCCGGTCACAACTGTATGCTTCCTCCACTGTTTACCAGTTAAACTTATATCAACCTCCACCTTAGTTAACTCTTGAGATCCACCAGTGACTCCCAGAATAGTTATAGCTTCTGATCCCTGATAATTTGATGGCATTATGGTGCACTGAGCCCTGTGTCAACCAAGGCCCTGTACTTCTGAAATTGTGAAGTGCCAGGCCACTGGATGTACACATCCCATAGATTCTATTATCTCTGTTACCCCTCTCTCCCCTGGCGGGAGGCAGGGCACCCCTAGTTATGGGGAACATGCCCACATGTGCAATGAGCACAGTGTGCAGTGTTAGAACTGGAGCCACTGTTGGAGCTACTAGAGTTGTCCTGGGGAATGCGGAAGTAACAGCTACCCTTCTGGTATTGCTACCTCGGGCTCTGCACTTTGCAGTTCCCTCAGTCTCCTGAAAAGATTAGCAGTTGGTTGACCATCCCATCTGTTCATGTTCTCACCAAACTGATCACGCAGAGTTACCAAATACTTCCACGTGACTGCCTTGGTGGTCTGTTTTGGTTGGATCTGTTTTGGAATGCCCTGTTTTGGAATGACATCCTTGGAGGACGCTATTCCTCACAGAGGAAACCTGTATCCATCCGGAGGAAGAATTGGAATTATTCTTGTGTCAATTGGGAGATGGAATTTATAATTTCATCCTTCATATCTTTCATGCAATTCTCAATTTTTCCAGACAGAGTTTCAATGGCTGAAACCAAGAAACACGTGTCATGCTATCCTCCATTGTCTCATCTGATCAGTGAATTGGCCAACCGTAGGAGAAGCTCCGCCATAGTTTCTTGCCACAATTCTGCTTGCCAGAATATTTGCATAGTTAGGAGGAGCAAGTTTGATGAGCTTTTTAGCAAGACCAGTTCCTACAGGAATTCATCAGGATTCAGAGTCTCATGGTCACCATAGAGTACCTCTCTAACAGCAAATTCTCTCAGACGCTTAATTCCTTCCTCTATGGTAGTCCAGGGCTTAGGATTCCATGGGAGATCATCTCGGGAAGGATATCTCATGAGAGTTGCCATTAAAAGGCGTATCCTCAGAGTAACCTCACTGAGAGTCCTGCCTAGATGTCTATCTATTCCATTATCCTTTGAGAGAGTTCCTAGTTGAGCTGCTGACTTGTCTCCAACCATTAGAGCTGGAGCACCTGTATCGTAGCATCTACCAAGCCAAGCTAGGATTGGCTCCTTATCTGCTCTGATATAATCTTTACGCACATTCCTTATCTCTTCCCTGGTGAAGACAGCCCAGAAGGTCATCTGACTCCTCCCCTTCCTCCTCTTCCTGAACTTGTTGCCCCAATAATCTCCTTGTCACTCTCCTAAGAATCTCTTAAGGTCAGGTGTACCACCTCTTGTTGTCTGCTATCAGCAATTTGCCCTGCATTTCCATCCAGTGATCTTCTCAATATCTCAGCTATATCTTTAAGACAAATCTTCTCCTCTTCCTCAGCAGGGTCTCTTAAAGCAGAAGGTCCCTCACCAGGATCAGCATCTGAATCAGCTTTGCCCTTTCCACTTCTTGTAGTTAAAACAGCTACCTGCTTAACTGGAGCTGTGTTTAAATTTACAGCTGGCTTAACAGAAGCTGACAGGTTCTGAGACGGATCAGCTGCTGTGGAGGACACTTCCGGTCCCGCTGAAGAAGAAGGAGGAAATGGCTGTGCCTTGCTAATGGCTGCCGAGGACGGGGGAGCCACCATGTTAGGCGCTGCCGCTGCCGCAGCAGCTGGCTGATTGCCAGAACCACCAACAGCACCGTTCAGAGCAGCCTTTCCGATGGAATTTTTAGCTTTCTTTTAACTGATACAGATCCTGCATTCTCCTCATCACTAGATATTTCTGGGGTCGAGTTAGAGCTGTTCCTTCTCCTCTTGGGTCTACGCCTAATTACAAAACAGGTCTTAGAAACTTTTCTCTCCCGGTACAGCGTATATAACAAGTACGCATTGCTTATCACCAACAGCAGGATTGCACACATCAATAAATCACCTTCGGATCCCAGCCATCACTAAAACACCCTTTCACCAACTGGGATCTTAAACTCCTTTATCTCTATGGGCAGAGTGGTTGAGGTCACATTCCTGTATCTATTAAGCCAAAAGAATCCCAGGCACCGATCATAGAGAAGCTGAATCTTATACTTAAACCATAAATACAATTTATACATCAAGTATCTGCTTAAGCGATTGAAAATCAATCCCAAGAGGTACTTGTAGACCAGTACCGAACAAATTGAAAAGACCAAACGCTCTAAAAGCCAAAACACTTTCATCCTTGCAACTCCGACCTGAGCAGACAATAAATCAAGCAACTTTTGCTCTGCTTCTGGACAGCAACTATCCACAAGCCGCGCGTTGGGCGCCAATTAAAAATATGTGGTGGGGTGAGAGAGTTCCCTCCCCACACACAGGGAAGAAACCACAGCTAGCTCAGTCGGAAAAGCAGATGAAAGCTATATTTACAGGCATAAATGGAATGCAATGAATATATACACAAATATACAATATTTACAATATATACAGGAAAATACAACAATGAACACAATGCAGAAAAACCTTTTCCCTCCAGCCGGCCAGGGGGTTCCCTGAACCCCCCTCTCTCCTCCCCACCTCCCCTTTTTCCCAAAAAGGGTTAGAGAGAGAGAGAAAGGCAATTAAGGAAGGAAAATTCTGTTAGCTAAAAAGTGCATGCAAGGATTATTGTTCTTATCTGGTTAGCTGTTAACTCAAGGCCGTCCTGCTTCAGAAAGAGAGAAAGCACAGACTGCACCCAGCCTGCACCCAGACCAGACACAGACTGAACCAACAGCACCCAAACTCAAAAACTGAACCCACAAGCACCAATGAAATTCGTTTAGACTATCTTGTTTTTGTTCAAATATCAAAAACATTCAGCCAGAGTGTTCAGCAACTGTCTCTTTCTTAAAGGCATAGCATCAACCGGCCACACCAGCTCAGATTGGAAACCAGTCAAGGCCAGGTTGGACCTTCTAGGCCAGGTTAGAACCATTTTAGGTCAGGTGGACCATTCCAGGTCAAGCTGAAACAATTTCACACCAGTCCAGACCAGTCTGCCCAGTATGGACCATTTGGCCCACAAAGCTCTTGGCTCCTCTCCAAAGCAGGACCTTGAAGCTCTTGGTTCCTCTTCCAAGGAGGACCTTGAAGTTCTTGGTTCCTTCTCTAGGAGGACCTTGAAGCTGTCAGTTCCTCACCAAGGAGGACCTTGAAGCTCTTGGTTCCTCTTCCAAGGAGGACCTTGAAGCTCTGGTTCCTCTCAAAGCAGGATCACGATGAAGCTCTTGGTTGCTCCCCAGGGAAGACCCTAGTGGCCACCCATATCTATCTCTTCAGCCGTGCCTCCAACTGATGAGGACAGAGTGGAAGCCCCTATCTACCCCCTGCAGTAGATGAAGCCACCTGCTGACCCATGCCAGAAGACAACCTTGCAACCCACCTCAGCCCCAGTTGATGCCCTCCTCAGAAGTAACCTTCCAGAGCTTCTCCTGCTTTGGAAGCACCAAAGAATAGCCCTGGGTTGACCTTCTGCAAGCCCAGAAGGACACCGGCACGGAGCTTGAGGGACATCTGTGGCTGAAGGACCTCAAAGACCAGCAGACAGACCTTGGGCTTCCGGGGTCCTCTTCCAGGAGGACCTGGTGCTGTTGGTTCCTCTTCCACTGAGGAGCCTCTGCCTGCTGCTGGCTCCCATAATAAACCAGTCCAGAAGTCTTGGTGGTGTGAACTTGGAGCTTCTGGTCCTTTGGGGTGGGACCAGGCCTGAACTGGGGACAGACCTGAACTAGGACCAGGCCTAAAATGGGACAGGCCCAGAACCAGGACAGGCCAAACTGGGAACAGCTCCAGAACTAGGACAGGCCCAAACTAGGACCAGCACAAACTAGGACTAGGCACAAACTGGGGACAGACCTGAACCAAGACCAGGCCTAGTCTGAGACAGGCCCAGAACCAGGACAGGCTAAACTGGGACCAGGCCCAAACTGGAAACAGGCCTAAACTAGGACCAGGCCAAAACTAACCAAGGCATTGAGATGCTGGAACATGGCCAGAGAAGGGCAATGAGGCTGGGGGAGGGGGCTGGAGCACAAAGCTGGGCCTCTCTTGACCACTGGGAGGCAAACTGGGAGCACTGGGAATGGTACTGGGAGTCATACTGGGAGCAGTGAGAGCCAAACTGGAGCACTGGGAATGGTACTGGGAGTCATACTGGGAGCAGTGAGAGCCAAACTGGGAGCACTGGGAGGGGACTGGGGCAGGATCTCTGTGGCTGGCAGCTGTGGGGCACTCCAGAACCCCTTGGGGGCCTGTGCTGCTCCGGAGGCCTCAGAGCTACTCCAGGCCTCTTTGAGGCCTCACCTGAGAGCCCTGCAGGGGTCAGAGCCTCCTGCGGCCGAGACACTCCCCACAGCGACCATGGAGGCCTGGGAGCACTCTGGCCTGCAACGATAGAGCCCTTGGGGGACTTCCGGTCCAGGCCGAGCCACAGTAGCAGCAGAGCCCTTGGAGGACTTCCGGTCCAGGCCGAGCTCTGTTAAGCAGAGCCCTTGGAGGACTTCCGGTCTACGACCACAGAGCCCAGGGAGCACTTCCGGCCCAGGCCTGCCCCAGCGGCATGCAGCGGCCGCAGGCAGTCTCCGGCGGGGCCGGCCGCCCGCAGCCTGTGCCGGGAGCTGTGGGGGGCCGCGAAGCCGCTCGGTACCGGGGAGGGCCCCGCGGCAGCCTCCTGCGAGACCAAGCCCCGGGAACGGCACCGGCTCCGCCCTGCGCAGGGCCCTGGAGGTGAGCCGGGGGAGGAGGGTTAATGGGAGGGGGCTGGGGCTGGGGCTGGGAGGTCAGTGGGGTTCTGGTGAGTCTTATGGGGACTGGGGGGATACTGGGAGGATACTGGGGTCCTGTGGGTGGGCAGTGGGCGGGGGGGCTGGTAATGGGGGGTACTGGGAGGCTACGGGGGATATGGGAGGAGCTAGTTGGTATGAGCCGGTGTGGTCCTGGTAGGCTTGGTAGGGGGGACTGGGGGCATACTGGGAGGTACTGGGAGGCGATGGGGTCCCGGGGAGGTTACTGGGGTACTGAGAGAGTACTAGGAGGTCAGTGGGGTCCTGGCAAGGACTGGGAGGGGTTACTGGGGATACTGGGAGGCAAGTGGGATCTTACTGGCGACCTGGGAGAGGCTAATGTGGATACTGGGGCTTACTGGGGAATACTGGGAGGCTACTGGGAGCTTACTGGGACCTCCCCCAGGAGCTGCTGCTGCCCAGGGCTACCCTGAGAGCGTCTCTGGGGACTACCTCCAGTACCAGTGCTGGGACAGCCTGCAGGTGAATGGGCACTGGGCGGGCCTGGGCAGGGCTGGGCGGGGAACTGGGAGTGGAATGGGAGAGACTGGGAGGGACTGGGGAGGGGACTGGGGAGGAGCTGGGAAGAGACTGGGAGGGGACGGGAGGGGACTATGGTGGGTGTGTGATGCTTACTGGTCCATACTGGTGTGTACTGGGCAGGCCCTGTGCAGCTCCCTGAGCGGGGCGCTGGGCACCAGAGCTGTGCTGCAGGCTGTGGGGGTTGGGGACGGAGCTGCCACTGCCACCGGAGCCACCCTGGGCTGGCTGCTGGGGGTAGGCACCAGTATAAACTAGTAAGACCAGTATGAACCGGTTAGAGCCCCAAATCGCCCAGGTGGGCCCAGACCTTCCCAGTTGCTCCAGTTTGGACCCCGGCACTCCCAGTTTGCTCCCAGTATAGACCAGAGGGACCAGTATGGACAATTAGAGTCCCAAATCACCCAGGTTGGACCAGACCATCCCAGTTTGCTCCCAGTATGGACCAGTTAGGCCCCAAGCCTCCCAGTTTGCTTCCAGTCTCTCCCAGTTTGCCCCCAAACCCACCCAGTCTCCCAGTTTGCTCCCAGTATGGACCAGTTGGGCCCCAACCCCTCCCAGTTTGGCCCCAAAATCCCCAGTTTGCTCCCAAACCCACCCAGTCTCTCCCAGTTTGCTCCCAGTATGGACCAGTTGGGCCCCAACCCTTCCCAGTTTGGCCCCAAAATCCCCCAGTTTGCTCCCAGACCCACCCAGTCTCTCCCAGTTTGCTCCCAGTATGGACCAGTTAGGCCCCAAACCCTCCCAGTTTGGCCCCAAAATCCCCCAATTTGCTCCCAGTCCCTCCCAGTTAGGCTGCAGTCCCCTCCCAATCCCTCCCAGTTTGCTCCCAGTCCCTCCCAGTTTGACCCAAACTTTGCCTGCAGATGGAGTTGGGATTGTGACCAGGATCAGCTTCGCCTGGCTGCAGGGGTAGGGACTGGGAGGGGTCTGGGAAGGACTGGAAGCAAATTGGGAGGGGACCGGGAGGGCCTGGGAGCAAACTGGGAGGGATTGGGAGGAGACTAAGAGGGGACTGGGAGGGAGTGGGAAGGACTGGGAGGTGATTGGGAGAGACTGGGATGGGACTAGGAGGGGGCTCTGAACCTTAATGGGAGTTACTGGTTCTTACTGGGAATGCTGGGAGGTGGCAGTGGACCTCTCTGGGAGCTCCAGGCTCTCACTGGGAGGACTGGGGGGAGCCTTACTGGAAGCACTGGGGGCAGCACTGGTCCTTACTGGGAGCACTGGGAGGTGGCAGTGGACCTGACTGGGAGCTCCAGGCTGTCACTGGGAGGACTGGGAGCCTTACTGGGAGCACTGGGAGGTCTTTATTGGTTCCCCATCTCCCCGCAGGAGCCGCCTGGACTGCGAGGCAAAGCAGTGGCGGTGAGCCCCACCCACTTCCGGGACCAGCCACGCCCACTCCGGACCTAAATCACATTCACCCCAACCCACGCCACCTCGTCCTAAGCCACGCCCACTTCGGGTCCAAACCCTTGCCCCTTCCCAAACCCTGGCCCCTTCTGTCTCACCCCACTTTGACACCGCAATCCTCCTTTCCCCCCCAACCCTCCGTTTTCAACACCAGACTGACCCCGAACTCCTTTCCCTCCCAAAGCCTCCTTTTTCACCCCAAACCCTTTCTCCTCCTCCCCGCTCCTCTCTCTTCCCCCACAACCCCATGCCCCCCCCCCCCCGTCGGCCCCCTCCCAGTAGCGGCGCCTGAGGCCCCGCCCCTTCCGGCGCACGCAGGCTCGCGGCCGACGTGCTCAATGACGTGGCTCTCGTGCTGGAGCTGCTGGCCCCGCTCTGGCCGGGCGCCGCCCTCGCCCTGCTGACGCTGGCGGCGGCCACCAAGGTGAGGCCACGCCCCCCGCTGGGCTTGGCCACGCCTCCCGGGAACGCCCCCTGGAGCTGCTGCGTGCGGGGAGGGGAGGGGGCAAGAGAGACTGGGGGGGATTGGGAGGCACTGGGGTGATACTGGGAGGCACTGGGGTGATACTGGAGGCACGGGGGGGCACTGGGGTGATACTGGGAGGCACTGGGGTGATACTGGGAGGCACGGGGGGCACTGGGGTGATACTGGGAGGCACTAGGATGATACTGGGAGGCACGGGAGGGCACTGGGGGACACTGGGGTGATACTGGGAGGCACTAGGATGATACTGGGAGGCACGGGAGGGCACTGGGGGACACTGGGGTGATACTGGGAGGCACTAGGATGATACTGGGAGGCACGGGAGGGCACTGGGGGACACTGGGGTGATACTGGGAGGCACTAGGATGATACTGGGAGGCACAGGAGGGCACTGGGGTGATACTGGGGGGCACTGGGGTGATACTGGGGGGCACTGGGGTGATACTGGGGGGCACTGGGGTGATGCTGAGAAACATTAGGATAATACTGGGAGGTACTGGGAATCTGTGGGAATGCTGAAGGAGAGTGGGGTGGTGGGGTTGGTCCTTGCTGGTCCATACTGGTCTATGCTGGTCCATACTGGTCTATCTTGGTGCCTGCAGTGCATTGTGGGTGTGGCAGGGGGTGCCACCAGGGCAGCTCTGGCTCTGCACCAGGCCCGCAGGGACAATGTGGCTGACGTGGCTGCCAAGGACAGCAGCCAGGTGAGGAACTGGGAGGGGATTGGGAGGGACTGGTGGGGACTGGGAGGGATTGGGAGGGGATTGGGAGGGACTAGGTGGGGATTGGGAGGGACTGGGAGGGATTGGGAGGGAAACGAAGCACTGGGAGAGGGCTGCTGGTGCTGTACTGGTCCTAACTGGTGACTTACTGGCCGTAACTGGTGCCATACTGGTGCCATACTGGTTCATACTGGTCTGTACTGTTCTGACTGACACTCAACTGGTCCATACTGGTGCAGGAACGCTGGTGAATGGGCGGGGCTACTGCTGGCCCTGCTGCTGCTGCCCCTATTGATGGGAGGCCCTGGTGAGGGCGGGCCTGGGGGAAGGGGGCAGGGCCTGGTCTGGGGCTTAAAGGAAGGGGTGGGGCCTGGGGCAAAGCTTAAAGGGAGGGGGTGGGGCTTAAGGGAAGGAGTGGGGCTCAGGGGTGGGGTTTGTAGGGAGGGGTGGAGCCTGGGACAGGGCCTAAGGGGAAGGGGTGGGGCCAAAGGGAAAGGGGCAGAGCTTGGGGCAGGGTTAAAGGGAAAGGGGCGGAGCCTGGGGGGCTGGGGAGGATTTGGAGCTGGTTGGGGCTGAGTTTGGGTCAATTTGGGTTGATTTTGGGGCATCTTGGGCTGATTTTGCTTCATGTTGAGCTGATTTGGGTTTCTTTGAATTCATTTGGTTTCTTTTGGTGCCTTTGGGGCTGACTTGGGTTCATTTGGGTCTCTCTTGGTGCATTTTGGGCTGATTTGGGTCTCTCTTGGTGCATTTTGGTTCATTTGGGTCTCTTTTGGTGCATTTTGGGCTGATTTGGGTCTCTCTTGGTGCATTTTGGGCTGATTTGGGGTTAATTTTGGTCGCTTTTGGAGTCTTTGGGGCTGATTTTGGTCTCATTGTAGTCTCTTGGTTCATTTGGGGTTAATTTGGGTCTCTCTTGGTTCGTTTTGGGTTAATCGTGCTCCCCCCCAGGCTGACCTGGGCCGCAGTGCTTCTGCTCCTGGCCACTCACCTCGGGGCCAACCTGGCTGCAGTCAGAGCCCTGCGGCTGCGGACCCTCAACCGGCCACGCCTCCGCCTCTCATTGGCCACCGCGCTGAGAGGCGGGGCTTGCCGTGGGGGCGGGGCCACCTTCGAAGTCCCCTCCCCTGACTATGTCAACCCCAGGGAGCCTCTGCTGCCTGGTGAGCTGCCACCAGGGGGTGCCAGGGGGACACTCACAGAGCCCCCCAGTGCCTCCCAATCCCCCCCAGTCCCCTCCCAGTCCCCCCCAGTCCCCGCCCGGTGCCCCCCAGTCTCAGCAGTGCCTCCTGCAGGTTCCAGCTCTCGCCTGAAGCTCCACCTGGGAGCTCCTCTCCACCGCTTGGTCTCCAGGTGAGGGCAGCCCAGGAACTGCTACTGGTCCGTACTGGGAGGCCCTGGGATGATACTGGGAGATAGTGGAGATGCTGCTGGTTCATACTGGTGCCTATTAGTCCATACTGGTATATACTGGGAAGCACTGGGGATGCTATTGGTGCACACTGGTCCATACTGGTTCATCCTGGGGCATACTGGGAAGCACTGCTGTATACTGGGAGGCACTGGGGGAGTTCTGGGAGGCTCTGGGGATGCTACTGGTCCATACTGGGAGGCATTGGGAAGGTCCTAGGAGGCTCTGGAGATGCTACTGGTCTATACTGGTGCATTCTGTGGTATACTGGAATGATACTGGGAGATACTGGTGCATACTTGGAGTAACTGGGGGGGTCCTGGGAGGCACTGGGGATGCTACAGGTCCATACTGGGAGGCCTAGGGAACGCTATTGGTCCATACTGGGGCACACTGGGAGTCACTGGGGGAGGTTGCAGGAGGCTCTGGGGATGCTACTGGTTTGTACTGGAAGGCACTGGTGCCTACTGGTCCACAATGGTCCATACTGGTCCCCTCTTGGTTCCCCCCCCCACAGTGAGGCTGAGCTGAGGAAGGCTCTGGAGAGCAGCCCCAAAGACTACATCATAGTGCTGAGACCCAGTGAGGGTACTGGGAGGGACTGGGATGGACTGGGAGGGAACTGGGAGGGACTGGGAGGGGATTGGGAGGGACTGGGAGTGGATTGGGAGGGGACTGGGAGAGATTGGGAGGGACTGGGAGAGGATTGGAATGATGCTGAAGGATACTGGGAGGCACTGGGATGCTACTGGTGCCTACTGGTGCTCACTGGGGCTCCCCCTGCAGGCTGGGTGGGGGTGGGGCTGCGGCGTGGGGCCCCCCCTGACGCCTCCCTGCGAGGCTGCTCCCAGGCCCTGCTGCTGGAGGAGCTACTGGGACCAGTCCTGCCCACAGGCTCCAAACTAGGAGCCCAGCTGGGGGCGCTGCAGAGCAGGCTGAAGGCCTGTGGTGAGCACGGCGAGGGCTTTGGGAGGGCACTGGGAGGGGATTGGGCGGCACTGGGAGGGATTGGGAGGCACTGGGAAGTGATTGGGAGGCACTGGGAGGCACTGGGAGGTGATTGGGAGGCACTGGGAGGCACTGGGAAGTGATTGGGAGGGACTGGGAAGGGATTGGGAGGCACTGGGAGGGACTGGGAAGGGATTGGGAGGGGATTGGGAGGGGACAAGGAAGCAATTGGGAGGGGACTGGGAGAAGAATGGGAGACTGGGAAGGGACTGGGAGGGACTAGGAGGGACTGGGAAAGGACTGGGGGTCCCTGGGCACTATTTTAGGGTCCCTAGAGGCCATTTTTGGGGTCCCTGGGGTAACTCTGGGACTCCTTGGGGCAGTTTTGGGGTCCCTGGGGTAACTCTGGGGCTCCTTGGAAGGCATTTGAGGTCCCCTGGAGACCATTTTGTGGTCCCCTGGAGGCCATTTTGGGGTCTCTGGGGACAACTTAGGGGTCCTGGGGGGCAACTTTTAGGGGTCCCCTCTTGCCCTACCCCTCTCTTCCTGCCTCCCCAGCTCCTGGCTCGGTGCCCTGGGGGGTGGTGGCCGAAAGCTCGCGGCTGTGGGAGAGGCTGGGCCCAGCCTTCCTGGAGGGTAGGTGTGACCTCACCCGGGGTCACATGGGGTCACCCAGGGTCATGAGAGGTGACCAAGGGTCATGAGAGGTCAGCAGAGGTCACTGAGATAATCCATGGTCGTGAGAGGCTACCAAGGGCCGTGGCGGTCACTCAAGGTCCTGAGGGGTCACCGATGGTCATGGAGGTCAGCTGAGGTCATGAGTGGCCACCAAGGGGTATGGAAGTGACCCAAGGTCATGAGGGGACACGAAGGGTCATGAGGGGGTCACCTAGAGTCAGTGGGGGTCAGCCAAGGTTCTAAGAGGTCACCAGGGGTCATTGAGGTCAACCAAGGTCATGAGGAGCCACCTATGGTCACATGGTCACCAAGGGTCGTGGAGGTCACATAAGGTCATGGAGGTCACCCAAGGTCACGAAGGGCCACCTAAGGTCACATGGGATTAGCCAAGGTCATAAGAGGTCACCAAGGGCCGCAGAGGTCATGGAGGTCCCCTGGGGGTCCCTTGCCCCCCTCCACCACTCCCCCCCAGTGACGTCACTTCCTCCCCCCCCCAGGGCTGGCAGCTGCTGGTTGGCAGACAGAGAGACCCCTGCTGGCCGCCGACCAATGGGAGCTCGAGTGGGAGGAGCCTTGATGACAGGCCCATCCCCCCTCCCCACCCCCATCACCTGATTGGTCCAGGGGGATGGAAGGGGAGGAGCCAAAGATGGACATTGGGGGGGGGAAGGGGGGAAGGGCAATAAAGAGCCTGGACTGGGGCAGTTTGGGCGCATTTGGGCAATTTTAGATCGCTTTGGGTGGACCTGGGCTGTTTGGGGTGAGTTTGGGTGATTTTGGACATGTTGGTTCAGTTTGGGCGGATTTGGGCCGGTTTGGGCTTGAGGCATTCTGGCTGAATTTGAGCCACTTGGGGGCACTTGGGATGCGTTTGGGCCACTGCTGGGACATTCTGGGGTGAATTTGGGGCAGTTTGGGGCAGTTTGAGAGGGTCTGGGCGAATTTGGGGCAGTTTGGGTGGATCTGGGGCATTGGGGGCGATTCTGAGCTGCTTTTTGGTGCATTTTGGGGGCCTTTGGGCCGTTTTGGCCTGTTCTGGGGGGATTTGGGTGATCTTAGGCTGCTTTTGGTGGATTTGGGGACATTTTGAGGCAATTTGAGTGGGTTGGGGCGTTTTGGTGCCATTTTGATTGGCTTTCAGCACTTTAAAGCCATTTGGGGGGAACTTGCAACCTTTTGGGTGGGTTTGGCCATTTTCAGACCTTTTGGAGCATTTTGGGGCGGATTTGAGACATTTCAGGAGAATTTGGGCCCATTTGGGGCCATTCTGGTTTTGGAGCCTTTTGCCCCCTTTTGGGTGATTTGGGACAGTTTTGGGTGGTTTGGGGGCACTTTGGGCTACTTTGGGATGCTCTGTGACATTTTGGGTGGATTTGAGCCATTTGGGGTGATTTTGAGCCTTTTGGGGAGTTTTGGCTGAGTTTTGGCCATTTTGGGGGCGTCTTGGGTGGATTTGGGGCGCTCTGTGTTGATTTGGGGTCCTCTCAGCTCATTTTGGGGTTTTTTTGGGGGCTCTTTTGGACTGTTTCTGGCCTCATTTGGAGTCCTTTCAGCCTCGTTTGAGGCTCATTTTGGGGCATTTTGGGTCAGTTTGGGTTCCCTTAGAGTATTCTGGACCAATTTGAGACCTTTTAGGCTCCTTTTGGGCCAGCTTGGGCTGACTTGGGGTATTCTGGGCTCGTCTTGAGGCATTTTAGACTCTTTTTTGGGGTCATTTTGGGTCAGTTTGGCTCATTTTGAGGCATTTCAGGTTCATTTTGAGCTATCTTGGGTCAATTTGAGCTACCTTGGTTGTTCTGGCTTGTTTGGGGTCCTTTCAGGCTCATTTTAGGCTCACTTTGGACTCCCTTAGAGTATTCTGGACTCATTTTGAGGCTCAGTTTGGGCCACTTGTGGTCAAGTTGGGCTCCTTTGGGGTGTCCTGGGCTCATTTGGGGGCCTTTCAGGCTGATTTTGGGGTCATTTTGAAGGCATTTTAGGCTCTTTTGGGGCATTTCATCTCATTTTGCTTGATTTTGATACTATTTGACTCCTTTGGGGTGGTCTGGGCTCATTCTGGGCCTTTTCAGGCTCAGTTTTGGAGTCATTTTGAGGCAATTTGGGCTCTTTTTGGGGTAATTTTGGATCCTGTCATGTTCATTTTTGGTCAGTTTGGGCTCCCTTGGGGTATTCTGGGCTCATTTTGAGGCATTTTGGGTTCATTTTGCTTTAATTTGGGCAATTTGGGCTCCTTTGGAGTGTTTTGGGCTCATTTGAGGCCATTTTGGGTGCGTTCAGGCTCATTTTGGGTTATTTGGAAGCATTTCAGGCTCATTTTGGAGCATTTCATCTCATCCTGGGGGCATTTTGAGCTCCTTTGGGTGTTCTGGCCTCATTTAGGGGCACTTCAGGCTCATTTTGGACTATTTTAGGTCTTTTGGGGCACCTTTGGGATGTTCTGGGCTCGTTTTGTGCCATTCTTGTTCCTTTCAGGCTCAGTTTGGGGCATTTTGGATCCTTTCAGGCTGTTTGGGGGCATTTCAGGATGATTTTGGGGCTGTTTTGGGGCAATCTGGACTCATTTGGGGCCATTTCATCTCGTTTTTTTGACCAATTTGGGTCATTTTGGGCTCCCTTGAGGTGTTCTGCCCTCATTTTGGGACCTTTCAGACTCATTTTCAGGTCATTTTGAGGCAATTTGGACTCATTTTGGGTCCTTTCAGGCTGATTTTGGGACACCTTAAGGCATTTCAGGCTCATTTAATGCTGCCTTAGGGCGTTTCAGGCTGATTTTTGATCATTTTGAGGCAACTTGGGCTCATTTTGGGCCATTTGATTATCATTTTCCCTTGTTTGGGGCAATTTGGACTCCTTTGGGATTGTTGGTGTTCATTTGAGGCCATTTTGGGTCTTTTGGGGCTCTTTTGGACTGTTTCCAGGTATTTTGAGTCCTGTCAGGCTCAGGTTTGGGTCATTTTGAGGCAATTAAGGCTCATTTAGGGCCATTTTATTCTCATTTTCCTTTGTTTTGGGCAATTTGGGCTCCTTTGGGATGTTCTGGGCTCATTTGGGGGCATTTTGGGTCCTTTCAGTTTCCTTTTGAAGCCATCTTGGGTCCTTTCAGGCTGATCTCAGGCTCATTCTGAAGCAATTGGAAGCTGATTTTTGGAGCCAATTCTGTCTCTTTTCTCTTTATTTTTGGGTCCGTTCCGGGTGGGTTTGGCCTCCCCTGGCTCCCCTGGGTGCCCTTTGCCCATTTCTGGAGGATTTCAGCCCAGTCCCGGGGGTCCCTCAGGCGAAGTAGCCCCAGAGGAAGACAGCCACAGCCATCAGGAGCAGGGCGTTGAGGTTCACCACCCGGCTCCAGCGAGGATCCTCGGGGGACAAGGCTGGGGGTGGGGCCTGCGAAGAAGCCACGCCCCTCTGCACTGTAGGCTCCGCCCCGCTGCCAATCGGATCTGGCCTCGGGCCACCAGGCTCCGCCTCCACATCTAGGGGAGAAGGGAGGGAAGGAGAGGGGGAGGAGGTTTCCGGTCCATAGGCACCAGGAAGCCTCTGAGATGTGGCTGCAGGGTGGGACCTGAGGGGGCCTGGGGGCCACCAGGAGGTCCAGGTGTGGCCCCAGAAGGTCCTTTGGTCCTGGCCACCCAGGTCCTCCTCCACACCTTGGTGCTTACCCTGGAGCTGGACCTCCCCAGGTGCCTCCTTGGGGGCCCTCCTGGCCCAGGTCTATCCGAGGCTCTGTGCTGTTGCGGAGGCTGAAGACCAAGCGGTGGAGCTGGGGACAGCCAGAGGTGGTGGTGACCGCCCCTGGGCCATCAGAGGCCTGCCCATGGCCACCAGACTCCTCTGTGGCCACCCCCAACCCCCTTGAGATGTGGCTCCAGAAGGTTCCTGGAGGTCTGGGACCTCTCTGGTCACCCCAAACCCCCTGAGATGTGGCTCCAAGGTGTCTCCAGAAGGTTCCTGGTCTGGGAAGCCTCTGAGCTCTCTCCAAGGAGGTTCCTTGAGCTCTGGAAGCTCTGGGAAGTCCTCAGGGACCACCCCGAGGAGGTCCAGGAGGTTGTCCCCACCCCCCCCCCAACTCACGTGGCGCTGGGGGATGGGAGGGTAGCAGAAGGAGACCCCCAGGGTGATGGCTCCGGAGGCCAGGAACAGGAGGACAGCGAAGTGCAGGTAGTGGAGGCCACAGAGGACCTGGGGACAACCTCCTGGAGCTCCACAGCTTCCTGTCCCCAAGGCCACCTCTGGCACCAGGCGCAGGAGGCCCAGCCCTAGGCCACCCAGCAGGCCCCAGAAGGCTCCCTGCAGGGGAAGGAAGCCTTTGAGATGTGGCTCCAGGGTGGTCCCCAAGAGGTTCCTGGAGCTCCTGGTGGCCAGCAAGAGGTCCAAGAGTAGCCCCAGAAAGTCTTTTGGGCCCCCTCTGGCCACCACGTTCCACCATGAGCTCCAGGAAGTCTCTGAGATGTGGCTCCAAGGAAGCACCCAAGAGGCTCCTGGACCTCTGCTTCCCTTCTGCCCACCAGCAACCCTCTGAGATATGGCTCCAAGGAGGCTGCTGGAGCTCTGGTCCCACTCTGGTCACCCCAAACACTCCTGAGATGTGGCTCCAGAAGGTTCCTGGAGCTCTGGCTCCATTATGGCCACCAGGAGCCCCTCTGAGATGTGGCTCCAAGGTGGAACCAGAAGGTTCCTGAACCTCTGGCTCCATAGTGGCCACCAGGAACCCCTCTGAGATGTGGCTCCCCTGGGGCTAGCAGGAGGAGGTCCAAGGGGGTTGTCCCCCAGGGGGTGGGGTGGGGGTGGGAGGTTGCCCCCCCAGGGGTCACTCACAGGTTCGTTGACCCTGGGCACGAAGACAGCCAAGAAGAAGACAGCAGCCACCGGCGGAGCCAAGTAGCTGGCGACAGCCTGGATGTAGTCGAAGAGTTGTCCTCCGCGAGCTGCCTCCACCACCGGCAGCCAGGCCAGGCTCAGCCCCACCATGGCCACCACCCACAGCCTGCAGGGGGCACCACCACCACCCAGGTCCAACCCAAGAAGGTCCAACTCGAGGAGCTGCACCCCCGAGGAGGTCCAACCCAAGGAGATCCAAGCCCAGGAAGTCCACTTTGGGCATCAGGATTCCAGCATGGCCTCCAGGAAGCCTCTGAGATGTGGCTCCAAGGTGGCACCAGCAGGTTCCAGAGTGGCTACCCTGAGGCTGTGGCTCCAAGAGGGTTCTTGGAGCTCTGGCTCCACTCTGACCACCCCAACAGCCCCACCCCCATCCCCCCCGAGATACAGCTCTGAGGAGTTTCCTGAACCTCCTGGTCCAGACTGGCCAGCAGGAAGCTCCTGAGATGTGGCTCCAGAGGCTTCCTGGAGCTCCTGGTGGCCACGAGGAGCTCCACAGCCGCCACCACTCAGTCCCTTGGGTCCTCCTGGGTTGTCCTTTCCGTGTCCCCGTCCCTGCTCTCCCCTCCCCCACCCCTCCCCCACCTGCCGGCCAGCAGCAGCTGCTTGGGGCCTGCCCTGGGCCTGAGCTTCTGGTAGACGTCCAGGGTGAAGAGGGCTCCGGCGCTGGCGAAGATGGAGGCCAAGGAGGACATCAGCGCCGCCAGGACCACCGCCAGCATCAGGCCCCGCAGGCCTTGGGGGACACACACACAGCCGTTAATAGGCGTTAATAGGCGTTAATAAGGGGCTAATGGCCACTTCAATAGGCGAAAATAGGCGGCGAATGGGCGATTCAGTAGGCGCTAATAGGCGTTAATAAGGGGCTAATGGGCGATAAGGAGATAATAGGCTGCTAATGGGCGATTTAATAGGAGTTAAGTAGCTAATGAGCACTTCAATAGGCGCTAATAAACGTCAATAAGGGGCCAATGGGCACTTCTATAGGCGATAATAGGCGTCTAATGGGCGATTTAATAGGCGTTAATAAGGGGCTAATGGGTACTTCAATAGTCGCTAATAGGCGTTAATAAGGGGCTAATGGGCGATAAGGAGATAATAGGCTGCGAATGGGCGATTTAATAGGAGTTAAGTAGCTAATGAGCACTTCAATAGGCGCTAATAAGCGTTAATATGGGGCTAATGGGCATTTCAATGGGCGCTAATAGGCGTTAATAAGGGGCTAATGGGCACTTCAACAGGCGCTAATAGGCGTTAATAAGGGGCTAATGGGCGATAAGGAGATAATAGGCTGCTATGGGCGATTTAATAGGAGTTAAGTAGCTAATGAGCACTTCAATAGGCACTAATAAACGTCAATAAGGGGCCAATGGGCACTTCTATAGGCGAAAATAGGCGTCTAATGGACGATTTAATAGGCGTTAATAAGGGGCTAATGGGCATTTCAATGGGCGCTAATAGGCGTTAATAAGGGGCTAATGGGCACTTCTATAGGCGATAATAGGCGGCTCATGGGCGATTTAATCGGCGTTAATAAGGGACTAATGGGCGCTTCAAAAGGCGCTAATAGACGCTAATAAGGGGCTAATGGGCGATTCAATAGGCGCTAATTAGCGTTAATAGGCGTTAATAAGGGGCTAGTGGGCACCCAAATAGGGACTAATAGGCGTTAATAGGAACTAATGGAGATTTAATAGGGGTAATAGGCGTTTATAAGGGGCTAGTGGGAGATTTAGTAGGCGCTAATAAGCGTTAATTAGGAGCTAATGGCAATTAATAGGTATCCATTAGGCATTAATAGCCATTCATTACGTGCAGATGGCGATGAATAGGCGTTAATCACCATTAATTATGAGCTGCTGGCAATTAATAGGTATCTCATAGACACTAATAACAGTTAATAAGGACTTAATAGCTTAATAGCATTTTAATTGCTGTTAATAGGCTCTAATTAGCTTTAATAGCTGTAATTGCCATCTAATAATAATTAATTGCCTGTAATGACTTCTAATCACCTCTAATCGTTATTAATAACCCACTGTTAGCTTCTAATTACCTCTTAGAAGCCCCCAAGCTATCCATCACTCCTAATAATTCATTTATTGCCCGTAATAACCCCCTAATTAACTCCTAATAACGCCATAATTTTCCTTATAATTCTCTAATAGCTACCTAATAACCCCTAATAACTCCCTAATTTCCATATAATCCCCTAATATACCCTATTCCTTCCCTAATTTCCCTAATACCTCCGTAGTTTACCTGTCAACTTCCTAATAACTCCCTAATTTCCCTTGTAATCCTCTAATAACTCCCTAATAAACCCCTAATACCTCCCTAATTTCTCTAATAATCTCTTAATAGCCCCCTAATAATTCCCTAATTTCCCCTAATCATCTTCTAATCTCCCCCTGATAAGGGCTATCGATCACCTACCAGGGGGCAGCAGTGTGACCACCAGCCGCGGGTAGGCGACGTTGGAGCAGCCTGCAGGGGTGCCGCAGGCTCGGCGGCAGTGCTGGGCGTCCGCGCACCCAACCACCTCTGGGGGGCGCCAGAGAAAGAGGAAAAGGGGTCAGGGGCAGCAGCGCCTCCTGCCCTCCCCGGGACAGCCGCTAGGGGGCGCCGGAGACAAGGGAAACGTCTCCGGGAGGGCAGCGCCCTCTGGCGGCAGCACCGCAGCAGGCAGCACCCTGCATGCCGGGGGTTGGAGGACAGACAGCTCCCAGTGGCTCCCAGTTAACCGCAGTGAGTCCCAGTGCCCCCCAGTGAGTCCCAGTGCCTCTCAGTGAGTCCTAGTGGCCACTAGTGAGTCCCAGTGGCTCCCAGTAGCTCCCAGTCCCATTCCAGTGTCATCCTCAGTACCTCCCAGTGGCTCCCAGTTAATCCCAGTGGCTCCCAGTGCTCTCCAAGTCCTCTCCCAGTAAGTGCCGGTGTCCTCCCAGTTAGTCCCAGTGTCCTCCCAGTCAGTCCCAGTGGCTCCCAGTCCCATTCCACTGTCCTCCCCAGTACTCTTCCAGTGGCTCCCAGTGCCTCCCAGTGAGTCCCAGTGGCTCCCAGTTAATCCCAGTGGCTTCCAGCGCTCCTCCAGGTGCCCTGGAGGTGCCTGGGGGTGTCCTGGTGGCACCCTGAGGGTGCCGTGGGGGTGCATTCGATGCCCTGGGGGTGCCCTGGGGGTGCAGCGGAGGTGCCCAGGGGGTGCCCACCCGGGAAGAGGACCCTGGCGGCCATGCCAGGCAGCACCATCAGGAACATTGGGAGGACCTTCAGGTAGCCACAGACCACGCAGCCTGCACGGACGTGGCACAGGGAGCGGCCGGCCAGGCAGCGCTGCACGATCACCTGCACCAGTACGCACCAGTAAGCACCAGCAAGCACCAGCACAGACCAGCAGGGACCAACAGGGAACAGTATGAACCACTATGGGTCAGTAGGGACCAGTACAGACCAGTAAGGCTTGGGGGTGAAGGTCCCTCCCAGACTCCTCCCAGTCCCTCCTAATCCCTTCCCAGTGCCTCCCACTCCCTCCCAATCTTCTCCCAGTCCTCTCCCAACCCTCCCCCCCGGTGCCTCCCAGTCTCACCTGGTCTGTACACCAGTACCAGGCCGAGATGATGCCCAGCCCCAGCAGCAGCCCCGGCCAGGGCAGGTCCCCGGTGCTGGGATGCCTCAGGAGGTGGAAGGCATCCGGCCGAGGCCTCCCGCAGGGCCCTGTCAGGTTCTGGGGGGTGGCCAGGGGGTAGCGCTGCACCAGCCCCTCGTAGCCCCCCACGGCCCCCAGGGCTGTGGGGCCAAACCAGGACAGACCAGGTAAGGACCAGTAGGGACCAGTATGGGGCACAGGGAGGAGCAAAAAGCACTCCCCAGAGTCCTAAAGGCTCTTCTCAGTGCTCCCAGTATGGACCAGAGGTGCTCTGAGCTCCCCACGCTGACCCCAACACCAGTGTGGACCAGTGAGGACCAGCATGAGGCACAGTGAGGAGCTAAAAGCACTACCAGAGGGCCTCAATCCTCTTCCCAGTATAGACCAGTATGGACCAATATGGGGACCCTGGATCCCACCCAGTCCCCTCCCAGTCCCCTTCCAGTCTCTCCCAGTCCCCCCCCAGTCCTTCCCAGTCCCCGGCCAGTGGCTCCCAGTCCCACCATATGCAGCCAGCACGGAGGCTCCCGCGACGATGATGAAGGTCTGGAGCAGTCAGCGAACATCAGAGCAGCCAGGCCCCCTGCACCAGGATGGACCAGCATGGACCAGTACGGGCCAGCAAGGACCAGTATGGATGTTTGGACTACTATGGGCCCATATAGCCCAGCATAGGCCAGTATGGACCAGTATAGACCAGTTTGGACCACAATGGACCAGTATGATGCCAGTGCTCCCTGTACAGGACCAGTATGAGCCCAGTCGCCTCCCAGTCCCTCCCAGTCCCTCCCAGTCTAACCAGTCACGGTGTAAACCGCTGTCACCCCCAGCAGGGCTCCCACCGAGGCGTAGAGGTTCCAGCCCAGCGCCTCCTGGATGAAGATGGCTCCGGAGTACATATCCCCCTGTGAGCACCTATGGAGCACCTATGGGGCACCTATGGGGCACAGGCACCACCCCCATACACCGCCCCCCCGGCCCCAGGGATCCCCCACCCACAGAGACCCACTCCAGGCTCTAGAGATCCCTACAGACCCCTGGAGATCCCTTTAGATCCCTACAGATCCCTCCCACCCTATGGAGCACCCATAGGGCATAGCCAAGCTCCCTCCCCCAGCCCCCAGCCCCTAGAGATCCCTACAGACCCCTGGAGATCCCTTTAGATCCCTACAGATCCCTCACACCCCTATGGAGCACCTCTAGGGGACAGACGTCCCCCAGGTAGCCCCCCCGGAGCCTAGAGATCCCCTCCAGCCCCTATTGATCCCTTGCAGTCTCTAGAGATCCCTACAGATCTCTATGGATCCCTGTTGGTCCCTCCCAGTGCCTAGAGATCCCTTATAGGCCCTATAGATCCCCCCCAGCCCCTATAGATCACTCATAGACCACCATAGACCCCTCTAGCCCCCTAGTGCCCCCTATAGGTCCTCTCCACCCCCCTAGCACCCCCTGTAGGGCTCATATAGCCCCCCCGGACCCCCTCTGCCCCACTACTGCCCCCTATAGCCCCCCTATACCCTCCTCTACCCCACTAGCTACCCCTAGCACCCCCTATAGGCACTCTGTGTCCCATATAGAACCCTATGGATCCCATATAGAGCCCCTATCGATCCCCTCCAGCCCCTAGAGATCCCTTAACTCCACTAGTGCCCCCTATTGGTCCCCTCCCACCCTCTATCGCCCCCTATAGGTCCTCTATAACCCCCTGGCACCCCCTATAGGTCCCCTCCTGTCCCCTAGCGCCCCCTATAGGTTCTCTCTACCCCTCTAGTGCCCTCTAGAGGTCCCCTCTAGCTCCCCCTAGCACCTCTATAGGTCCTCTCCTCCCCCTAGTGCCCCCTGTATGCCCCCCCGCCCTGCAGCGCCCCCTGCAGGCCCCGTACTGAGATCTTGGTGGCGATGTAGAGCAGAAGGCTGAGCAGCGCCAGGTAGAGGCGGATCCGGGACCCCCCGAAGCGCAGCCCCAGGTACTCTGGCATGGTGCTGACCTGCAGGGAACTGGGATGGACTGGGAGGGGACTGGGAGGGGATTGGGAGGAGATTGGGAGGGACTGGGAGGACATTGGGAGGGACTGGGAGGAGACTGGGAGGGACTGGGAGGGATTGGGAGGAGATTGGGTGGGACTGGGAGGCACTGGGAGGGGACTGGGTGGGACTGGGAGGACATTGGGAGGGCACTGGGAGGGGACTGGGAGGCACTGGAAGGAGATTGGGTGGGATTAAGAGGGACTGGGAGGAGATTGGGTGGGACTGGGAGGAGACTGGGTGGGACTGGGAGGACATTGGGAGGACACTGGGAGGGACTGGGAGGAGATTGAGTGGGATTGGGAGGGAATGGGAGGAGATTGAGTGGGATTGGGAGGGACTGGGAGGGGACTGGGAGGACATTGGAAGGGCACTGGGAGGGACTGGGAGGAGATTGGGTGGGATTGGGAGGGATTGGGAGGGACTGGGAGGGGACTGGGAGGCACTGGGAGGACATTGGGAGGGCACTGGGAGGCACTGGGGACACTGGGAGCTGCCTCACCCCTGCTTTCATGTAGATAGGGACAAAGATCCATCCCAGCAGCAGCACAATGAACATCCCCTGGGGGTGGGACCAAAGCACTGATTGGCTGAGGGCACCGGCAGTAGGCGGGGCCACGCCAGAGCGCGACCCCGGCTTGAGCTGGATGGAGGCAAAGGGGGGGGGGGCAGGGGGAAGGAAGGGAGAGGATCCGTGGTTGAGGAGGAAGGGTCTATGGGGGATCTATGGGGAATCTATAGGGGATCTAGGGGGATCTATAAGGTATCTGTAGGGATCTATAGGTGTTTATAGGGCATCTGTAGGGGTCTATAGAGGATCTCTAGGGATCTGTAGGGGTCTATATGGGATCTGTAGGGATCTCTAGGGATCTATAGGGGTCTATATGGGATCTGTAGGGATCTATAGGGGATCTATAGGGGTCTATATGGGATCTGTAGGGATCTACAGGGATCTATAGGGTGTGTATGGGATCTGTCGGGATCTATAGGGGTCTATATGGGATTTGTAGCAATCTATAGGGGATCTCTAGGGGTCTATAGGGGATTTGTAGGGATCTACAAGGAATCTATAGGTGATCTATCAGGGTTCTAAAGGGATCTCTAGGGGTCTATAGGGGATCTCTAGGGTTCTATAGTGGATCTATAGGGGTATATAGGTGCCTATAGGGGTCTATAGTGATCGATAGGGAGCTATAGGGGATCTAAAGGGAGCTACAGAGGTCTGTAGGGGATCTATAGGGTATGTCTAGGGTATCCATAGGGTATCCATAGGGTATTGATCCATAGGCTATCCATAGGGTATTGATCCATAGGCTAGCCATGGGGTATCTATCCATAGGCTATCCATAGGCTATCCATAGGATATCTATCAATCCATAGGGTATCTATCCACAGGCTATCCATAGGCTATCCATAGGATATCTATCGATCCATAGGGTATCTATCCATAGGCTATCCATAGGCTATCCATAGGATATCTATCAATCCATAGGGTATCTATCCACAGGCTATCCATAGGCTATCCATAGGATATCTATCGATCCATAGGGTATCTATCCATAGGCTATCCATAGGCTATCCATAGGATATCTATCGATCCATAGGGTATCTATCCATAGGCTATCCATAGGCTATCCATAGGCTATCTATCTATCCACAGGCTATTCATAGGGTATCGATAGGATATCTATCTATCTATCTATCTATCTATCCATAGGGTACCTATCCACAGGCTATCCGTAGGATATCTATCTATCCATAGGGTATCCATAGGGTATCTATCCATAGGGTATCCATCCATAGGGTGTCTATCCATAGGGATGTATCCATAGGGTGTCTATCCATAGGGTGTCTATCCATAGGGAATCCATAGGGATGTATCCATAGGGTGTCTATCCATAGGGTGTCTATCCATAGGGAATCCATAGGGATGTATCCATAGGGTGTCTATCCATAGGGTGTCTATCCATAGGGTGTCTATCCATAGGGAATCCATAGGGATGTATCCATAGGGTGTCTATCCATAGGGTGTCTATCCATAGGGTGTTCTTCCATAGGGATGTATCCATAGGGTATCTATCCATAGGGTGTCTATCCATAGGGTATCCATAGGGATGTATCCATAGGGTATCTATCCAGAGGGTATCTATCCAGAGGGTATCTATCCAGAGGGTATCCATAGGGATGTATCCATAGGGTGCCCAGGCCTCACACTCCACTCAAAGCCTCCCACGGCGATGCCTCCTGCGGCCCCGGTCCCGGCCAGGCCGACGAAGTGCCCAGAGCCAATGTTGCTGGCGAAGAGAGAGGCTCCCACCTATGGACAACATATAGGGCACCTATGGGGCACCTATGGAGTGCCTCTAGAACACCTATGGAGCACCTAGGGAGCAGAGCACCTATGGGTCTCCTAGAGAGCTCCTATGGAGCTCCTAGAGAGCACCTATAGATCACCTAGAGAGCACCTATGGAGCTCCTAGAGAGCACCTAGAGAGCACCTAGAGAGCACCTAGAGAGCACCTAGAGAGCACCTATGGAGCTCCGAGAGAGCACCTAGAGAGCACCTATGGAGCTCCTAGAGAGCACCTAGAGAGCACCTATGGAGCTCCGAGAGAGCACCTAGAGAGCACCTATGGAGCTCCTAGAGAGCACCTAGAGAGCACCTAGAGAGCACCTATGGAGCTCCTAGAGAGCACCTAGAGAGCACCTAGAGAGCACCTATGGAGCTCCTAGAGAGCACCTAGAGAGCACCTATGGAGCTCCTAGAGAGCACCTAGAGAGCACCTATGGAGCTCCTAGAGAGCACCTATGGAGCTCCTAGAGAGCACCTAGAGAGCACCTAGAGAGCACCTATGGAGCTCCTAGAGAGCACCTAGAGAGCACCTATGGAGCTCCTAGAGAGCACCTAGAGAGCACCTAGAGAGCACCTATGGAGCTCCTAGAGAGCACCTATGGAGCTCCTAGAGAGCACCTAGAGAGCACCTATGGAACTCCTATAGATCACCTATGGAGCTCCTAGAGAGCACCTAGAGAGCACCTATGGAGCTCCTAGAGAGCACCTAGAGAGCACCTAGAGAGCACCTATGGAGCTCCTAGAGAGCACCTATAGAGCACCTATGGAGCTCCTAGAGAGCACCTAGAGAGCACCTATGGAGCTCCTAGAGAGCACCTAGAGAGCACCTATGGAGCTCCTAGAGAGCACCTAGAGAGCACCTAGAGAGCACCTATGGAGCTCCTAGAGAGCACCTAGAGAGCACCTATGGAACTCCTATAGATCACCTATGGAGCTCCTAGAGAGCACCTAGAGAGCACCTATGGAGCTCCTAGAGAGCACCTAGAGAGCACCTAGAGAGCACCTATGAGCTCCTAGAGAGCACCTATAGAGCACCTATGGAGCTCCTAGAGAGCACCTAGAGAGCACCTATGGAGCTCCTAGAGAGCACCTAGAGAGCACCTATGGAGCTCCTAGAGAGCACCTAGAGAGCACCTAGAGAGCACCTATGGAGCTCCTAGAGAGCACCTAGAGAGCACCTATGGAGCTCCTAGAGAGCACCTAGAGAGCACCTATGGAGCTCCTAGAGAGCACCTAGAGAGCACCTATGGAGCTCCTAGAGAGCACCTAGAGAGCACCTATAGAGCACCTATGGAGCTCCTAGAGAGCACCTAGAGAGCACCTAGAGAGCACCTATGGAGCTCCTAGAGAGCACCTAGAGAGCACCTAGAGAGCACCTATGGAACTCCTATAGATCACCTATGGAGCTCCTAGAGAGCACCTAGAGAGCACCTAGAGAGCACCTATGGAGCTCCTAGAGAGCACCTATAGAGCACCTATGGAGCTCCTAGAGAGCACCTAGAGAGCACCTATGGAGCTCCTAGAGAGCACCTAGAGAGCACCTATGGAGCTCCTAGAGAGCACCTAGAGAGCACCTATGGAGCTCCTAGAGAGCACCTAGAGAGCACCTAGAGAGCACCTATGGAGCTCCTAGAGAGCACCTAGAGAGCACCTAGAGAGCCCTATGGAGCTCCTAGAGAGCACCTAGAGAGCACCTATGGAGCTCCTAGAGAGCACCTAGAGAGCACCTAGAGAGCACCTATGGAGCTCCTAGAGAGCACCTATGGAGCTCCTAGAGAGCACCTAGAGAGCACCTATGGAACTCCTATAGATCACCTATGGAGCTCCTAGAGAGCACCTAGAGAGCACCTATGGAGCTCCTAGAGAGCACCTAGAGAGCACCTAGAGAGCACCTATGGAGCTCCTAGAGAGCACCTAGAGAGCACCTATGGAGCTCCTAGAGAGCACCTAGAGAGCACCTATGGAGCTCCTAGAGAGCACCTAGAGAGCACCTATGGAGCTCCTAGAGAGCACCTAGAGAGCACCTAGAGAGCACCTATGGAGCTCCTAGAGAGCACCTAGAGAGCACCTATGGAGCTCCTAGAGAGCACCTAGAGAGCACCTATGGAGCTCCTAGAGAGCACCTAGAGAGCACCTATGGAGCTCCTAGGAGCACCTAGCGAGCACCTAGAGAGCACCTATGGAGCTCCTATAGAGCACCTATGGAGCTCCTAGAGAGCACCTATGGAGCTCCTATAGAGCACCTATGGAGCTCCTAGAGAGCACCTACAGCCACCTCTTGGGAGCCATAGGGGACCCATAGTCACTCACAGGCACCCATAGGGACCTGTATGGACCATAGACACTGACAGCAGAACCTATAGCAACCTCTAGAGACCCACAGCCACCCACAGCAGCACCTATAGGCTCCTATAGGGAGCCATACCCCTCTCTAGCAGCTCCTATAGGGACCCATAGCCACCTATAGGGACCTATAGCCACCTATAGCAGCACCTATAGGGACCCATAGCCACCTATGGCAGCACCTGTAGGCACCTATAGGGACCCAGAGCCACCTCTAGGGACCCATAGCAGTGCCTCTAGGCACCCATAGCCACCTATAGATCCCTTACAGGCACCTATAGGCTCCCACAACCACCCAGAGCTGACCCACAGGTCACCTATAGGGCCCTAGAGCTGCCCTTATGGCAACCCCTAAGGAACCCATAGCTCCTATAGGAGCCTATAGAGACCTGTAGGGACCCATAGCCAGCCACAGGCACCCATGGGGACCTATAGCCACCCACAGCATTCCTATAGGGGATCCATAACCACCCATAGGAACCTATAGGGAACCAGTGTGGTTCCCAAGACTCCCAGTTCCTTCCCAGTATGGCTTCCAGTTTGGCTCCCAGTGCTCCCAGTCTGGCTCCCAGTGTCCTCCCAGTGATCCCAGTCTGGCTCCCAGTGCCTCCCAGTGCTCCCAGTCTGGCTCCCAGTGACCCCAGTCTGGCTCCCAGTGCTCCCAGTCTGGCTCCCAGTGCCTCCCAGTTCCCTCCCAGTGCTCCCTGTTCACTTACTGGGCCCCAGGCCATGCTCCTCCCAGCCAGGAAGTAGCCACTGACGGTGCCACGGCCACCACGGCGCAGGGACTGGGGACACCAGTGTGGATCAGTGTGGACCAGTGTGGACCAGTATGGACCAGTATAAAGCGTTATAGACCAGTACAGACCAGCATAAACCAGTATGGAACAATGTTTGGGCCAGTATGGGACTGGTATGGGCCAGTATGAACCAGTATGGGACCAGTAAGGACCAGTACAGGGGCTCCCAGTGCTCCCAGTCTGGCTCCCAGTCCATCTCAGTTCCCTCCCAGTCAGTCATTAACTTGCCCCCAGTTAATTAATTGGGGGCCCAGGGCCCAGCCCCAGGGGGTTCTAAGTAAAGATTAACTGGGGGGGGGGGGAGGGGAGGCTGGGGGGCAGCAAAGGAGCCTTGGGGGGGACTTGGGGGGCTGGGGGGGACTTAAGTGGGGAGGGTGGAGCAGCTGTGAAGCAGCTATAGGGTAGGAGAGGCACTTAGGGGGCAGTTATGGGGCAGGAAGGGGACTCAGGGGGCAGAGGGGGCAGTTATGAAGCAGATATGGGGCAGGAGAGGAACTTAGGGCGCACGTGGGGGCAGGTATGGGGCAGAAGAGTCATCTATGGGGCAGAGGGGGCAGTTATGGGGCAGCTATGGGGCAGGAGAGGCACCTATGGGGCAGAGGGGGCAGTTATAGGGCAGCTATAGGGTAGGAGAGGCACTTAGGGGGCAGTTACAGGGCAGGAGGGGGACTTAGGGGACAGAGGGGGCAGTTATGGGGCAGGAGAGGGACTTAGGGGGCAGTTATGGGGCAGCTATGGGGCAGGAGAAGCACTTAGAGGGCAGTTATGGGGCAGGAGAGGCATTGTGGGGCAGGGGTGGGGCAGAGGGGGGCAGTTGGGGGTCACTCACCCACAGGCCTATGGCCAGAACCAGGCCGAAGTAGCCTCCGATGACCCCCAGGTCCCAGGGGTTGACAGCAGCTCCTCCCTGCCCCATAGATTCCTGCCCCATAGAATCCAGCCCCATAGATCCCATCCCAGCAGATCCCAGCCCCACAGGTCCCTGCCCCACAAATCCCATCCCCACAAGTCCCTGCCCCACAAGTGATCTCTCCCCACTCTGCCCCACAGGATCTCTGGGGCGGGACACCCCCCCCAGGACGTCAGGGCCCTGCCCCCCAATTGGCTTCGCTTGGCTGCCCTACAGCTGACCCTGCTGGACTCTGCCCCATACCTTCCCCCCCCCCCCCAGATCACTGCCCCATAGCTCCCAGTCCCATGGATTCCAGCCCTGTAGATTCCAGCCCCATAGCTCCTGCCCCATAGATCCTGGCCTATAGATCTCTGCCCCATAGGTCCCAGCCCCATAGATCCTGCCCCAGTCTGCCTCCCACTGCTGTTGCCTCGCTGCCTGTTTAAGAGCTGCTGGGGTCCTGCCATTGCCCCTTTAAGACTCCTTGTGGGCCCCACTCCCAGCGTTGCTGCTTTAAGAGGCGATAGGGATCCAACTCTGGCTCCCAGTTTGGCTCCCAGCTCCCTCCCAGCACTCCCAGTTTGTCCCCTCTGTCCCTGCCCACTCCCTGCTCTCCACCAATCACAGACAGCTATGCCCTCCAAAGCTCTTTATTGGGTGGGGGAGAGCCAGGGGAACGGGGCGGGGGGGGGGTGTCCCAGAAGGAGGTCAAGGAGAACCCAGGAGGTCAACCAAGGCCAACACAAAGCCCCTGGAGGGTCTCCAAGTTGCCTTGGAGGCATCTCCAAGACCTTCTGGTGGCCATAGAGGACCAATGGATGGCATTGGAAGACCCTTGGGAGGTCAACGAGACTCAAAGTTGACCATGGGTTGGGTTCGGTTGGGTTGGGTCAGGTTGAGTTGGGTTGGGTGGGGTTGATTTGGGTGGGGTTGGTTTGAGTTGGGTTGGGTGGGGTCAGGTTGGTTTGAGTTGGGTTGGGTTGGACTGAGTTGATTTGGGTTGGGTTGGGCTGAGTTGGGTTGGGTTGGGCTGAGTTGGGTTGGGTTGAGTTGGGTTGGGTTGAGTTGGGTTGGGTGGGGTCAGGTCGGGTTGAGTTGGGTTGGGTTGGACTGAGTTGGGTTGGGTTGGGTTGGGTTGGACTGAGTTGGGTTGGGTTGGGTGGGGTCAGGTTGGTTTGAGTTGGGTTGGGTTGGGTGGGGTCAGGTGGGGCTGGGGGGAGGTCCTTCAGCTGATGTAGACCCTGTGGAAGTCGTGGGCCCCGAAGGCGGCGTTGCACTTGGGGCACTTGCGCTGCCGGGTGTCGTAGCGACTCTTGACGCACTCGAAGCAGAAGACGTGGAAGCACTTGGTCAGCACCGCGTCCTTCTTGCGGGCGTTGCAGCAGGGGCAGGTCAGGCGGGCCTGGGGGTGGACAACCTGCTCAGCACCGCCCGTGGCGCGGGGAGGTCCGGAAGGGGTCAGCTGAGGCTGACTTGGTAGGCTTGAAGCCACCCCAGGGCTTCTGAAGAGGATTTGAGGTTGCTGAGGGCCACCTGCAGGTTCTCCAAGTCTTATCTAAAGGCTTCCAACCGCACTCAAAGATCTCCAGAAGACGCTCATGGGACCTCCAACCCCACCCACGGTCATCCTGAGGACCTCCAAACCCCATCCAAGGTTCTCCAGCTCTACACTGAGGCCCTCCAAGCCCAACAGAGGGTCCACCGAAACCACCCAAGGTACTCCAACTCCACTCAAGGTCCTCCAAGGCCCACATAAGGTCCACCAAGCCCACTCAAGCTCCTCTAGACCCTTCCAAGGTGCTCCAAGCCCCTTCTAAGATTCTCCAACTCTACACTGAGGTCCTCCAAGTCCCCCCCCAAGGTCCTCCAAGGCAACCTGTGGGTCATCCAAGCCCCACCCAAGGTTCTCCAGCTCTACTCTGACGTCCTCCAAGGCCTACCCAAGCTCCTCCAAGTCCACTCAAGGTCCTCCAAGGTCATCCTGAGGAGCACCAACCTCCATCCAAAGATCTCCAGCTCTACGCCTTCGAGCTCCTCCAAGGCCCTCACCCAAGGTCCTCCTAGACCACCCAAAGGTCCTGCAAGGTGCCCCAAGGTCCCCACCCTGTACTCCTTGATCTCCTCCTGCAGGATCTGGTCGGCGTCGGCGTAGACCTCAACCTTCCTCTGCTTCTCCAGCTTCCGGCGCAGCCGTGACAGCTCCTCCTGGCGGGGGGAAAGGGACCCTCTAGATCCCCTGGGGATCCCCTATCGATCCCCTGTAGATCCCCATGGTTCCCCCCCCGATCCCATATGAGCTGCCTATGGATCCCCCATGGATTCCCTCATAATCCCTCTAGGAATCCCCTATGGCCTCTACAGAGCCCCTGTGGACGCCCTACAGATGCCCAGTGGATCCCCTATGGACCCTCTATGGACCCCATATGGATTCCTCTATGGGTTCCCACTGGATCCTCTATGTACTTCCTGGGGACTCTGTATAGATCCCCTACAGATCCCAAACGGCCTACAGATCCCTATGGATCCCTCTATGGATTCCCTATGGATTCCCCACAGGTCCCTAAGGATTGCCAATGGATCTCCTGTAGATTCCCTATGGGCCAGCTATAGATCCCCTATGGATCCCTTATAAAATTTCCCCAGGCATTCCCTATGAATCTCCTACAGATTCCCTATGGATCTTGCATGGATCCCCTATGGGTACCCCTAGGGATCCCCTATGACCTCCCAAGGGATCCCCTATGGATCCCCAAACGATCCCCTATGGAACCCCCAAGGCACCCCTATGGCCTGTCTATGGATCCCCTGTAGATCCTCTATGGATCCCCCAACAGATCCCTATGGACCCTCAATGGATCCCCAAGAGAGCCTCTATGGACCTAACCCCCTCCCAGCCCCTCCCAGCCCCTCCCAGTTCCTGCCTGGGCTCGCTTCAGGCTCAGGGACTCCTTCTCCTTGGCCGCTTGGTTCTCGGCGGCGCAGGCCTGGAGCTCCCTCAGCCTGGCCTGGACGTGTTCCCCCTGGGCACGCAGGTCCTCGGCCAGCTGGGCAGCCTCCACCGCCTGGGGGGACAGCCCCATGGGGGCCACCCGTCAGAGGAGGCCACCAGGGGGCAACCAGAGGTCAAGGAGGTCAAGCAGCGGTCACCAGAAGCCAGCATGGCCACCGAGGTCCAACATGGCCACCAGGAGCCAGCATGGCCACAGAGGTCCAATATGGCCACCAGAGTCAAGCAGAGGTCAATAAGATCAAGCAGTGGTCAAAGAAGGTCAAGTGGTGGTCAAGGAGGTCAAGCAGAGGTCAAGGAGGTCAAGCAGAGGTCAAGGAGGTCAAGCAGCGGTCACCAGGAGCCAGCATGGCTACCAAGGTCCAACATGGCCACCAGAGTCAAGCAGAGGTCAATGAGATCAAGCAGTGGTCAAGAAGGTCAAACAGAGGTCAAGGAGGTCAAGCAGAGGTCAAGGAGGTCAAGCAGAGGTCACCAGGAGCCAGCAAGGTCACCAGGAGCCAGCATGGCCACCAGGGTCAAGCAGAAGTCAGTGAGGTCAAGCAATGGTCAAGGAGACCAAGCAGAGATCAAGGAGGTCAAGCAATGGTCAAGAGGGTCAAGCAGAGGTCAAGGAGGCCAAGCAGAGCCCCTGAGGGAGCTCTTGAGATGTGGCTCCAGGAGAAGCTCCCTGAGCCATGGCTGCAAGATGGGAGCCGGCGGAAGGGTCCTGCAGATCTCCTGGGGAAGGTCCAAGGCCACCTGGGTGACCTCCTTGCCACCAACCTTCCTCTTGTTGAGCTCCAGGGCCTGGGAACGCAGGGCCAGCTCCTTCTCCACGGCGGCCAAGCTGCTCTGGAGACCTCTCTCCTTCTCCTCCAGCTTCTGCACCACCAGCAGCTGGGCGTCCACCTGGGGACAACCAACAGGAGCTCATCAGCATGGACCTGGAGGTCATCAGCATGGACCTGGAGATCACCATGGACCTGGACATCTTGGTCCCACCTGGCCCTAATGCCTGGGGTCCACCTGGAGCTTCATGGTGAGGACCTTCTCCACCACTTCAAGCTTCTGAGGTCCTCCTGGACCTCCTCAGGTCTTGATGACCTTCTCCACTTCTCCCAACCTTCTCCTGGCCTCCAAACCCTTTTAACCTCCAGACTTCTCCTGACCCCCCTCCCCCGAGGTCCTCTTGGACCTCCTCAAGGTCTTGAGAACTTTCTGAGGTCCTCCTGAACGTCCTCAGGATCTCAAGAACCTTTTCCACCTCCCCAGCTTTCTCCTGGCCTCCAACTCCTTTTAACCTCCATCCTTCTCCTGCCCACCTGAGGCCCTCTTGGACCTCCTCAGCCTTTCCAGGAGGTCCTCACCTGGGCTTTGAGGGCCAGGACCTGCTCGGCCAACTCATCCTTCTCCTCCCTGAGGAGCTTATGGATCTGGTTGGCCTTGATCCTCTCGGACATGAGCTTGAAGTTGGCGTCGTCCTTCTCCCGCAGCTGCTGCAGCAGCCTCAGGTTCTGCTCCTGCATGTCCTCGAAGGCCTGGCCGGTGACGTCCATCTCCGACAGCAGAGCCTCCTCCTCCTGCCAGCACCACCAGCAGGTCACCATGGGGACACCACCGTGGGGACACCACCGTGGGGACACCACCATGACACCAGGAGTTGTGGTCCACTAGCATGGAGCCAGAAGGAACCCAGCCTGGAGCCACCATGAACCCATCAAAAACCCATTGTAGATCCATTATGGAGCCATCAGGAACCCATCATAGATCCAGCATGGAGCCAGCATGGAGCCATCGTGACCCCATTGTAGATCCAGCATGGAGCCAGCATGGAGCCAGCATGGATCCATTGTGACCCCATAGTACATCCAGCATGGAGGCAGCACGGAGCCAGCCAAGAAGCCATCAGGGACCCTCCTGGAGCCACCGTGGCTCACCACGGAGCCATCAGGAGTCATGGTCCACCAGCACGGAGCCACCATGGAGCCCCCAGGGACCCTCCTACGCCCTGCTCCTTCCTCCCCTCACCCCACCCCTTCCTGTGTCCCCCAAGCCCCTTCCTGTTCCCCCCACCCACTTCCTGTCCCGCTCCAACCCCTTCCTGTGTCCCCAGCAATCCTTTCCTGCCTCCACCTTGCCCCTTCCTGCCTCCTCCCCACCCCCCTCTTGGCCCTGCCCCTTCCTGTGTCCCCCAAACCCCTTGCTGTCCCCCCCAACCGCTTCCTGTGTCTGCTCCAATCCCTTCCTGCCTCCTGCCTGCCCCTTCCCACCCTGCCCCGCCCTGCCCCGCCCGGCCCCGCCCGGCCCCGCCCGGCGCTCCCCTGCTTGGTGGCCGCCAGCTTGCGCTGCAGGTGCTCGATCTGCTCCTCGGCCTGGCGCAGCCTCCGCAGGGCCTCTTCGTCCGCCAGCTTCTTGCTCTCCCTCCTCTCCCTCTCCTCCAGCTCCCGCGCCCTGCACCGCAGCTCCTCCGCCTGCGGGGCAGCCGGGGAGGTCAGCAGCAGGACAAGGGGCGAGGGGAAGGGGTCAGGAGGGATGGGGGAGGTCAGGAGGTCAGGGAGGAGGTTAGGAGGCAATGAAGGGGCCAAGGGAGGAGATTAAGACAGGATGGAGGAGGTCAGGGAGGAGGTCAACAGGGGGGAGAGCTCAGGGGGGGAAGGACAGCAAGGAGGAGGTCAGGGAGGTCAGAGGTCAAGGAGGAGGTCATGGAAGATGTCAGGAGGTCACAGAAGAGGTTGGCAAGGAAGGCAGGAGAGCATGGAGGAGGTCATGGAGGGGTCAGGAGGAGGCAGGAGGTTATGGAGGGATCAGGAGGTCATGGAGGAGTCAGAAGGAGACAGAGGGTTATGGAAGGATCAGGTCATGGAGGGTCAGAAGAGGTCAGGAATCATGCAGGGATCACGTTTTGGAGGGGTCAGGAGATCATGGAGGCATCAGGAGGTTATGGAGGGGTCAGGAGGTCATGAAGGGGTCATGAGGGGTCAGAAGTCAGAGGTCACCTCGGCCTTGCTCTTCCTCTCAGCAGCCATCAGCTGGACCTTGTCCCTCTGCTCCTTGGGGGCAGATTTGTACATATCCAGCAGCAGCTTCATCTCCCTCTGGCTCTCCTGAGCCTTCCTATTGGACAGCAGAGAGGGCCCTCGTTAGCATCTCATTTGCATATGGCCCCCACCAGGCTCCAGAGGCACCAAAACAGCCCCAACATCCCAGGGAATGGCCCCAGAACAACCACCCCAGAGCCCTAACTGCCCCCCCGCAGGACTCCCCTAGACCCCCAATTCCCTGCCCCCAATCCCCCCAGTAACCACCCCCAGGCCCCCTCCCAGAATCCAATCGCCCCCCAGGACCCCTCCCACCCCCCAGCCTCAATCGCAGAACTCCCTCAGGATCCCTCCCACACCCCCCAGCCTCCCAATAACCCCACCAGAGCCCCCCCAAGTCCCTCCCCAGGACCCCTCCCACCCATCCCCCACCCCTCCCCGACCCCCCTCCCCAGCTCCCCCCCCACTCCAGCCCCCTCCTCACTTGAGCTCAGCCCTGAGCTGCTTTAGCAGCTCTGAGTCCTTCTTCTTGGGCTCCTCCTGGGGGGGTCCTGCCCCTGCACCCCCTCCTCCACCTCCCCCTCCCTTGGGCCTCTCCCGGGGGGGCCTCTCCCGCTCCCTGTCCCGCGATTGGCTGGGCCGGGAGGGGGTTGGGTTGGGGGCGGCTCCTTCACCCGGGGGGGCGGAGCTTGGGCCGGGGCGGGGGTGAGGGGCGCCGGGGGCGGGGCGCTGGGGGCAGGGGGTGGGGCCCCAGCAGAGTCCTCTTCTTCCGTCGGGCGGCGCTGGGAGGGGCTTCCGCAGTGGCCAATGAGGAGGGAGGAGCTTTGGGGTCGGGGGGGTGGGGCCCGAGGGGGCTCCACTCTCTTCTTCCTTGATGGGGGTGGGGCCTGGGGCACTGCTGGCTGCGGGATTGGTCTCTCTGGGGGTGGGGCGGAGGTGGCGGTGGCTGAGGAGCTGATTGGAGGAGGAGGAAGGGGTGGGGCGCTGGCAGTGGGGGGTGGAGCTCCACTGGCCTGGAGGCGGAGCTAAGGGGGAGGGAGGGAAAAAGGGAGGAGTCAGAGTCAGGGCAGCCAATGACAGTGCTGCTTTGAGAGCCTCTCCCCTCCCCGTCCCACCCCCCTCCAGGCCAGCTCTCCACCAATGGCAGTGCCCCATTGAGGCCACACCCCCTCAAGCACCACCCATCCCTCAACCAGTGGCATTGCCCCATTAAGGCCACACCCACTCAAGCCCCACCCCTGCTCCAACCACATCAAACCTCTCAGGTTCTGCCCTCTTAAGGTCCTCCCCCTTAAGCCCCACCCCCACTTCCCTTTCAACCTATGGCAGTGTCACTTTAAGGCCACACCCACCCAAAGCACCACCCCAACTGGAAGTCCCCACCCTCCTCTCTCCCTTTAGGGGCAATGCTACCAGACTTCATTGGCCAATGACTTGGGTGGCTGATGACTCCCACCCTGAAGCCCCGCCCACCACCCTCAAGTCCTGCCCCCAACCAGAAGTCCCCTCCCCCTCTCACCCTTAGAAGGCCACCCCACCCTGCCCCCCACCCCCTTCACTCCTTCTTAAAGGTGTGAGGCCTCTATGCCCTCATTGGCTGATGGCTTGGGCCCACGCCCACTGGAAGCCCCGCCCCCAACCGGAAGTCCCTACCCCCTAAATCCCTTCAAGGGCCAACTCCGCCCCCTTCGCCCCTCCCAGAAGGGTGGCGCCTCCCCTTGCCTGCGGGGGTGGGGCCACGGGCAGCCCCGCCCCCCGGGGGCCCTGCCCACCTTGCTGATCTCCCCCTGCACCTCCCTGAGCTTCCTCTTGTAGCGCTGGACGTCTCCCTTCAGCTGGTGGTTGTGGTTCTGCAGGCTGCTGATCAGGTGTCTCATCTCCCTGTTGATTGGCCCTGGGAGGGGGCAGGGGGCGGGGCCTGAGCCTTCCCTCCAATCAGCTTCACACACCCAACCTCTCTTCCCCCACTGCCCCAGCTGGGAAGGACTCTCAAGGGTGGATGGTGGTTGGGAAGCAGCTCAGGAGGAGGCTGGGGTGGGGTCCAGGAGGTCCAGGAGGTCCAAGAGGAGCTTCTCAGAGCACCCAAGGGACCGTGAGAGGCCCAGGAAGAGCTGCCCAGAAGGCACTAGGCCCTGCCCATGCCCCAGGAGGTGCCCAGGAGACTGCTCAGGAGTTACTAGGCCCCACCCATGCCCCAGGAGCTTCCTGCCAACCTCCCATCTCCCCCTCCACCCCTCACAACCTCTCAGGCAGGGGGGGGAAGGGGTGCCCAAAGGGGGTGGGGTGATGCCCAGGGAGGGGGAGGGGATGCCCAGGGAGGTGCCCAGGGGCTCCCTCAGAACTTCCTAGGCCCCACCCATGCTCACAACCCCACAAGGAGGTCCCCCAAGCCCCACCCATGCCCCAGGGGGGATGCCCAGGGGATGAGGTGCCAAGGTGGGGGAGGGGATGCCCAGGAAGGGGGGGATGTGCCCAGGGGGTGCCCAGGAGGTGTCCAGGAGCTCCCTCCCAACTTCCCACCTCCTCTCCACACCCTCAACCCCCCCAGCAGGTGCCCCAGGCCCCACCCACACCCGGGGTGGGGAAGGAAGGAAGGATGCCCAGGGGGGTGGAGGTGCCCAGGGCGTGCCCAGGAGCTCCCTCAGAAGTTGCCAGGCCCCACCCACACCCCAGGGGTGGCAGGAAGGACATCCAGGGGGGAAGGGAGATGCCCAGGGAGGGGGAGCCCAGGGAGGTGCCCCCTGCCCACCTGCCTGCTCGTTGGCCGCCAGGTTCTGCTCGAACTCGATGCGCAGCATCTCGTACTCCTTCCTCACCTGCGCCAAGGTGTCCTCCACTGGATCACCTCCGTCCGCAGCCGCTTCTGCACGCCCAGCTCGTCGCTCTGGGGGGGCAGGGAGGCCCTCAGGGGGCAGCAGGGGGGGCAGGGGGCAGCAAGAAGCAGTAGGGAGCAGGACAGAGAAAGAGAGGGCAGTAGGGGCAGGAGGGGGCAGGAGGGAGCAGTATGAGGCAGGAGGGGCAGGAGGGGCAGGAGGCAGCAGTATGAGGCAGGAGGGGGCAGGAGGGGCAGGAGGCAGCAGTATGAGGCAGGAGGGCAACAGGCAGCAGTATGAGGCAGGAGGTGGCAGGAGGGGCAGGAGGCAGCAGTATGAGGCAGGAGGGGCAGGAGGGGCAGGAGGCAGCAGTATGAGGCAGGAGGGGCAGGAGGGCAGGAGGCAGCAGTATGAGCAGGAGGGGCAGAGGAGGGAGCAGTATGAGGCAGGAGGGGCAGGAGGCAGCAGTATGAGGCAGGAGGGGCAAGAGGCAGCAGTATGAGGCAGGAGGGGGCAGGAGGGGCAGGAGGCAGCAGTATGAGGCAGGAGGGGCAGGAGGAGGGAGCAGTATGAGGCAGGAGGGGCAGGAGGCAGCAGTATGAGGCAGGAGGAGGCAGGAGGGGCAGGAGGCAGCAGTATGAGGCAGGAGAAGGCAGGAGGGGCAGGAGGCAGCAGTATGAGGCAGGAGGGGGCAGGAGGGGCAGGAGGCAGCAGTATGAGGCAGGAGGGGGCAGGAGGGGCAGGAGGCAGCAGTATGAGGCAGGAGGGGCAGGAGGCAGCAGTATGAGGCAGGAGGGGGCAGGAGGGGCAGGAGGCAGCAGTATGAGGCAGAGGGGGCGGAGGGGGCAGGAGGCAGCAGTATGAGGCAGGAGGGGGCAGCAGAGAGCTGCAGGGAGCAGCAGAGGGCACAGGGAGGAGGAGGAGGTGGAGAAGATGGAGGCCATGGACCTCCAGGATGCCCTTGAAGACCCCCCAGGCCACCTTGGTTGACCAAGAGGTGGCCACCAGGACCTCCAGCACCTTCACCACAACCTCCAGCATCTCCACCGTGACCTAAGGACCCTCAAATCCACCTTGGTTGACCTCCACAGAGACCTCCAGCACCTCACAGAGACCTCCAGCACCTCCCCCTGGACTGCAGCTCCTCCCCCAGCCCCCCAGGGGCTGCTCTGACCTCCATGTGCTCGATGTGCCGCAGGTGGCTGTTCTTGGTGGCCAGCAGAGCCCTGGCCTCGTCCACCAGCTGGGTCTTGACCTGGAGGCTCTCGTGGTAGAGCAGTGAGAACTGGGACTGCAGCACCTTGTACTCCAGGGTCTCCTTCACTGCCTCCTCAGGCAGGGACCTCAGGGCCACCTGCAGAGGACACCCCCCCCAGCAGGGTGGGCCTCAGCCACCCTGGCGGCATCACCACCGCTTGGACCACCCAGAAGGCCTCTGGTGCTCTCCCCACCCCCTGCTGGTGGCCACCAGCAGCTCCAGGAGGGTCTTGAGGAGCTTCAAGGGATGCTTGGTTGACCACCAGGACCTCCAGAAACCTCCACCATGGCCTCCAGGACCTCCACCATGAGCTCCAAGACTTCCACTATGACCTTCAAGGCCTCCATCTGCTTCCCAGTGCCCTCCAGTGCCCCCCAGCACCCTCCCAGCGCCCCCAGTGGCACCTTGAGGCCCTGGTGCCTCCTCACTGCTGCTGGAGCTCCTGCTGCAGCTTCTCCAGCTCTGCCATGCGGCTGTTGGCCAACTCCTGGTTGCTCTCCAGCTCCGCGTTCAGCATCTCAAACTGGGGGGGAGGGCAGAGGCTGGCACCCCCTGGGCACCCCTGGGCCTCCCAGGACCACCCAAGCCACCTCAGATGGCTTCAAGCCCACCCAGATAGGACCAAGGCCACCAAGGACTCCACAGGCTCCCCAGGTGCCACCAAATCCCCTTCAGATGCCACCAAACCCTCCCCAGTGCCACCAAGGCCCACCCAGGCCACCTCAGGTGGCTTCAACCCCACCCCGTTGGACCAAACCCTCCCAAGGTGGCTCCAGACCCTCCCCAGATGCCACCAAGGCCACCAAGGAGGCTCCAAAGGCTCCCCCGGTGCCACCAAACCCTCCCCATCAAGGACCACCCAGAGCTACCTCAGGTGGCTTCAACCCCATCCAGATGGGTCCAAGGCCACCAAGGTGACTCCAAAGGTTCACAAGTCGGCCCCAGACCCTCCCCCAGCACCACCAAAGCCACCAGATGTCCCAACCCCTCCCCCCCCAGGTCCCCCTCAGTACCTTCTGCATGCTGAGAGTGATTTGTCCTCCCTGGAAGCCTCCGGAGCTGCCGGAGCCGTAGGAGCCTGAGGTCAGCTGGGGACACAAAGGGCACCTTGGGGACACCCTGGGGACACCCCAGGGCCTTGGGACACCCTGGGGCCTCGGGAACCCTTGGGACAGCTTGGGGACAGGCTGGGAACACCCCAGGGGCATTGGGGACAGTGTGGGGACACTCCAGGGCCTTGGGGACAGCTTGGGGACACCTTGAGGACACTTCAGGGATATCTGGGACAGCCTGGGGACAGCCCAGGGCCCTTCGGGACCTCCTAGGGCCCTCAGCCCTGGCACCCCCCAGAGCTGCTGCCCCCTGTCCCTGGCACCCCCAGGGGGCAGTGCCCACCCCAGGGGCAGTGCCTACCCCCAGGGGCAGTGCCCACCCCAGGGGCAGTGCCCACCCCCAGGAGCCAGTGCCCACCCCCAGGAGCAGTACCCACCCCAGGGGCAGTGCCCACCCCCAGGGGCAGTGCCCATCCCAGGAGCAGTGCCCACCCCAGGGGCAGTGCCCACCCCCAGGGGCAGTGCCCATCCCAGGAGCAGTGCCCACCCCAGGGGCAGTGCCCACCCCCAGGGGCAGTGCCCATCCCGAGAGCAGTGCCCACCCCAGTGGCAGTGCCACCCCAGGAGCAGTGCCCACCCCCAGGATCAGTGCCCACCCCCAGGGGCAGTGCCCATCCCAGAGCAGTGCCCACCCCAGGGGCAGTGCCCATCCCAGGAGCAGTGCCCACCCCAGGGGCATGCCCATCCCAGGAGCAGTGCCCACCCCCAGGGCAGTGCCCACCCCAGGAGCAGTGCCACCCCCGGGGCAGTGCCCATCCCAGGGGCAGTGCCCACCCCCAGGATCATGCCCACCCCCAGATCAGTGCCCACCCCCGGGGGCAGTGCCCACCCCAGGGGCAGTGCCCCCCCCAGGGGCAGTGCCCACCTGCTCGAGGGCCTCAGCCAGCAGCCTGTCCAGGCGCCCCTCGCGCTTGCGCCGCTTGGCACTGTCCCACTGCAGCCCTCCAGCGGGTGCCCATCTCCAGCACCTTCGTCTCCGCCGTGCCGGCCTTGTCCTGCAGCTCGCCAGCTGCCGGCGGCACCGGCGTCAGGAGGGCACCCGGGGGCAGCGGGGGGGAGGAGGGCACCCGGGGCAGCAGGGGGGGGAGGGAGGGGAGCCAGGGGGCCAGGGGGGAGGGAGGGCAGGCGGGGGCAGCGGGGGGAGGGAGGGCGGCCGGGGGCAGCGGGGGGCGGGAGGGCAGCTGGGGGCAGCAAGGGGAGGGAGGGCAAGGGGGGGGAGGGGGGCAGGCGGGGGCAGCGGGGGGAGGGGGGGCAGCAGGGGGGAGGGAGGGCAGGCGGGGGCAGAAGCGGGGGGGGGGAGGGAGGTCACCGGGGGCAGCGGGGTAGGGAGAAGGCAGGCGGGGGCAGCGGGGGGCACTGGGGCGGGAAGCCCCGCCCAGGGGCCGGCAGTACCTCTACGACACCCTGTGGTGCTTCTCCTGTAACTGCAGGGTGAGGTCCTGCAGCCTGCGTGCTCCCTCAGCAGCTCTCTCAGCAGGGCCCTGCCAGGCTCCCCCAGCTCGCCTGGGGGGGCATGGAGCTCACCGGCAGGGCCCGGCAGCGCCCCCACACGGCTCCCCGCATCCCCCAGCCCCTCCCAGTCACTCACCGGCGGGCCACCCGGGTGGCTCCCAGCTGGTTTGTGTGTGCCGGTGTGGCCGCCGGCCCCCGCCAGCCCCCCACCAGCTTGGCCACGGCCAGGGGGCAAAGCTCAGGCTGGTGCAGCCTGCGCCCCCGCCCCGGCTCAGCGTGGCCACGAAGGAGGCCACGGCCGGGCCCCCGGCAGGGCAAGCCGCAGGGCGGCGCGGGGGGGCCAGGGCGGGCCCCGGCCACGGCTCTGCGGGGAGGAAAGGGTCAAGAGAGCGACCAGGGGACCGGGACGGCTCCCGTGCCCTCCCAGTGCCCTCCCAGGGTGACCAGGGACAGCTCCCAGTGCCCTCCCAGTGCTCCCAGTGCCCTCCCAGTGCTCCCAGGATGGCTCCCAGTGCCCTCCCAGTGCCCTCCCAGTGCTCCCGGATGGCTCCCAGTGCCCTCCCAGTGCCCTCCCAGTGCCCTCCCAGTGCTCCCAGTGCCCTCCCAGGGTGACCAGGACGGCTCCCAGTGCCCTCCCAGGGTGACCAGGATGGCTCTCAGCTCCCTCACAGTGCTCCCAGTATGGCT